>CM068842.1:12856109-13456109 GCA_028554795.2 Sinohyriopsis cumingii | reverse complement strand
TTGAAACATTTGAACCCCATGATTCTATTAAATGGAATAGTGACTACTGTGATGGATTATATTAAATGGGATAGTGACTACTGTGTTGGAATCTATTAAATGGAATAATGACTACTGTGTTGGATTCTATGAAAGGCAATAGTGGCTACTATATTGGATTATATTAAATGGAATAGTGACTACTGTGATGGATTATATTAACTGGGATAGTGACTTTTGTGTTTGAATCTATTAAAAGTAATAATGACTACTTTGTTAGATTCTATGAAAGGCAATAGTGACTACTGTACTGGTTTCTATTAAAAGGAATAGTGACTACTGTTGGATACTGTTAAATAGAATAGTGACTACTGTGATGGATTATATGAAATGGAATAGTGACTACTGTGTTGGATTCTATTGAAAGGAATAGTGACTACTGTCTATGATTCTTTTAAATGGAATAGCAACTATGTTGGATCTTATTAAATAGAATAGCTAATACTGTGTTGGATTCTATTAAATAGAATAGTGACTTCAGTAATGGATTTTATTAAATGGAATAGTGACTACTGTGTTGGATTATGTTCACTGAAATAGTGACCACTGTGATGGATTCTATTAAATAGAATAGTGACTACTGTGATGGACTGTATTAAATGGGATAGTGACTACTATGTTAGATTCTATTAAATGGAATAGCAACTACTGTGTTGGATTCTATTAAACGGAATAGTGAAAACTAATGGATTAAATGGAATAGTGACTACTTTGTTGGATTCTATTAAACTGAATAGGGACTACTGTTTTATTATATTAAATGGAATAGTGACTACTGTGATGGGTTCTATTAAATGGAATAGTGACAACTGTATTGGATTCTGTTAAATGTAATAATGGCTACTGCACTGGATTCTATCAAAGAGAATAGTGACTACTGTGTTGGATTCTATTAAGGGAAAAAGTGACTATTGTGTTGGGTTCTGTTAAATGGAATAGTGACAACTGTGTTGGATTCTATTAAATGGAATAGTGACTACTGTGTTGGATTCTATTAAAGGAAAAAGTGACTACTGTGTTGGGTTCTATTAAATGGAATAGTGACAACTGTGTTGGATTCTATTAAATGGAATAGTGACTACTGTGTTGGATTCTATTAAATGGAATAGTGACTACTGTGTTTTTCCATGAACTTGGATAACAATTACATGATTATTTATTAAATATTTTTGGACAACTGTAAATCTTACCATGTTAACCATAAATTGATAATGATATATGTTTCATTACAGCTATCTGCATATTATCTTTAAAAACATTTCCATACTGTTGTTTCAAGGTTTTTATGATGCATTTTCTCTACGTACACTAGCTCTGTTGTCTGCATCTGATTGGAATGAGCAGTGTTTGAAAATTTAATTTAATTTTGTGCATTATAATTAGCATGTAGGAAAGAATTCTATACTGTCTTTATTCCTAACCTATAACAAAACATAACATACTGCTAAAAATCATTAATGAGAACAATAATGAGAACACAAATTAAATGCATCACTCGAAAGGTTTCTGAGGATTACATATGGTACAGTTGTTCTTTTTTGAGTAAGGATAAACATTTCTAAGTTTATGTTCCTACTTAATATTTTTTATTGTTTTGTTATAGTTTTCAGTGCTGTATAAAAGAACATAGCTTGGACTGGACATCATTACTAATGTTTTTAGATATGGTGTTCAGAAAATGAAAGGGCCTGGTTATGTAGATTAAAAATGAAACTTACTTGAAGAACACGATGTTTCCGATATCATGTTCAAACCTGAGAAACAGATCAAGCTCTTCTGGCAATTCAATTCTTACTTGAAGGTTCTCATTGAGGCTTTTCACATCATCGTAATCCATAACCTACAAATAAAACAAAGTTATATACATCTACCAAAATCAAAATGTAAATATTCGGGTCTGGAAAAGAGACAAAAATGCTTTTCCACATGATCAATACAAACGTAATTTAATAGGAGCTTTTTTCCCACAAAGTTTTCAGCCTAAGTACCCTGTATTTACAAACACCTTTCCTTGACCATATCACAGAAGTGACTCATCAGTTCTCAGTAGACCAATAACTCGGATAAAATCCATACTTGACAGGAGTATTAAATATACTAGTACAAAGGGGATGGAGTTACAAATAAATGTGGCTTGATCACAGCCAACTTCTTTTTACTCTCGTTGTCTTTATTCTAATTAGGTTGATATAAAAACACTGATTATCATGATATATCCTCTTTGTTTCAGATGACTATTAGTGAAACTGAAGCCACACAAGTCCCTGTTTGTTATTTTGCGAGAAAGGGGTCTTTATGAGAAAACAGAACACCTGAGGCACCTGCTGGTGCCAAGTGAACACTGAGCTGTCATACTGTCGTTCCGAAGTCATATCTAGAGGAAACTCTTGGTCTCGAACATGAAAATCTTTTGCCTGGTCATTTATGGGTCAATACAACTTATCACAAGATCTTGAGCTATTTTTATTGGCCGAAAATTAAAAGTGATGTTTCTATATAATGTAGTCCTTGTCAGTCTGGTTAAATGGTAGGAAAACCCAATCATAAGATACCTAAGGCACATCTGCAACCTATTCCTGCATTTGATGGAATATTTATCAGAATAATGGTTGACTGTGCCGGTCCCTTACTGAAGACGAAGTCAGGCAACCAATACTAGTTGACCACAATGTGTGCATCCACAAGATTTCCAGAAGCGATTCCTTCGAGAAATATTAAAACTAAAATGATAGTAAAAGCTCTCATGAAGTCATTTTACACTTATTGGCCCTCTCAAATATATCCATTGTGATCAAGGGTCAAATATTATTTCTGGAATTTTCTGACAAGTTGCGCACAAATTAGGCACCTAACAGTTTAAATCTTCTGCCTATCACCCTAAAAGTCAAGGGTAATTGGAAAGATTTTATCGAACTTTAAAGAGGATGATTTGGTCATATTGCTTTGATACAGGAAAGGATGGGGATGATGGTGTTCATTTACTGTTATTTTGTTGTTAGGGAATCAGTTCAAGACTCACTGTGTTTTAGTTCTTTTGAATTAGCTTTTTGATGTAATGTCTGTGGAACATTGAGTTCTGGCTCTATTGTCAATACCCAAAGTCCTCTTCAGGGTAAATTTGTATGGTCCTTATTCTAGTCCTTATACAACTGAAAAGAATACAAATGACTTAAATTATGTCATTAACACTTCTGAGAAACGGAAACAGAAACAACTTTATCATATAAAGGAGTATTTTAATAGAGATATCTTAGTGAAGTTCATCATTAAATTAATTTAGCTGTGGACCTGTCTCACAAAGTGAGGAAATAAATGATCGACTGCAATCTGACTGCAGCAACTCTGGTTTAACTAATCTTTGGAATTCAGAAATATGATACAGTCTGGACCAGAAACTTTCACATCTACAGCCACAGGAAAAGAGTGAACTAAAGCAACTATTATGTGAATATAGACACCTGTTTCCTCATGTACGAACATGAGCAAATAAAATCTGTTAGGGCATTGAAATTGTTGATTCTACACCTGTAAAACAGGATAATTACGGGATGAATCTTCTAAAACAAGAATATTTTAAAAATGAAATTCAAGATTTACTGGACAATGACAAAATAGAAGCAAGTAGAATCCTTGTGCCAAAACCAGATAATACTTTCCGAATATATAGAAAAGTCAACAGTGTTTCCTAAACAGAATCATCTCCGATGACAAGAATTTTGATGACTTCATTGACAAAATTGGAAATTCATACTCTGTCACCAAATTTGACCTTTGAAAGGATTCTGGCAAATTTCACTCACGGAAAGAGCAAAAGAAATTTCAGCAACTCAAAATCAATTTTATCAGCAAAAAGCGATGCCATTTGGTATGAAAAATTCTCCGTGAATATTCCAGTGTTTAATGAACATTATAACATCTGATCAAGATGTGTATATCGATAATGTCATTATCTACAATGATACCTGGAAAGCTCACTTAGAAACCATTCAGAAATTCTTTGCTAGACTCAGTGATGCATATCAGACAGTTTAGGTAAAAGAGAGTTTTGCAGTGCTTGTGCTTTATTTTTAAGACATATTATATAACGAAGTCAAGTTAAATCGGTAGAAGTTAAGGTGCAGGCTATCTCTGAATTCCCATTGCCTATTAGTAAAATGAAACGCATCCAATTTTTTGTATGGCTTGATATTATTGGAAATTTTTCTATACTTACTGAACCCCTGATCAATTTGTTGCATAAGAAATCTAAGTTTGATTTGTCTGACAATTGTCATGAGGCTTTTGATAACTTAAAGGCCATGCCTAAGAGAGCACCAGTTCTTCCAGCCCCAAATTTCTGTCAATTATTTAAAATGTATGTTGACACAAATGATGTGGGGGTTGGTGGAATATTGATTCAAGAAGAGAAAAAAACTGTGATTATTGAGTGTGCTATTTTTCTTAAAAACTAAACAATCAACAGAGAAATATTCCACAATCGATATGGAATATTTGTCTTTGGTATTGGCTTTGCAACACCTTGAAGAGTATTTTACTTTCAACTCCTCCAATTATTGTATTCAGTGATCGCAAAGTACTTACTTTCATTAGCAAAATGAAAAACAATACAATCAGAGATTGTTCATGTCAAGTTTAATGTTGCAGGAATACAATGCTGACATTAGGCACATCAAGGGAAATGATAACGTGATTGCAGATGCACTTTCACGTGTATACAAGTACTATATTGTTTATGTATATTTTGCGTCATTCATAAGACCTCTTTCTATGTATTAGAGTGTCATATGTATGTTTGGCTAATATGTAAAATAAAGCTTTGATGTATAAATCTTTATTTTTCTTTATGAGGGGAGGTGTTAAGTATACCTATATTGTGTTCCTAACTGTTGTTCATGATTGTAGATCGTAGTTTAATATAATGGCCATTTGTAAACAACTTGTTGACATAGCAGTTTGAGTTCAGAATATTCTAGAAGCTGGCTTGTTTACTATTTTCTGGAATTTTCCAATTAGTAATGATCAGTGTGCCAGAACATTATGTTGCATCACAGGTCAAGTGATACTTTAAATATAAATAGATACAGATAAATATAAACAATGTCTTCATTTCACTTTTATGATGAGCCTGTTGAATCGTTTGTATTTAAATAAAATTTAAGAGGTATTATTTTTCTTTAAATTATTCACTGGAATTTCAAAGTGTTCATTGACTTGGACTAAAACACTACTTTGGGATTATTGAGAACTCATTCAAAGGCAGTCTGGATTATATCATTATGGTACATCAGGACATACAAGACTCCTGGTACATAACGACATTAAAGGTTATTGGAATTCATTCAGAACATTCTACACTTTGGACTTGTGTTAGAACATTTTGGATTATTTGGGATTTAATTTACAATACTGTCAGCGTCTTATGAATTTTCACATTTCATTCTAGGAAAATAAATTATTTGTTGATTTTACTGAATATTTCTACTGAATTTTAGAAACTCCTGAATCTCATAAATTCGCACATTTTCACAAAAGGTATGCAGAAAAGAAGAAATAGCAAATATTTACATTTGTATGTAGTTATGTATCAATGCATACTCACACTGGTAAATATTCTATCTATTTTGTACAATGGTACAGTATGTTTGAGAACATGTTTCAAAGATATGTCTTTCTGTAAAAGTTAGTTCCTCAATTTAATTATATACTGACACTTAGATCATGTATTTTATTTCTCTAAAGCACCAACAGTAAATACAGGTTCCAAAGGTTGACTCTACTTGTCTTGAGTTGATACAGAAAACAGGTTGAAATCACCATGAAAGTGAGGTTCATATTCATTTTTGACAACACCTCAAAGGTTTGGAGAATGTTATACAGAAATATGATTACAACTTTACCTGACTTGTTACAAATACATGCATATTTGTGATTTTCTTACATCTGAATGGTCTCTCAGCTGAAAGTGGTGAAACATTCCTTACACATTAAGAAATGCAAGCTAATGTTAAAAAATACAACAGTACAGTAGAACTTTGATCATCCAGCACCCGATTAACCATCAGGGCATTGTAAGTCAAAATATTAAAAACAGGTACATGTACATATGTAGATATTATGCTTTTTTGATGACCCTGTCTATTGTATAACAATTTTAATGTACATATTCTATTATCCGTCTATTCTCAGATCCATCATGGTCTCAGTCCCGCACCCTGACGGATAATCAAAGGTCTACTGTATGTGCAAAAAGTCTGCTGTGTTGCATAAGTCTCTATTATGGCTTGTCAATTTTGCAGTCCAGACTTCAGAAAGAACAATTCCAAACCTGTATTGATTTAGAATAAATATAATTTTATTCAGTGGTGTTTCATTTACCTAAACTTATTTTAGGAAATCAGGTAATTCTGTGGACTATTCATCAATTATTATTAAATTAATTTTAAAAAAAAATACTCAGTTGCAGTCCATCAGCTACTGGGTATACTATAATAAATATTTCAGAATTCCTGAATGTATCAATTGGAAAACTTGTTATGGGCAAAAAAACAAACAAAAATATGATAATGTGTGGCCATGACTTATAAGACCCTGAGTGTTACAGCAAGTCCATCTTTAAGATGATTGCGTCCTGAAGCTGGAGGTGGTTTGCTCTTGCTGTTATTAAACTTGACACGGTACAGATGACGATGCTGATGCTAATTACAATGACAACGAGAACAATGAGATTATCATGTTCGCAATCATGAACAGAATATTTGGTATCACATTATAAGAAGAATGAGACTGGTTTCATTCAATACTTAAAAACCAGGGCATCACACTTGCAGATTTTACTGCTCTGTCATCTTTTTACCATTCTGTTTATGAGCTCTTAGAGCAATTGCAATGAGCTGGAAGTTTGTAATTGTTATGTTCTTGCTAGTACATTATTAACGTAAGTCAACAAGTGCATATGTGCATATATGTGGGTTTTTAAATCTTTTTCTCATCCATATTCAATCACCACATTATATCTGAGAAAAGGCATCTCTGGACACCGACTGTAGTCTTCTGTGATACATAATGCAAACTGTTTTACATTTGAAACCAAATACTCATATCAATTTCTTCAGTTTCCTCTTCTGAGGTTTGTTTGATTTCAGGTCCTAGAGTAATAATCCTTTTTTTGTATATGCCTCGTTAGAAGCTTTCAGTCTTACTCAAATAGGGCTATTTCATACATGTATCATCTCTTGAAATATGTTAAAGGTGTACTATATAATACTTCAGTTATTAGAATGGTGCTCACTTTTTAGATATGGAAATGTAGCTAATACACATACATCGATTTTAAATCTAGTTTTGATTTAACTGCAACAAGTTCTCACTGGACACTAAAATGAAAACAAATACTAAAGTTTTGTTAGAAGTATATCAGGTAATTTATGATATTATATAAATAACATACAATTAAAACAGTGCAGCAGAATATATATCAGCTAATACCGGGACTCCCTTGTTTTTCAACTCTAAGAGTGCTCTCTCCATAGGTATCCATAGAGGAGGAATTTCTTCTCCCCAGTACACCTGTTTCTGAGCTACTTCAAATATTTTAGACTTCAGTGCATTTATAGTGGGATCCGATCCTAAATTACTAATGGCGAAGTCTTCGTCAACAACATGAACAAGTAGCGGACTGTTCTTCAGGACAATCCGAATGTCATTAAAATATGTCTTCTTTCTCTGGTCTAGTAATTCCTATAAAACTTCTGTAAGTTAACATTTAAACCAAGCTTGTATATATGGTGGATTCTATATCACATACATACCACCCACCTCTACCCCCACCCCACACACGCACTATCAACTTAACAATAAGCTTAGTTTTAATTCTTGTTGTCATTCTTGTCTTGGGATTTTATGCCGTTTATATACGATGATATTGTTATACATGACATAACAAACCCCTGCAGAAGTAAATACCATTTTTCTTTAATTCCCTTTTTTTAACTTGAGTCGATAAATTACCACCAAAATGTTCATTGAAAACAAAATATTCCAGAAGGCGGGTATAAAAAGGTTTTCCCAGGTTTGCTGCCAATCAGTAAGGAGAATACTGCACAATAATTTCGTCTACTTATTTGGACCAATTAGAATCAAATAAACTGACATGTAACACATTGCGATATCAAAAATGTGAAACTGCATACACTATAGAAAAATGTACTTTGTGATATTATATTATATTATATTCTATACCATACTGTATCATACTGTGCTGTGCTATACTGTACTGTTCTCCACTGTACCGTGTCATGCAATGCCGTTCTGCGGCTGTACTGCACTATACTATACCATGATCTACTCTACTCCATTCTCAGCTTCATTCACGTCACGCCACACCACATTACAATTCACAAATCTATACTATATGATACTATACTATACTATTCTGTCTACTGCTTAGCCGTAGGATACTATATTAAGATACATTTGACTCTTCTCTTCTTTTCTCTGGAAAATGTCTTGAAATACGGTTATGCAATACATTTCGAAGCAATGCAATATGATACAGTATAACACAACACGATGCTAGCCAATACAATACAATATGGTGCACTGTAATGCAAAGCAAAAGAAGATCAGACATGAAATGCATGAAAAAAAGTATATTATGCCGTAATACATGCTACACTAAACTTATGCATCAGACAACACAATACATATTATATTATTTTATATTATATTATATTATATTATATTATATTATATTATATTATATTATATTATATTATATTATACTATTTAGTGTTATACTTAATGCACAACACCATAATAAAAGCTTCCTATACAATTAAGGTGATAAAATGTAATTACAAATGTTTAATTACTGGTCCTGATAGAAAAAGTCCAGCAACAAACCTGTCTTTATTTTCCTTTTCCATTTTCTTGTGGCATGATCTATTTGGCAGCACCTTGCATGCACCTCAATCCCATCTGTAGATTTCATCTCAATTTCCTTGACTTGTTGTCCAAGCAAACGTTGGGTGAGAGACGTTTTTCCCATGCCTTGATTCCCTACAATCATCACTCTAATGTTGTAGACTTTTTCCTTTCCAGTTGCAAGTACCTCTCTGTATAGCTTTTGAAAACTTTCGTCCATATTGAGTATTTCTGGAGGTAGCACTGTTAGCAGGAAAATGAAGTCAAACTTAGAGGAGGATAATCGGTGGATTATTATTATTTACTTCTGATATTTGAAACACTTCCTATCAGTTGCAATGCAGCATATTTGAGTTATTTTGATATTTTGTCTAATGATTCAGCTCAATTTATATCAGACACATTGTCTGATAGGATGTTAACCAACTTAATACCTACAGTCTGTGTACGAGTACTATAACATTCATGTTCTTCAGGAAAAGTTCAATTTATTACAACTCATCTAGTTGCCATATACATTAAAAGGTTCAGAATTCAGAATGAAACTCCTTGTAACACACATTCAGTACCTCCTACCTGTCCATAATAAACGTAAACCAGATCGTACACTGCAACCTAAATTACCTTCTTCTTCAGTTTCGGAACTCAGTTCATCTATCACCCCTTTAGTCTCCTACAAGTAAACATGGCACACATCAAACTGAAACCAATATAAAGATTGATTACATACTCTTGACTTCTCATGTAGTACAAGATTTTGCTAATCTTCGATAAGTATTCTGGTTTATTTTTCCCTTCTGCATTGTTGTTTGATTTTGCTTTTTTTGGTTTTCTTTGCAATTTCTGCCATGTATTCTCACAGCTCCATTCAAACATATTTCAACTCAGCTTCATTGCATCAATGGTATTGAATATTTGGAGTATATTGTTTACAAGAAACGTTTTATGAAAGAATATCATTAAGGTTGCTGTTAAAGTTTGTATATTTTCCTTTAAAGTCCCAGACTGACAAACCAATTAAATCAAATATCATCAGTTTCTCTATGATGGTACATCTCAACTGTAAATGTTCAATTAAGTCAAAACTATGTGATCAATAATTCAATAAAAGCTTTTATTCATGAAGAAATATCTATGTTAAGATGCAAATCTGATGTTATAACTTGTGTAAAGGCAAGTGGATCATATACAATGTATTTCCAAGTTTGAACTAAAATTTCTTTGTTGGGGGTAGCGTAAAATTATATTTGGGATATACAATTGAGAGAGATTTGAAATTGATGGGTTTATCTTTACTAGAAAGATGATATTAAAAAAGGAAAAAAATGGGACTCCAACAAAAGTTTTCTTTTTAGGAGATTTTAGAGTACAAAGGGTTTAGTTTTGATTTATAGTTTTACTGGTTAACGTTATGGTCATGCATATTATGATTACATTCTACCTATAGTCTTCATTAAGTCATCCTAACATTTCAGTTCAAAACCAGACCGTGACTTATGGGTAAAAATGCGTGAATATCATTACATTTGTATCATCAGTCTCTATCACATAGAAGACTATGTATTGGGATGTGTATCGTATTGGTAGTGACTGCAGATATCTAACATGGAAACCTCATTGTCATACAAAAATCAGATATGGAGTATATTGACTTACAGTTTCCTGTTTTGTCCCTAAGACATGTGGATCTTCATGATCTCCTACAAAATACAGATCATCCCAGTATTAGAAATACCATCAAGACACTGAATTTTATTGCATTATTAATTACAATCTGTACAATCTAAAGACTACAATAAAATATGGATGTGTGATTTCTGTCTGAGAGCAAGAAAATGTGTTGACCAGTGTCATTAATAATATCATTTTATTCTTGTTGCTTTTCTGTACAAAATTTGATCAAAATTTCATAGAAAAAATAAACATTTAGAAATACTAAAGGGACAACATGTCCCAACCCTTAACAAGTACACGGCCGTCGCAGTGACCTATTTTAAGATAACAAATGTGTGGTTTAATACATATGTGAACCAAGTTTCATTATCTGTAAGAAAATATTTGATCGGTTAGTTGGTTTTGGGGTTTATGTACCCATTCTCTCCATTACGCCGGTTATTATAGTATTAGGACAAAAATGAATATTTTAATTAATGAATATTTTACGTTTGGGGCCCCTCTAAATCAAAAATCAGCACCTGTCAGTATTCTAAGTACAGAATTGGTCTTGTGTAACGAAAATCTATTTTACCTGAGACAACAATGAATTTTAAATGACATAAAGCATATTCGTGATTCAAAGTTATTGAAATCATTAGCAAATTATTCATAATCATTCCCCCCCCCCCCCAATCTTGCTGAATCTCTATCTGAAGCTTACTCACCTTTACAAAAATAGTCTCCTTACTGGTACAGCCAGGAATATGTGCACGGCTGCCATGCATCTTAACTGGAAATGACTATTTGCATTGTTGCTGTATATATAATTAATGTATAATATACATAAGGCAATTCGTATGGCTGCTGTGCATCTAATTTGCGGAAATGACCATTTTTGCAAATGATTACCTCTAATTCCATATCTGCAAGTAACTATTGTTAAAACTTGTACAAAGCTAATCTTACTCCGGTAGAAATATAAATTTTTGAATAAATATTGAGTGAATCTTGTGGGTGAAAAACTGCAATATAATCAGCCAATCGATGAACGTTTTTTCTTTTTATTTTATACACAAACAAGATGACTAGCTAAGGTGCTTTAAGAAGTTAAAAGAAGCAGATTGCTTTGGTAATGTCACCAGTACACCGTAAAATAATTCTCCTTAATCCAAGATAACAAAGCAATAACTTAAAAAAAAAACAGATTGGGATTCGATTCTTGTTCTTTTGCAGACAGGCCAACATACTTGCACTGAACCACGGAAATGGAAACGTCAGAGGAAGATATTTCCTTGCCAAGTGTATTCACCTGTCGCCGTGCGAATATTCTTTCATATTGTGGGCACATGGTGGTCGTGCGAATAGACACTACCTACTTGCATTTTAAAAGCTGTTAACTTAGTGTAGAAGAATAAGCTTGATACTTTAGGAACGTACTAGGCTACTCAATCGAATGTATGACAGTACCAATTGTAGAACCCCAGGTTGGCGGAGCTTAATGTGTAGGGAACATTGTATTCAGAAATAGACAACAAAACTAGTTGTGACTGGTACATTATGTAGGAGTTGTATGATCTATATATTAATTACCATAATCTCACATGTTGCTAAGAGACGACGATATTATATCCCTAGAACCACTACGATGCTGTACAAAAGATCAGGAAGAAAAATAACATTGGTCTCTTTCAACCGTCCTGTACAAATACACAACGCTCCAGACCCATTGATACTACTTCCGGATTCCGCACATATTTATTGGATTTGGCGTGCTCAAAAGAGCCATACTATTGGTGTAGAACAACTAGTATGGACACGAGACGAAATTCTGTATCCAATCGAAAGATTTCGCTGCTGTATTCAAAAATATAAACATGAGGCTGTTAGAAATTGCATATGCAAGAACGTTGGAACTATGGCGACACCAGACAGCAGAAAGACTTGCAGAGTCCCGATTGCAGTGCAAGAAGGAAACAGGATCTGGAACAGATCGTGATTTCGCACAAAATGTACAAAGGAATTTCCAAACGTACTATACAGAGGGTCCACAAGAAAAGCATACAGAAACGAATTGGAATCATCTTTCAAACAACCAAGCAGGCTCAGCTGCTAGGATTTTGACCCAACAAGGATAGCACTCCTTTAGTAAGAGCCGTTCTCAATGTACAAGGAACGACACGCACAATGTGAGTCACAAAAGGTATAGGAACCATCCAACAGTTTGGCGGAAATTATTTCGTGGAATACGAGTACAAAAGAAATAGATAGTCAATCTTTTACATTGTCCGATTGGAACCGACCTGGCATGTCCTACAATAGATCAATATTCAGTGTTCGTTCACCAACAACGAGGATAAAGATGTGTGTTGCGATGTGATTTGGATTTTTAACGTAGCTTTAACAATTTTTCAGTCATATCGCTACGATGTCTGCATTGTGGCAGTTTATAGTGATGTCTAGCACTGGGGCATCATGCCGCATATATGTAGCATGATGTCCCACCCAGTCACATTATCCTGACACCAGGTCGACCAGTCCTAACACTAACCTGTTAATGCTGAGCGCCAAGCGAGGCAGCTGTTAGCACCATTTTTATAAGTGTTTGGTATGACTCGGCCGGTGATGGAACCCACGACCTGCCGCATCCACGAGGATAAAAAAAATTTGGAACAAGATACGTGTCCTAGAAGTACAAAACGAGTTTTAACGAGAAAATATACGAAGATTTGTCGAAGCCTTCCATACAGCAATACAACGTGTGGGCTGGATGAACCACATTGCAGAAGTGCTAGAAATACAAATGCAAAAAGTAGAAGTGCGACGAAACACAAATTGCTACAAAAATGTCGATGTCGAAGAAGAGAGATACATCTGCAACAAATGTGCATCAACAATATTTCGAGGCACTCAAGGTTTTGTATCTCTTGCTCCTGTCCAGGTAGAAGGACTTGTGCAACAGGAATTCTATAAATATAGAATATATCAAGTAGATCTAGGTTCTGTAGTAGACCTAGCTGTTGTGCTGGAAAACGAGAACATATCGGTGCCACCCATACAAGTGCTAGGAATATACACGACCACTGACGACCATTTCTAATAATACTACATCCACAAATATTGTTCCGTTGGTAGATGGTAATGTTATGTATATCTAAGCTGTATGGATGGCATTGGTCAGTAATGGAAGGTATAAGCGTACCTGGCTATTAAGATGGTTTTTGTTGTTGTTGCTGTAACCAACATATTACATAGTCATTACTTTTCTGTGATTACAATATACATATTAAGAAAATTATTTCTTGGAGTTAAACATGTTGACATATGATGAGTACAAGGTCAACTATTTTAGAACTTAGGAATGTTCTAGATGTAATCCTGTTTACAAATTTTATGGGAAAATGAACGTTTGACCCTCATTCTGGTTCTGTAATTGAGACATAGGTTACTTTTATACAAGTGCTGTTTATTTCAGAAATACTCATTCGTAATCTTAACATCAGTCTTTAGATGAATCATTTTAGTTGTGTTCAGTTAAGGATTAAATAGTTAAATTATTCATTGGAATTAAAAAGTGCTCTTTGACGCCAGGATTAATAACTATGTTTAAAATTATTGTAAATCCATTTCATGGATATTTTGGATTATATCATTGTGATACATCAAGACTGTTGGCACACTACCACATTCCGAGTTAATGACACATCAGCACATTACAAATTGGAATTAATTCACAGCACCACTGGAATTCACTCGGAATACTCTATATTTCCGGACTTGTGATAGAACATTCAGGATTCGCCTCACAATACTTTACGTTCTAATTATAATTTTACTTTTTATTCTTGGGAAATAAAGTTTTTGTTGAATTGTACAAAACTCGTTGGTTTTCGCACTTTTCTGTTACTTAGTTTAAGATTTAAGACCTTAGAGTAGTAATATTTTACTGGGGGATTTTCGGGGATAAGAATATCTGACAAATGTTTCAGAGAAATTAAAATTGCTTTAGAAATTTATGTTTAATTTGTTTCGGAATTTTCTTAGTCTCTGATATTTTGATATCACATATTTGAGAAATCTTAAGTGAAACCAACAATCTTTTGCAATGTCATCTAAAGTGGAGAACTTAAAATAATACCTAGGTTAGAGTCCTTCAAAAGCGATGAGTTGCTTGAGCTTGCCAGGCAATATGACCTTTCTGAGGCGAAGGCTTTCTTTAACAATGCAAGAAATAAATATATTGTGGAACAATATTTGGTGAAAATAATACTGGATACAATTTGCTTTGGGTTTGATTATTAGGACATGATATGGTCCGGATAGGAAAAAAAAATTACAGTGAAAAAGCCATTTGGAAATATAATTATTGACGCTTCATCTTTAAAAAAGAACTGATTGAATTACAGGTTCAAAAAGAGGATATATAAGAGAGAGAGAGAGAGAGAGAGAGAGAGAGAGAGAGACAGACAGACAGACAAACAGACAGACAGACAGAAACAGAGAGAGAGAGAGAGATGAAAAGCAGATGCAAATGCAGACGGAAGAAAGAAAATAATGAAATGCAAAAAGACGACAGAGAAAGTGAAAGAAAAGAGAAAAGAAAGAGAATTGCAATTTAGATTTAAAGATAACTGGAAACCGGAAAGCATTCTTCTCTTATACACACAAGTTCAGGTTTTGATGTTAACATAAATATTAGGCTAATACACCCTTTTAAAAGAAAGGAAGTAGATAAATATTTTCCTCATTTTGAGAACAAAGCTGAAAATTTACAATGATCAAGAGAACACTGGACTTTTTTTATTACAAAGCGTACTTATTGGCAAAGCTCGTGAAGTCTACACTTCGCCGTCAGTACAACAAAGTGATAATTATGATGTGGTTAAAAAGGAATGGATCATGAAGGGTCATGAGTTGGTAACTGAGCGCATTGACAAAGGTTTATGAACTGTATAAAATAAAATGGGCAGATCCATGTCAAATTTGAAAAGGAAAAAGAATAACTATTTGATAAGTGGTGCTCAGAAAAGAAGGTTGCTCAAGATTACAATAACCTCAGAGAGCTCATATTAGTTGAAGACTTCAAGAATTGTATCCATAGTGACATTATGACCTACCTTAACGTGTAAAAGGTAGAAGCTGAAAATGCTGCTTGTAAAGCTGATTGTTATTCCTTGATGCACAAAGTTTCATTTGTCAATAAGTCTTTCTCTCAGCCGAGATTTGGTAAAACACCATCTGAGTCTCATACGAGTACTTCCAGCTCACAATCTGGCACAACTTTCAGAAGTCAAACCTCTCATAAGACTGATCAGAACTCCTAATCTCTTCCTACGTGCATTTATTGCAAGACAAAAGGGCACAACATTTCCGGTTACGACATGATGAACAAAAAATACAACAGAATAAAGACAAAGCTATTTCAAATGATCTTATTCTAAGAGGTCAAGATCAAAGTCATTTATTACAGTTGCTGGGTCAAACAAACTCCAGCTTGACTATTATTGAGAATTATGACCCATTCATGTCGGAATGTTCTATATCACTTATTTGTGATTCTGCCAAGGCTATCCTTATTAAAACATTAAGGGACGAAGGAGCGTTTCTTCTTTTATTATCGTGCACTTAACCTTTTTCTCAAGAGTCTTCTTCAAGCGAAAGTGTTCTTATTCAGGGAGTAGAGTGCGGCTTTGTTAATGTTCCTCTCCATTGTGTTAACTTGTCATCAGACTTAGTCTCAGGACCTGTGATAGTCGAAGCAGTGACTTCTTGGCCCATTGAGGATGTTAATTTTTTTTACTAGGTAATGACCTAGCTAAAACTAGGTTGTGGATAATCCACTTGTAACTGACAAGCCTTGTTGAGATTGAAATCCCTGATTCATATCCATCTCGGTCAGTTATCAGTGCTATGAAAAAAGAGCTCTGGAGAATAATGTTGATCAGGAAGTATTCGTTTATCTGACACATTTATTGGTCAGTCTTTTGATGAGGTTACGCTTGCTCCTGGTATTGATTAGTCAAACGGTACTGATCACTGTGATCCTTTTTTACTACTCATTTTCTTTATTCTAACCAGGGTGACAAAATACAATCACTTGTTTTCGAACAAGAAAAAATCCTGAAACCTTTTTGTTTCATAGCGCCATTAGCGAAATGAAAGCCATAAAATATGTTATTTTGTTAAAAATGGGCTCCTTACGAGAAAATGGGTCCACCTGAGCTAAAAAATTGTTGTTCCTAAGTCACATCGACAGCAGATTTGTGTCAAGTCCATGAATCACTCTTGTCAGTTCATTTGCGGGTCAGAAAGACTTATCACGAGACGTTGCATCATTTTCGATTTGCCGAAAATTGACAGTGATGTTTCTAAAAACTGTAAATCTTAATCGTCAAATGGTAGGAAAATACAATCAGGAGATCCTAAAGATCATGTGCAAAACATTCCTGTATTTGACGAGCCATTTAGTAGAATACTGGTAGACTGTCTCGGTCTCTTTGGGAACATTAAAAATAAAACTATAGTAAAAGCTTTGATAAAGGTTTTTTTTGCTTCATTTTTTGGCCTTCCCAAATCTGTCTATTCTAATCAAGAATAAAATTTTCGACTTCACGGAAAAGGCAAAGGATGTTCCAGTTGATAGTGAAAGTACCCGATTGATCATCTGCTTTTAAAAGTGAAACTTTGGTTGATTTAGGTCATGCTGGGTCACCGGTTAAGCTGGTGTATGTATATTCATGAGAAACGAGGAAATCTATGCAGATGCATGCACGCGTGATAAAGGAGCGTCGCGGAATGTCTTCCCTGGCTTGCGACGATGGTATGTGCCTATGTATTTATACAATTGTAAAAACAATCATTTATATAATGTACCGTTGACTTGACACCAGAGTGGTTGTGTGCATTTGGACAAACATACTTAATTTAAATAATAGTTTATTAGGATATAATTTTACATAAATATGTACAACAACAATGGTAGTAGTAATGAAACACTCAAACAATACTGACTGACAGTTAATGTACAAAGCCTCGAGATACACTCAATAGCTTCATAATCAAACCTGCACTTGTCATTATTATTATTGTTATTATTATTATTATTATTATTCATTCCTGATTTTGTTATTTTAACTAGGTCTGTAAAAAAACGCTTGATGTGAGAGTCAAGATTATGAAAAATAATGTGTGCATGCAATTTTCCGTTTGAGCAAATGTTTAAACTAAAACTGCCAATTTCTGAAACATATAAATTAATCAATACATATAGATTCAAGATTTCAGAACTTACTGCTCTTTCTTTACACATATTTTAATGGATTTGTGCAAAAGTAGTTGTTACACTACCTAATGTACTGTACAATATTAATGTAGAACTATAATGAAAAATAATAAATTAAATATAACACTATACTAGAATGAGATAAATGATAATAAATAATGATAATAATAAAAACAAAAATAATAATGAGATAGTACTAATCATAATATTATTTACATTATTTCTATTCATATCACTAACAGTAAATTTCCTGAGTTCAGGTAATTATTTTACCTGTATTAAATGATTTACATGTACATTGAACTCTTAACAGGTAAAATACAAACTGTAGGGAAATCAGATTACTTACTGCCAAAAATATTTTACCTGTCAATCATGCGAATTTATGCTAACATTGAAGAACTTGACACATGTTCCATTCTCTCCCTTTCACTCACATTAAGGGATACAATTTCATTTTTGTGCATAAAGTATTTTCATTTATTCATGGATACAAATAACCCAGTGTTATGTCATGCAAGTTTCAAATACACTGTGGAAATGCATATCAACACGCTATGACAAAGTCAAGCAGTAAAGAAAGCTGGATAATTAAGAAACAAAAATGCAAGAAATGATTCAAATTCCATTTCTATTGTCAATAACTTAGATAACATTATTTCGTTATATAGCCCTTCTTTACAGCTGGCAGGTATGCTGCAAATGAAGGTGTTCAGTTCAGTTTTTCACTTATTATCCCCACGAGTGGAGACTATGCCATATCAGCATACTGAGACACTAAGCGATGATTTAGATGTTATTTAAAGATACATGTTTCAGTTGTAGTAATTATACAATGTACTGTTTCTGCTGTGCCTCACATACATGGTTAAACTGGGAACCTATATTTTCAACTCCCTAACTATATATTGCTATGTGTGCATTTGCCATTGACCAAACAATCTCGTGACGCAAGAATATACAGATGTGCCAATGGTCGTATGTACTACTGCTCAACATTTGGATAAGATCGACATTGATATGCACATGGAAGTACAAGTCAAGAAGATCATGCAGGCGTTTTGTACCGACCATAAGTTAAACGTTCTTAAGAATTTGATTGCACATACCCTCAAATGGCTGTTATTCAGATTTTTTTATACCTATTTTGTTCATTTGTTTCTTAATTTTTATTTTTTTGCTTGTTGTTACATCCTACTTGTATGATTATTATAGAAGCGCATCAAGAAATACAAGCTCAAAATCAGTCTTAGAGCAGAGAGGCCAACCAGTAGGTGTAATTCACTGTAAACAGGACTGAATGTCGCGTGTTATGATATCATCATGAAAGCGCCAATTATTTCAAAATATGTATACTACCCTGCACTGGTATAGGTTTCCTGATCAAATCGTCATTGCAAATATCCATAGCAAATAACAAATATGTTAAAGTTTACGATGATAAATAAGGTACAGATTAGTTAACAATAAGGAATAACCAGACTTGGACACATTGTATTAATAGCAAATGTTGAAAAACATAATATTTTATTTATACTTTCCTTACGATAAAAAAATTAATACACGACCATGTTGACGTACACTTTAAATAAAAAAATAATCAATCTGAATTACTATTTCAAGCTTGATTTTCATTAAATTTAAATATACTTTATATCTTTTAAAATCGTTTGTCTTTATAACAAAGTTATAATTCTGGGATGAAAATGTTTATGTCAGTAAAATAAGAAATATGTTATTTACCTTGTTGAAGTGAATATTCTGTTTTGTATCGAATGATGACATTACTCCACTCGCGTGTCACATACAGCAGTCCCTGGTCCCAGAATAGGTCACAGAGACGGTTTCGCGGCATCTCCTCTCTGAAAATGGTCACTAGCTCACATTTATTTGTCAGAAGATTAACACAGGAAGGGAAATAATTACCAACAAATACAAATTCCATTGTATCCACAGTTATGCCAGTTGGCCAGCTGAGATATTCATGTTTGCATATAAAGGCCTGCTTACTAGGATTTTCAATATCATAACCATATATACCATTGTCAGGGGAGTCACGATTAGCACGACAAGAGATATAAATCATGTTGTGTTTTGCGGTCATGTAACTCCATAACCCTTTAGAGACATGGTGAACTGTGTCAAAATGTGGACCATCAAGGGACACAGTAAACCAGCATATCCAGTATTCATTATTCCTACCACATACAACAACTTTATCCATACATTTCACTACTCTACTAAAGTAATCAAATGTTGTGTTTTGATGCAATGTCCTGCAGCGTGTTATCACTCCTGTGTCACCCGTGCACTGTATTGATATGATTTCTACCTTGTTCCCGACAGTCACACAGATTTCCATGGTATTAATAAAACAGATACCACGGGGTTCTGACTCCATCCTGTCTGTTGTAGCCAGTAACTTTCTATCCCATTGTCTGTAAAGCAGAACTTTCCAAGAATTTCTGTCTGTTACTATCAGAAAGTCTCCAGACACAACAAGAGCGATAACGAAAAGGTCATCTGTAAAACAAGTAATAGGAAGAATTCCATTATATTTCTGACTTCAAACAATAATACACTGTCATAACTTTAACCAAGAACACAACCATCGTCACCAACATCCTAAGTGTTATTGTTATTATTTTAACAACTTTCGGGTGTGATTTAAACACTATCATGCGGGTGGGGCTAATTAGACGAGGTGATTTTACATAATGATTAGGACAATATGCAAATACTAACTTTTATATATATATATATATATATATATATATATATATATATATATATATATATATATATATATATATGCATACATACATACACATACGCTCAATAACATGTAAACATCTACATAGGATGAATTTCATTATACTTCTGACGCTAGTCTACAGTTGTAATTTTCATCACTGTCATCGTCAAAGCCGTGGTTAAATCTCCACCGTTAACATTATTATTATTATTATTATTACATGAGTGATTTACAGCATAAGTCGCATGGTACCAGTAATCACACTATTCTAATTCTATAGTGTTTTAGTAAGCTGAAGATATCAAATGTACGTTACCTTTGTAATGACATTTGTACTTTAATCATGAAAACAATAATGTACAATCATAAATCAATAATGACTGTACGGTAACTAGTCCTATGTAGTAACTATTGTTAACCCTTGATTATTTTCAAAGGATATTGTCATAAATAGGGTCGTACCAGTCCAATATCCCTGAACTCCAATTACGCCGTTGAAGATACATATACAAAATTTGGATCTGTAATAGTTCTATGGTGTAGATTGTGCTAACACTGTTAAGAGGTTTGATCACTATTCTGGGGTTGAGCTAAGGTGGTATGGTGCTTTTGCATAAATTTCAAGCAAGTGCAGAGTTGCATTGGCTCAGTTATCTGAGAATTGCCACATTTGATCAATGGACCAAGTGTCAACATATACCAAAGATAGATACCCCGGAGTCTATCCCTAACCCCCCAAGTACTTTGCTCTAGGGTAATATAGTAGAAGCTATAGAGATTCCTCCCTTATATCCATATAGACATTGAATACGAACAAAATGACAAATTTATACTTGTAGCTAACATTTACCCCGGGAATTCTTCCCTATATCCAGGGACTTATCTCCTAGACCATAACTTGGACATCATTGAAATCCTCACGTTACAGTCACATACACATTGCACATGAAGAGGCAAATTTATAAATGCAACTGACTTTGATTTCAGGGTCCATCCCTACCCATTAGGACTTGGTTCCTTGGACAAATGAGATCATCGCCCTATAACATTATATACATTTAGTGGGCATGAAAATAAAAATTATTTTCTCCAGCTTATTTTGACTTCTGTGTCCATCCCAAACAACAGAAACTTAGTACCTGTGTCATAACTTGGTACCTGTGTCATAACTTGGTACATGTGTCATAACTTGGAAACTATTGAGATCACTATATAATGATCTACACCACCTGCATATGGAAAACAAATTCATGCATACAAATTAAATAGATTAAAGGGTCCAACTCTTCCCAGGTTTCATTAGTCTATGCATCATAACTTAGATCTCCAGACTATACCCATATTTACGTTTACTTGCCATTGAATGAGCTTCTTCTTTAAATAAAGTCATTATTATTATTACCATCATCATCATCATCATCATCATCATCATCATCATTATTGTTATTATTATTATTATTATTATTATTATTATTATTATTATTATTATTATCAAAAATTATTACATTCAACCAAAATTAGACTTTGGGTCCATCCTTACCCCAAAAAACGTATCCCCGGCATTCTGTGCTTGAAACTATAAAGTTTCTACCCTTCTATCTATGTACATCACACATACCTGCTGTGCATGAAAATGACAAATGAACATACTGAAATGACAAGTGTCCCTAGGGTAGTCGTTATCCACAGGGTCGGGGACATACCCAACAAGAGGCTCAAACGTGAGGTTTTCTGTCAAAACTGGGAAGTACGCAGTTACCGGATGTAAACTCGCAGAAATCTAGCTGTTGATCTTGTTAGGGACCGACTATTTCTTTTCTATTGTTATAAAGTAGAGGAAGAATATATTTTGTCAAGTTATTTGACAGCGGGATTTTTTTCTCTACAAAATATCAGTCCTCCTCCCACTAAAATTAAATGATCTTTCTTCTACATTGTCTTTAATGCAGAATATAAAGAGTTGAGAAAATATATACGAGGACAAAGTAAGGAATTTGTTGATGGCAGTGACGGAATACAAGCCGGATGATCTTACAAGGCACCACGCGACAAGCGTCAAATACACCGATGACGCACCAGTTAAACGCGTTTGATCTTTATGTAGTGTTGGATTCCAATCTATCAAAAGAGAAGTACCATGGGATACAGTCAATATGCTTTTCTAAAAATGCGCGTATCCGATGTCCTAAGTTTCATAGAACCCAGGAGTCAAAACAGCTTTACGGTAGCGAAATCCTCTAAAAGAGTCGGATCTGTGGGGACCGTGCGTCATCTATTGTATCACACAAACTCCGTTTACTGCAGCTATATCTGAGGAGGTGTAAAGGAAAGAGTTGACAAACAGAATAGAAAATAGACTATGAGCGGCGCTATCTTCTACAATTCGAGCAGCGGTGTGTGTGTGTGTGTGTGTGTGTGTGTGTGCTTGAACCGACCTTTTTTGGGACTGACCTACCTGGGCCATTATAAGGCCCCGATTCTCATCCGGGGCATTGTAAAAAAGCTAAGATGTTAAATGCCAAAAGCCGATTCGAGCCTTGTATGTAAGTCTGGTTAGCTGATCTCATTATGTTGTTTTGAAATCGAGGGGTGAACGTACCTTTTGGGGGACTACGAACCAGCGAATTTTAAACAGAATTCTCTACGAAAAAGACACAATGACCCACGACAAAATATTGCAACAGTTAAAATAAGGCCCAGTACGCCTGGATGCGGTCTCAACCACCGCATCGGGGGTACAAAAATAAATTATGGATCGCGCACGTCGCTAGATTTACTGATATTTGACTGCTTAAAGTGCATTTTAGCATAGGTGCTGACGGGTGATGTGTAATTAAATCATTGTTTAATTCATAGCAATGAGTGATTCTGTGCTATCTATGGAATCTCATACAGCTAAACTACCTCGATAGCAAGTAGAGACAATTAAGAAATATTTCCCCGTCCATGATTCTGTCAAACAGCAACTACAATAACGTCAGTACGCTTAGGTGGACTTTACAGAAGGCACAGAACAGTTATTTAAACCAATTGTCAAACCAACAAAAAAAAATATTACAGCAACCGAGTCGGCACAAAAAGCTCTTGAGATATTACCCGTGAATATAACTGGTTGTCTTCAACCCGCTCCACCACACTATCATCCTCTTCAACCACAATCTAAAGTTCAGCCACCTCAACAACCTTTTCAACCACAAACACTTAGAACTAACATAATATATACATTTATTGAGGAATTGCCGCAATCAGGGATTCAAAATAAATACGTAATATCGCCGTGTTTGGGTGGAGTGATAGACAAATATATGTAAAACCCGAATATATTTAAACTCTAAAAGCTGGTGATGGGGTAGAAGATTTATAATTTATATCCCGTTGCTAGTAATGCTCAGCAGATCAGATCTGAGGAAGATACTAATACTTTTTGAAATCTTTACCCGGGTAATAAAGGAACATGCTGCAACAGTAAAACTGGAAAGAAAAAAAAAACACGAAGAAAAGAAGCATAAAGTGATGAAAAAGAGGAAATGAGAAATCAGGCGTAACAGCTAGATCTGAAATGAATAAAGGCACTTCAGCAGCACGCTCTGGAACCACAACCAGATTTTCATCACGAAATGTCACCTGAAGAAAAAAACAGGAGAGTGGCTAACCCATAACGTGCCTGCACAACGTGGTCGTAAGAAACAAAATGTATTCCCTGAATAGCGGCGATGTACGAAAAACTTTGTCCCAATAACGTCCTCGCTGATGTTGATTGACTAGAAATTTCGATTGGTGGAGGACGAGCCGACAGTAATTCCCCAGAAATCATTAGTGAAGTAGTTTCTAGCTGTTAGAGTTTATTTACAGACGGCGTCGGCACTAATCGATGAAATTATTGATGATCACTACAGCAATTGATCAATTAGATCGTTGATAACAAAATAACATGATTAGTCACAATGCCCAACATGGACAAGTAATGGTCTGGTTGATAAATTCACGATTACCAGTATATAAAGTTATCTACGGAGATGGTACTGGTGATGTTGTTCAAGGTTTATTCAGAAGGATAGCACAAAAAGCGATTCCGACTGCAAAACAGTTATGAATGAGTGTACGTCTTTTGGAATTTTTAACGTAACTTTAACAATTTTTCAGTCATATAGCTACGATGTCTGCAGTGTGACATGTAGCATGATGTCTCACCCAGTCACATTATACTGACACCAGGTCGACCAGTCCCAACACTAACCTCTGAATGCTGAGTGCCAAGAGAGGCAGCTGCTAGTACCATTATGTCTTTGGTATGACTCGGCCAGGGCTCGAACCCGCGACCTCTCGCATCCGAGGCTGACGCTCTGAGCACTAGTCTACCGGAGCGGTCAATTAGGAATGAAAGCCATTGATGTTGTTAGCAATAAAACTATGAGCGTATGAAATAATTAGCTGGCGTGCCGTCACTGATAAAACAACAAGGCACCGAGAGACAAAAGATATAACTTCAAGTCTGATAGCAGGAAGTGGCATGGCTCGACCTCGTGTTAAACAACAAATAATATAATAAAATGTTCAAGCGTGTATTCATCTGATACCGCATTTGGCGCGTCAGTCCTCAAAGATGAATATGTTCGCAATTATCAGTATTATTCTTATGATGCACGTGTACCTGCGCACGTGAACGAATCGATCTACAAGTTCAGATATTTCCTGCCCGCTCAAACATTCATTGAGATCGAAGCGAAATTTTTGAAAGCAGATGATACACCATATGGGATTGGAGATTGAGCTGGGTTTGTTAAAAAATGGGCGTTATGGCGTTATTTAACAGTGCGACCTACATGATCGATGGAAGGAATATTGAATCCTGTCTCGAAAATTTTAAAGTAAAACGACGCTATTGGGCCTCACACGATATTCAGATGATTATTTGCGGTCCGCTGGTCCGTCAATGATGTTCGCGAGGGATACCACTGATCACCCTGAGAACCGTAACATAACAATGAATGAAAATTTCATCCAAGGATTCGCAGCACGTCGATCAATGTTAAACTGTGATGAAGAATTTTCATGTGTAATTCCACTATCACACGTCTTTTGATTCTGTTGAAATGTAACAAAAGTTATCTTTGGTGCTAAACACATAGTTGTACTTATTCGAAAAGCCATGACAACGATTCAATCTGGCGTCCCGATACGGTTGATGCTGGTAAGGTGAAACTGATCAAACTTTCATTGTGGATGGCAACAATAATACCATGAATCTTTCAATAACAACGTCTACTCTCTGTTATGGATAGCGGCGGCAAATCAGTTGTGGTGGTTGACGATGACCACAGTATTCAAAGTGACGTGTCTGGTTTATTCACATGGCAGACAGCAGGGGGTTTCAGCACCATGACATTCATTCATAGCGCTTCAGAATGACACTCAAGTAGATTCACAGACGCGAAACCCAATGGTGTTTGACACGATTGGGGTTAGTGAAGTTTCTCTGAGAATAAATGGACATCAACAATCATCGGAAGCAGTGTTGATGAAATTTGAGACCAATCAAGTACGTTAGTATCATCGTATGATGACATCTATGGGGCGTGATCAGAATGTTGATTCTGGTTTGCAGATATCTCAGCAGGATTTCACAACGCTATATCCGGTCTATTATTTCTCAATGAAAAACTTGGATTTCTTCAGACAATAAGTCGTTGACATACATTTTCGAACTCGTGTAGCATGACCACCAGTTGCTTCTGGTGCTTATAGAGCAATCGTTGTTATATTATCAGACAAAACTAATCTGATCGAAGGTATTGGTAGACGATATTGGGTCGTTGATGCATCCGGGGAAAATATGTAATTAAATCCTTCATAATATTGTATAAAATGTCATATCAACACGTTAATGTCAGCAAAGACTGATGGTATATTTCCATTGCTGTAACACAATCATACTGTGGCAATATTTTCCTAATGACCCACGAAAGCTTACCGTGGACAGAATCGATAATAGTTTGGGACACACACGCGAAAATGTCGCGCTGACATGTCTTGAATGTAACCGACGTCGAGGAGTTAGTACCTTGATTTGCTAGCGAAGCCATGCTGGTGGTAATTGTGTATTTCAGGAATTACCTGTACTTGTTCACGGACAGATGCGCGTTGAGGAGGCGCCGAATCTAGTCTATAGATTGCAGGCCTGCGCGTAGATCCTACCACGTTGGAAATTGTATGTGTGGCTACGCTCCAGACAGGGTCACTTGCTGTTTCTTTGCGATCTTCAAGTTCACCAGGTTCATATAAATACCTGACTGTTACGTTGGTGTCCATCGATGGGTTTCATAGCAATTCCACGCCTTACTTCGTTGTTTAACGGGGCTATTGCGCTTTGTAGTCTTGCAACCCATGCATAATATCTCGTTTTTGTGGCGCAAAGTAATTCCTTAGCATACTGATGTCCAACCAATCGCTCAGCATGCGTCCGATTAAATCGTCCAACGATTGTCTGATCACGATGTATTCCGGAGTGTCCGCGTCTGATTTCAACATTATGTTGTTACATCAGTGATGATATTGCACCAATAAATTTTTTGCCAGGGTCAACCTGCAGCAATCGTGGCCATAGTAAAGGCCCACGCGAATAAATTCGTTCAAACTCGGCTGCGACATCAGTTGCTGTTTTAGTCAATAATAGTTCCGATTCCTTGTATCTGCTTGTGGGTGTGTATGTGCGTGATTTGGATTTTTAACGTAGCTTTAACAATTTTCAGTCATATCACTACGATGTCTGCAGTGTGACAGTTTATAGTGATCTCTAGCACTGGGGCATCATGCCGCAGACATATAGCATGATGTCTCGCCCAGACACATTATCCTGACACCAGGCCGACCAGTGCTAACACTAACCTCTTAATGCTGAGCGCCAAGCCAGGCAGCTGTTAGTACTATTTTTGTAAGTCTTTGGTATGAGCCGACCGGGGATCGTACCCACGACCTTCCGCATCCGAGGCGGACGCTCTAACCACTAGGCCACCGGAACGGTCTTGTATCTGCTTGCAACGTCGACGACCATCAACGAGTATTTGTATGTGCGAGTCTGTTGTTTGTGTTTACGTGATGTGTCTGATAATAGTGTCATTGGGTGAAAACAAGATATCTGCCAGATGAACATCGTTGGGAGTGCTGACATCAAACCGTCCATATAGAATCATTTTAGATGGTGGTAGGTAATTTTGCCATATTGCCTGTATTGAAGTATTACCCATAAAACGCGTCTCTTCAGTTTGAGGGATAGTGAAGTTTATTTCCCTCCTTTCTCTTTTCTGTATCCGCGGATGATGTGGCTTTCGTGTTTGTAGTGGGCGCTGAGGTTTCCACTCTTACCGCTGTCTCTCCAACTCTTCTTCCTAGTTTTCAATCTAGGGGACAGTGGCTCTCGGTGGCGGTGGTATTAGTGGCGGGCGCTGTGATGGCGGTGGTGTCCTCACAACAGGCTTGACCTCACAACTCTGTCTTAGGTGAGGCAGGATCTTTCTTTCCTTTCCTCTTCTTTCTTCTTTTTTTCTCATTCTCTTCTTCTTCTTCAATCTTCGCTCTTTCGGTAATAACCTCCATGGCTAGCTTTCCTGGAGGTGTTAGGCATACTCCAGGTACATTTGCAGCTCTAGCAGTTTCTCTATTCTGCTCATGTTTTCTTGTTGACGAGTCAACGATGGGTAGCCAGACTGATGATGATTTTGAATTACCGTCTCTTGTGCACATCGTGGATGTGCGACGGGTTAAATTCAGCAATAGCGGATTAATTGATTGTGGAAAAAGGAATGAGAGCGTCATCCCTCAACGTATTTCTGCACACTAAGTGTGCTACTTAATTTTGTCCGATTTCGGGGCATTTAAATCCCACTGGAGATATGCTGAGCAGGAATAGAAACAAACATATTCATCATGGCAAAGTCTTTATATTTAAGACGCTGATTGGGAATTGTACCCCATTCGTAGCGACACCCAGATTCCGTGTTTACACGCTCATCGGGGCTCCTTGGGATTTTGACGAGTAGAAATAGCCATAGCTAGGCACGAGGAGAGGCACTCGGCAAGGGGCAACAAGCACCAACATGATGCACTGATGCCCGGGTCGTACTTCTAATCAAATTTAGTCCAGTTATTCTAATAAACGGTTTAAACTACCAATAATGTGCAGGCTACCTGTACAAATAGCCAATTCTATAATAGTTAAACAAATTTCCTTTAATAATTCATCCAAGTTTGAATTTTGTGTGTACAGTGTACGGTTGTTTTTCAAAATAAAACCTAATCAGATGAGTATTAAGTCTAAGTGACCAATTACATTTTGTTTGATCGTGTTTGGTGAGTCGGTTTATTTGTGAACGGTGGGTAAAGCATCATGGTTGTTTCATAAGTATTATCGAATGAGGTTTTCAAGCGAAAATGAAAACCTATATGACAAATACATGCAACTGATAGCCCTTAAAAGGACTGCTTCTAAAAGAATCCAACTTCTAATACTTGAAGGGTTTCTCCAGATGTTTAGGTACTACAATAATGCCTGGGACGTCCTCTATGGTATTCTTCTTTCAATACCTCGATCACAGCTAGGCGAGACAGCTCAGACTGGTTTAAGATTTCGTCTTCTAATCCATGATAGTTCTGTAATCCTCGGCAGATAGCCCAGGGGAGCGGCATAGGGCATTCAAGGTGTTCATCCCCCGAAGATTTTATATTATTGGCCGCTTTCTTCCGTCAGGAATTTGCTGTTTTGGTTTTAGGTGATTCTAACTACCTCAGAAGTTTGGGATCTTCGATGTACTGAATTGCTTCTTTGTTTGTACAGAGGTCTGCCATTCCCATTTCGTTAGCTTGATCGTAGACATGCTGGTAAACCTCCGGGAGTGCCTGGTTAAGATCATCTTTTTCTTGTTCTCGTTTTGATGTATCTGTTGTGGATGACTTAAAACTACCTAGTATTGTGGTAGAAGTAGGACTCCGGGTGGGAATCTTGGATACCTTTGGTATTGGTTCCTGTCTTTTTTTATCCCTTTCCTTTCTCATCTGTCATTGTTGCTTTATTTGGACTCTTCCTGAATTGCTGCCTTGTAACTCTCTGTTGAGTATTTCCTAATTAAGGTGGTGGTGGCCAAAGGTGGTGTTGTTGTTGAAGCTTCTACGGGATAACACCACTTGTAGTAATTATTGGTACTGCAACTCTCTGAGAGTGAGTCGTTGTGCTCAATGAATTGGGATGAACCATAATAGTATTTTGGGCTGGTGGGGGTGTCCTTCCTTCTACTCGAATCCCAATTGTTTGTGCTCGGCGTCTGTGTTTGAGTAAATTGCTTCCTTCGTGTTGTTTTACTACCTCCCCCTCTTCTCAGCTGTCTTCTGGGGCTACTTTTTATTTCTCTGTCATATGTTCTATCCCATATCAGGAGAAGAGTGGTCCAGCCGGTTGCTACCTTAAGTCCAAGAACTATCGGCGCACTCATGGCCGTGCCGGGAAATAATTCCGTTGCTAGCGTCATCTCTGATAATATTGTTACTACTGCTTGCTATACTAGCTGCAGACTGAATGAATGATCTCGACAGACTGACAAAGGCACTGCTATATATGACTGAGGTACGGACGTGAAGGAAAATACCTCTCACAAAACTAACACTACAGACACCACACCACATCCAAAAGATGGACCGCGCGGACCTAAAAGAAACACCCTCTTCACTTTTAACATACAAATACCTTATACGACAACAAACTCATACAATCATTCGCCGGACTTAACAAAAACACAAGGAAGTGCCCAAAGTGTTTATAGACACCTCTAAACCCTTACATACAAACAAAAACTAGAGCAGGGAGAAGCTTTTGGTTAGGGTAAAAAAAGACACACACACACACACACACACACACACACAACCATTCCAGCAAAAATAGTTTTGGCAATAGAGTAGTATTTCTTTTCTAGAGATAAGGGGGGCTGTTTTGTTTTTGAGTTTTGGAAATGTTTTTACGTCAGCAAGGATTGCCAGATCTTGCTGAAGGTTTTCTTACTGGATACAGCCTGTTTCTACGGAAAGAAAAAGAGAACTCCTTGGTGTTCACACGGCAGTCTACGAATCCTCGTTCTTGCTCCTGCTGCTGTTGTTGCTGTTGCTGTTTCTGTCCACACTTCTTACTCCTATTTTATTTCTTCTCTAACGACCTCTTCTATGGCGTCTTGTGCCAACTTAATCAGTCCATATTTTTCATCTCTTGTGGCTTTCGCATTAGATTTTGCCTGACACAATGTAAATGCACGTGGGCATCGTTTAGTATGCTTTTTCGGATCTTGAGAAAGAGAAGAACTCGATGAAGCTGATGCTGTGTTGAACGGCATGATGGTTACTTCTTTTTTTAGTCGATGACTTGAGAAGCGTCGATCCAAGAAACAAAACTTGGAGGATATCCTTTCATACCCAATTTCACTTCTTTGACAAAACGTAAGCCAACTTTGCGGGTTATTCGATCGAGAACACTTTCGATGTCGTGCACCTCGTCTTCTTTTTTGGTCACTCGTAACTCGGGCAAGTAGAAAGTTCCTTTTAGCACTTCACCGTTCATGTCTTCTAATTTATAGACGGGATGATGACGGCCACGCACTCGTCCAGTGACACGAAACAATTCGGTGGTCTAGTTGGGTAAGTAACCTTTGTCGAAAGTGCGTTTTGTTTTGCCAATGCGCACCCAATCCCCCGTCATCAGCAGTCCAGGTTTCTTGGGGACAGTAGTAGGAGACGTACCAAACAGGCGTTCAAACACGATCACTTCCTTGTCTGGAGTCACTTCGTCGGGGGCGCATCCGATGTTCCGATGGTAAGATTGGTTGCAAGTTTTGACCAGGCGCGGTAAGACGTCGATGTAATTCAGAGTGTGTTGATGCATAAAATATTTCCACATGCATTCTCTGAAGGTGAGTTAAAAACGTTCAATTCTTTTTAGCTCAGAAATGCGGTGACTTTGTCGGTTTGCCATCGGAAGGGGTGAGGACCATGTTGTTGCAACACCAGTTTTAAGACTCGCAGTAACTCAGAGGTCGCTCTGGAAGTCAAATGAACGACCCAGGGAAATTTGGACAAGAATTCGATGTCACAAAACAAATACTTGTAGCCGCGATTGTAGGTGGCTTAGTGAGAGACATCAGCTAAATTGGCTTGCCATTGATGATCGATGCCCTCCACTTTGGTGATACTTCTGGTAAATTTTCGCCGAATGCGTTTGTGTAATGTGTACGTGGGGTAAACGTACACTTTTCAGTCGCGTTTTGGCAGCACGATACAGTTTGTAAACTCCTCCGTAACCTTCAGGATTGGATGGATCGTTTTAAATGCTGAATAAAAGATTCTCCATTAGGATTCTCTCTTCAATAAGTCACCCACTGTTCACTGATGCTACTCTTGTTTTGGTGAGGTGGTTTGGAAACGGCTTGGCGTGGCATGGGAGTACAAGTCGATGGTGGTGGTAGTGGTAGTGGTGGTGGTGGCAAAGGGATTGTATTTTTGCATTCTTTTTCCTCTTCTGGCTTTACTTCTTTCTTTTTCAGTTCTGTCGATGGTGGAGTGGACATCATCTTTTTAACCCAAGCTTTGAGTTCTTTATGTTGGGGAGTCGGGGAAGATTCAACAAGGATGCTGAAATCTTACTAGGGATGGGAACCGACGGTTTGCGAAATACTTCTCGTGCATCTTCTTCCTCTGGCATCCGTGTGGCTGTGTCTGTCTTGGTCACTGGGGATGGTGGTGGCAATTGACTTTTCATCATGGCCTTGAAATCTTTCACAATTGGTTTAGCTGTTTCGTCTAAAGCTTTCTGTTGAAAGAGTTGAAGATGTTTAACATGGTCGTACCTTTGCGATTTTTCCGTTTCTGACAAATCGCTGCGATCCATCAACGGTTTCAATTCATGCTGTAACTGTGACTTCTTGGTCAGATGAGAATTTGCAGGTAAATGAGGGGTGCCTTGTTCTTGCAACGATGGAATTCCATCTACTGTTTGTAGGGTACTAAAATCAGCATTCGTCCTTCCATGAGATTCCAAATTACACGCATGAGGTCTTTCCACAAATTAGGTCCTTTTTATCTTGTTCTTTCTCTTTATCTACCCGAGTCGCTCTGTACGAGTCATCCAACGATTCCTCCGAGCAGTGCTCCAGTCATTCCTTTGATCAAGAGTCCTATGAGTGCGGGAAAAAAGTCCTCCGCGTTTTAAGAACATCATTTTGTTTTGACGGATGGGGATTTTCTTTTAATCCATATGGCGAAGAACGTATTGATGCTTGGCTAATCGTTCTTTCTGGTGTTTAGACATATCGTTCCTTTCAAGACATTCAGGCAACATTAGCACACGGTATCGATGATGTCTGTCTAGACTGTTCAAATGAGTTGTTTTCGCATGGGTTAAATTGATTTGGACAGGACCGACAAGAGGTCCCAATGTTTAGCTAAACGAGAAGATAGTCCTTTACTTTTTCCTTTTTTGGGTGAAGAATGATGGCTTCTTGGGGGTGACATTTTTTTCGACATTTTTATCTTTCAGGAGAAAAATTATACACTGAAGTCGATTACCTGGCACATGTCCTTTTATATTATTTCTTTAGTCCTCATCAGCGTTGGGACATGAATAAATCATCCCTTTTGCAGGAACCCCTTTTTCTTTTTCTGTATGTGTATTTTCTTTGGCTGACGACGAACGTGTCGATGTTTGGCTATGTATTTTTTCGGATGTTCGGCTAAACAATTAGACTGTACTTTACATTTTCCTTTTTGACATGAGAACGGCGATTATCCACTTTTCGGAGGTGACATATTTTTCCTTTCAGGAGCACAAGAACACTGATGCAAATCGTCTGCCACAGGTCTTTTTATACTGGAATAGGTCGCCACTGATTGTAGGTAAGTAGTATTGTCTTCAAGACATGCATCACCCGACTTTGAATGGTTTCGCAACGGACTAAATCGTGACAGTTCTTGATTCGATGAATCCGGTAAACTCTGTAACACTCCCGATATCTCATGAACTTTGATTTTAGGAAAAGGTACTTTTAAGTGGCTGCCGTTGCGGCTAAAGATGAGGAGGAGGTGGTTACCGACGACGGAGGAGAAGTTCCTTTCGAAGCAGGTTTCCATTCTTTTGTCAAATTCGGAAAGAGGCGTGTCAAATCGGTTTTTTTCTGGCATCACCAGCAACGGCGAAGTGGAAGAAACTGTCACTGCTGCTGATGCTGGAGACACGGTCTCCGTAGGTTACGGTTTGGGGAAATATGGTTGCGTCCTGGCAGCACTGCCTCTCTTGGTGGTAGAAGCTGTTTTCTTGGGACTTATCTAGGGACTTTTTTTCTGGGGATGTGACCTAGTCTTGATATCACTGCTCTTTTTCTTCTTGGAACGTTTTTGTTTGGGAAAGGCTTTTATCTTGGGGGTGCCTGCAGGGGCGTCAGGATACCATTTTAAGAGGGAGTGAATGATGACATCTCCTAGAAAACCGCTACCTCCAGGTTTCAAAATGCTTTTTGGTTGAGTGTCGATTCTTGGATCTGCCAGTTGCGACAAGGCTACTTTGTGTTTGTCAAAAACGCGTTTGGCTTGATGAGGGATGTGAATGATGCCTTGCAGTAATTGACGTGCTGTCACCATAAACCATCGTAAGACTTCTTTGAACCTGGCTTCTAAGACACGAGCACGTATTCGTTCGCCATTGATACCGTATAGGGCTCGGATCAATTTGACTGGAAGATAAGACTGAATGGATGTCATGTTGACAATGTGTGAGACAGACTAGAAGTGTCTGAGGTTTTTGTAGTTTTTTTCACACTGACGGGGACGCGTACACGACAGGCCCTCCGTTTTGGCACCGTTTGTGAAACAGACGGGTACAAAATCACAAATAATCGAGTGTGATGAGTTTTAAATCGACGAGTAAATATGCGTGAGGTGTTTGAGTGGCACCGCCGTACGCATGAGTCAGCCAAGTACTTCTTCCTGACTGTTTGGCTAACACTTAAACTTGAGATTTATATATGGGACTCTTACACAAAACCACCTAATGAGCATTGAGACTGATGGTAGATGGGCTTTACATTGTTGAAAAAAAATTGGGTGATGTAAATGACACTGGCATTACGATGATGCCTCTTGCGTGTAACCAAAGTTCAATTTCTTCTTTGTCTTCTCCTAACATGTCTAAGATGACCAGATGTGTCTGACTGGTGTCAGACACGATTCCATCGCCTTCGCGAGGAATGCCTTCCACAAAAACGATGGATGGAGTCTTTGACTTTCTCGAAGAAGAATGTAAGCCGATTGCCACTCATTGCAACACCATACGATGCGTTGAGGTGGACTATCGATTATATGATTTTTGTGTTCATACAAAAGTTTGACAAATTCGGTTTCGTCTGAATCACTCGGTCCAGTAATTAACATGTTGAAGGAATGATGAAGATACAGAGCCTCCCAACTGGAACGATATAACTTTTCGTTGATGGCTTTTGAAAGTCGAAGAAGAGATAGAAGAATAAGATGTAGCCATAGCGCGTATGTTTAGAATTTTGAAACTAACATAGTCAAGAGTTTTTATTATTTTCAGGACGCATTTATTCCAAGTTAAATACACGAAATACAAAAATACATAAAAGACAAATGGTTGAGGACATGGCTAACATGAGAAGCAAAACGATTAAAATGCTATACAACTACGTCACTATACTCTAAGTTTGAGGAAAATGTGGTGTTCTAGGGACAATTTGTAACGTTTATGGGAGTCTCTACACTAGGCACAGTCTCACATGTATCCTCCCGGAATGGCTTTTTGGTTGTGTCGATGTTGACGACAGTACTGTTGCTGTCCTTAACTGTGTTGTTTTCTCGGTGTCGGGTGCTTCTTCTTCTTTCACTGTGGCTAACACGGATTTAAAGGTCACATTTTTCAATGGACGTTTTAAGTTCACTTTCGTCGTTTGAGGGCGTATGACAGCCATGGTGTTCTAGGGCATGAAGGAATAGGACTTGGTCTTGTCAAAGGTGCACGTTTTGGCGACGGTACAGGCTTCTTTCAATGGATAGATCCCTCCGTTCTCGAAATTTTCCACAGCAGCGGCGTAAAAGGTCCACGTCGGAAAGACAATACTTTAATATTTCTTCCTGAAAGTCGAAGGGGTCCGAAGCGCGAGTTTGGTACCAAGCACAGAAAGCTTCTCGTTGTTCTGTGCGCATGTTGTCGGGGTCGTAGTAGAAGGCATCAGGAAAATGTGACAGGACGGCGTGTTGATTAGCTTCGGTGCTGAAAAAAGTGTGGAAAATATCCTGTTGACATTTCTTTCATTCCAAACGTTTTAGGCATCCGACTCAAAAGCATGGCTAAACAGCTCATGGAATCTTTAAACCGTACTTGTCCCACTTGCTTGGAAATGATTTTCGCTCCGTTCAAAGTGACTTTCGGGCGTTCGGTGCCTTGTTCCGTGTAGTATTTCAGAAGAAACTGTCCACCGTATCCCGAGAAAATGTGTGCCATCACCGTGGCATAGCGATGACAATCTCCGTAACGTTCGATGTCCTTTTGACTCCACGTCTCGTCAATGGGGTTTAAGATCCACTGGGCAAATCGGCCAGTGGGCTAGGTCCCCGAAAAATTTTTTCACGTCCTCCAGGATTATTGCAACAGTGTGGGTTATGAAAAGAAAAGACAGGTTCTTGGATGCGTTTCTCGCACGCTCGATGGGCCATGCAGAAATTAGGAATGTGAATTCCGGTCTCATGCATGCATTCGAAACCGAAAAAGATGAAATTCCCTTTCTTCGTATCATCGTCCTCCTCCTATCTGGACTGATATTTTTGAATGCTGCTGTTGTTGTAGGGTTTAATGCCATTTTCAGCACAAGATAGGATATACATGGCGGCCAGTATATCTGGAGGAGGAAGTACCCTGGAAAACCCCGGGAAGAACCACAGACCCCAGAGAAGCTACTGGCAGGCTTTCTCACATACCCACGTTAGCCGAACCTGAGACACGATCCCACGCAGACAGAGGTGAGATGGCAGTGATACGGAAAGGTGAGCGCTTTAGACCACTCGGCCACCTTTTAATGTAACGTTTGTGTTCCAAGTCCACGATTTGGCAACAAATGTGACATCGTTTCTTTCCTTGACAAATATGAGACTCGGTACTATTGGTAAGTATGCTTTGTCCACAAGTGGGGCAAAGTCTCAGGATTTGACATTCACTTTCTCGCTTTGAACCTTGCGTCTTGAGATGTTGATGGTAACAGGTTAGGTTGACAAATGTTCGCTGACAAGCTGAGCAATGCATTCGCTTTTGTCCTTCGTCAAGACAGGGTGTAGAGGCTAAACAATATTCACATTTCGATCCGCACTGAAAGTGTTGCTCTCGATTGTTATATCCACAGTCACATTTCTCACAATAATAACTGTATCCGAGGAATACGGTGATGCTGGTAATGGGATCGAAGTGTTCTTTGTGATGATAAACGTGAATGTATTTTCCATCTTTGCAATCGTCGCCTCGAAACAACAGATCTCCACACACTTCTTGAGGGTGCACTTTCAACGTGTAGTGTGTAGCCAAGACTTCTTGCAATTTTTGCATTACAGGGATGCTACAAGTGGCGTCTTTGGATAGGCTTGCTTGATGTAACAGGAGTTGTTTCACTTCGTTGTTTGGCTCGGTCCGATTGTCGAATGCTTTTCCAGACTCTTTTCCGATCTGCCGTGTCGTTCTTGTCGACATACGTTCGTCCCAAGACGAAGGCTCAGGCTAAACACATCTTGTCCTGAATGTTGTTAGTTTGGACGATGTTGTGATTGGTGCTGCAACGGTCATCCACGAATTAACACTTTTTTGTGTCCGTCCCCTTTCGGAGGAGAAACGTGGGCCATGTAAAGCGTAGCTTTTCCATCGGTGATGTAAAATTGGTCGTTGGATTGCTGAACGTGTTGAATCATGTCAATGACTTTGGAAGGTATCAGTTCTGCCGGGCTGCTAAACTCGATTTAAACGGGCGATTTCAAACTGTCGTGATAAATGGAGAGTGTCAAGCTATAATCTTTTCAGTGTGGTTAACAAGGAATCCCACAAATAGGTGACGAAGCCTTCTGCTTTCTCCAGTGGTACTTCGGACTTGAAATCTTTAAACTTCACCGTGTACGTGTAGGCCGTGGTTCTAAATTTTCTGGAGGAGAGTTTTCCCGTCTCTCTAATGTGGTAATAATTTTCAGCTGATAATGGTGGTTGACATTGGTTAGACCTTGAATCTCTCGGTTTGGTCTCGGACGTAGCAGGTGTGGATTCAGGTTCGCAAAGGTCGTCTTGAAAATCGCAGCCATGTATTTGAGCCAAGACTTCAGCTAGTGTGCGAGGCGATATATCATGTTTCTGCGTCTAACTTTCTTCTCCTTTCTCAATGAAATCGTGTGATCGTGTCATATTGCTTGCAAAATGTCAAATGACTAGATTTTAAACGTAGAGGGTGACTATATATATGGTCAGTGACTTAGAGTATTCATTTCACTCCCAAGCAGTTGTGAAGATGGAAGAGCCAACACAGATGGAACTTCTGATCAAAGCTTTGCGAGGCGTCATACGAAGGTTTTCTTCAGAGAAGGCAATGGAGTTTTCCTCCTTCCCAGATAAATGTCAAAGTAAGACAGGCGTCAAGAAAGACAAAGGTCAAGATACCTGTTATCATTGTCAGGAGAAAGGAGATTGGTCTTCCGACTGCCCTAAGAAAATAGTAGCCAGATCAAAGAAACAATAGGAGGAGGAGAAGGTTCTGAACATGAAGTACCCTCCGAAAAGGAAGAAAAATGCATACCAGTCAAGAAGGATAAGAAAAGAAGACGAAAAGGGTAAGAAAAACATATGCCAGTGAAGAACTTCAAAAAGGGAGAACCAGTGAGTGAAGGAAGAAGAAAATGAACTTTTTGGTGATGTGTTGTGAAATATTATTGTAACTTCTGAAAGGAGAGAATATACCAGAACGAGAAACGTAGTGTCTCTTGGTTTTCATTTCGTAATAATAAAGACCCGCACTCACGCACGTACGTCATGGGATAAAAGGACCGTTGAGCGCTTGTTTTTGGAACAAACTCAAGAACGGGAGGCAATGAGTTTTAACTGACATATACCTTTGCCAAGACCAAGTCCTACTCCTTCGCCTGCTACAGTCGACGATTTGGTAAAGGTCACTACTGTTGGTATCTCAGGAGTAGTGGGAGTGCTGACTGGGTTGGAATGTTAGGCTCTAGAAGGTCTTTTTCTCTTGGGTCGAGCTAAAAAAGTATTATACATTCGTTTCAGACTCCTTAACTCTGCCAAAATGTTTAATCGTAACATGACCGTATGACTTTCACTGTCCTTCTCTCCTAGACCTTGCTTCTTCTCTGCTTCTTCTTCCTCTTGTTTTCTTCTTGCCCCTTCTTCTCGCTCTTGAATGAGAAAGACTTGTTCTGCTTCTTTCTGCTGCTGTAAAAGTTCTTCCAATTCTTTCTGCCTTTGTCTAAAATCAACGACTCAAGGTAAGGAATGAGGAGGCGGTACTGTTACCGGTACAAAATCTTGAGAAAAGGAAAGAAAATCCACTAAATCCTAGTGAAAATCATTCTCTTCTAGAAGTGTCACCTTGGTTCTTTGGTAGCCACAGCTATGCCATCAATCCTCGTCTCAACTGCCGGTGCACCCTGACTGACAGTCTTCTTTGTTTCCGTCATTTTGGAACTCTGTGGCATCGATTCACTGCGCACAGACGCTAGCACATCTTTATATGGAATGTGACGTAATAGGTAGCTCTCTTCTGATTGGAAGAGAAACTCCGCGCTCTGCCTAAATTGTGTGTGTGTGTGTGTGTGTGTGATTTGGATTTTTAACGTAGCTTTAACAATTTTTAAGTCATATCGCTACGATGTCTGCAGTGTGACAGTTTATAATGATGTCTAGCACTAGAGCATCATGCCGCAGACATGTAGCATGATATCCCACCCAGTCACATTATCCTGACACCAGGCCAACCAGCCCTAACACTAATCTCTTAATGCTGAGCGGCAAGCGAGTCAACTGTTAGTACCATTGTTGTAAGTCTTTGGTATGACTCGGCCTGGGATCGAACCCACGACCTTCCGAATCCGAGGCGGACGCTCTAACCACTAGGCCACCGGAGCGGTCTCCTAAATTTTGTAACGCGCGTTTGGATTGGTGAAAGAGGTCAATGTGTTCGATCCGTTCTAAAACTATAAATACCCGTAGTTCGGCTTATTTCATTCACATGTTCTCACGACAAGATGTGTACTAAGGAAGAGTCGTCTACCGGGGATGCTTTTCAGATGCATGTGAAATCGTACTGGGCTATCATCAAGATTACGGATACGGCTATTTGGATGTCAGACAGAGTTTGAGGAAGAGAAGAAGACCCGTACGATGTTCCGTATGTTAACTCAATGGTGTTAACAAATCCAACGGCCCTTTTCAGGGTCACTCCAATAGCTCGAAAAGACTCTACTCGTTGCAATTTTTTTTGGTCTTTCTGTTGTATATGTATTTGTTTGTGTATGTTGACCTTTTGACCCTATAAATCCCATAACATCACCCTATTCCATTTCCCTTGACCCTATACTACCCCACCCTGTTCGATTCCCCTTGAGGCTATACGGACCCACCCTGTTTCGTTTCCCTTGAGGCTATACGGACCCACCCTGTTTCTTTTCCCTTGAGGCTATACGGACCCACCCTGTTTCTTTTCCCTTGAGGCTATACGGACCCAAAAGCCCATGTTAATTTCCGTTGAGGCTATGGTGCCCCCGCCCCCATTACTACTAACAGGGTCCACGCTATTTTTGACGGATTTATCATTATTTCTTTTTATAAACCAATATCTAAAAGTATGAGTTGTTGAAAATTTGATTAGAATGAATATGACTCTAGATTTATCTAATGAACAGTGAACACAAAAGTGACTAGTTTCTTTGGTTGATGCTTTCTGTGTGAAGTGTCCCACAAACTTCATTGTCAAGGAGATAACTTGTCTGTTCATTAATCAATATTTTGAAACGGTTTACGGGAATGGCTTCAGTTATTATTATTATTATTATTATTATTATTATTAACGATGACGATGATGATGATTTACAACTGTATCGCTATGGTTCTTACTAAGTTTATCAATAATATCGTGGTAGCTTTCATCATCATCATCATGTAGATTTTAACACCTTGTATGTTTGGTTTAACTTACTGTTCATATTATTCTAACGGTTTCGACCTTATGGTACTTTATTTCTCTCATACCTTTTTTTGATCACGTGGTACTTTATTTCTCTGACGCCTTTCAATTCAACAGTATTATCACTACTGACACATTACTTGTTAAAACCTTACTGTTAACAACTAGATGAAAAATTACAGAAAGATTTCAAATCTATATTATTATTGCAATAAAGTGGATGCAACATTATAAGTCATTCTTTCAAATGCATACTATTATTGTAATAAAGTGGATGCAACATTATAAGTCATTCTTTCAAATGCATACTATTATTGTAATAAAGTGGATGCAACATTATAAGTCATTCTTTCAAATGCATACTATTATTGTAATAAAGTGGATGCAACATTATTAGCCATTCTTTCAAATGCATACTATTATTGTAATAAAGTGGATGAAAAATTATTACAGAGTCATTGTTATGTATGCCCATACTGTTTGCAAATTGTTATGATCATAGTTTGTGAAGGTCATTTAGTAGACAACCTATTAAATAGCTAATTTTGTCAATTTTGTCCATTGTGGGTTTGTACTTTGGGATGCGGTTATTTCGTTTAGTAAGCATGTTTACTTGGGAACTCTATGGTCAACCTGAATTCTGACTGGTTGGCTGCTGATATTTCAGTAAAGAAATTGAGCTTGTATACAAGTTAGAATGATCTTTAAATGAACTTTTGATCCTCATACTGGTTCTGAAACTATATCGTATTTTTTGTATAAGGGTCATTTACCTTATAATTATTCATCCCTGTCTTAAACATTCGTAGTGGAGACAGTCATTTAGTTGATTTCAATTATTATGTTATAGGATTTATTGATTTCAATTATTCATTGGAATTACAAGGTGCTCATAAAATTTAGGACAAATTAACTATTTTGGAATTACTGTTAATTCATTTAAAGACGTTTTAGTTTTTAACATTGTGATACCTCAAGACTCTTAGCATATCAACAGTTCAAGGCCACTGACACATCAGCACAATAGACTGGACTTCACTCGGAACACCAATGGAACACATCTGAAATAGTCTAAACCTTTGGACTTGTTATAGAACTTTTAGGAGTGTCGTGGATTTATTTCAGAATACTGTTAAGTTGTTTTAAATTTTTACTTTGTATTCTAGGTAAATAAATTATTTGTTGAAATTGAACAAACTTGTTGGCTTTCGCTTTTTTCTGTTACTTATTTGAAGACCTTTGAATCGTAACAGTCATGCGTTTAAATACATACTATTATTATAATATACTGGATGAAAATTATTACAGGTATACTTTCAAATATATTTTATTATTGCAATATTGCAATAGGATGGATCCAAGGGAATCCTTCACAAAGGCAAAATCTTTAGACATCGGGTCTAAGCTTCCGTTATTTTTCTTGCACAGTCAGTTTTTGTACTTGTTTGTAGTCACTGGTTTGTAGGGGAAAACGTATTAAATTTCTGTATCACTTTGACTTCGGGTGTGATATTTGGGTATATTTCTTGTATAGTCGATTTTTGTAGTTGCTGGTAGTCGCTGGTATGAGGAGGAAAATATTAACAACTGTGTGTTCCTGTGCGACTCGAATCATACTTAGCTTCTTTTCCCCGAATATAACTACAGGTGGTATGAGGGAATTAGAGAGGATTGTTTTTATTAGTAATCGACAATCTTAGGCAGAGGACGATTTTATTATTTGAAACTCTTGCTGAAAATAATAGAACTGCAATAGGTCAAGGGAATAAACTCATACAAAGATTGTATTATACGGAAAAGAGTTGTATTCTTGAATGGTATCACTATGACTGCTGCTTGTTGTGCAGAGTAATTTATGGGGGAATATTATGTTTACTCAAGGAACTTGCAGAAATTCAGGAAATCGAGTTTCAGTCTTGGAAAGTGTAATATCTGAAAACAGCAAACTCATAAAATGATCATACATAATTTTATAGGATGGAATAAGTGTGATATATGGAGATAAGTATTCTCATTTAATGACAACACAATTTACATAAGTAAAGGCGTGGTATGCGAAGAGGAAATTGATCCATTCAGAAACATAAATTAATAAGAAAAAGATGATATTTTATGAGTAAACGTCCCGAATGATCACCCAGACAAGCGTCATAACTGCAATGTATCTCTACGTCAAGGGAACTCATTAACATTTGTACAACTAAGAGCTGCAAGTGAATCTTGTTAGAGCACAGGAACTAAGTTTTGAATAGATACCTAAACTTATAAAATGGATCCTCGATTAAATACATTAGTAAAGAAATTACAAAATTTCATAATATTATGAAAAATAGAAGTCCTAAATTCAATTACTCAAATTGTTCTTCAGATTATATAAATTGGTCTTAAAATTCGTCAACAAGTTGTATTTCAACTAGTAGATAAATATTTCCAGAACACATACTAAATATATTACAGAATTAACTGAAATTTTAAATTTAAACAGAAGCGTATGACCTTTGAAGGGTGCGAAGTTTGGCTATTACATGCTGCTGTACTTGCCAAGGAAACTGGACTTGAGACGCTTAAGAGTCTAGTCACTTGTGCGTCGCTTAAGAGTCTAGTCACTTGTGCGTCGCTTAAGAGTCTAGTCACTTGTGCGTCGCTTAAGAGTCTAGTCACTTGTGAGTCGACTTGCTAGATTCTGGTTCAAAAATTCATAGGCCTAAAATATCTAAATGTCAAAAGTTAGTTGGAAAAGTGTTCGATACTGGAGAACATGCAAGGTTGATGGAAAACCCTAAATCGTATTGAGATTATAAATCTAGGTAAACGGAATAATTATTTGCAACTAAACAGACATATCTGGTGAAATTGGTGTCAGAGTAAAATACAGTAGTAAACATTTATCCAAACCGTGTTGTTGACTTGTAGTTTTGCAACTCGTATCGTCGTCTTTATGGTATAACAGACTAAACCTGTCCGACGCATGCTCGGTGAGATATAAACGGCAGCTACATATGAACGAAAGCTACCGCAGGTGCTCGACGTGAGCTTGATGTTAAAAAACAATCTGAAGGAATAAATCATACCGAGTGACGAAAAAAACCCAGATTACATCCTGGATCTGTTCTGATATAGGATCCTGTCTATCATACTATAAAAGTCTCTTCAGTTTGTTCCAGCCCGAAATAATGTGCCTTGCATCTGACTTTACATTTATAATGATGTCAAATAAATGAAAATCAAACTCTGAACAAAATTGTTATCGTGTTTCTGCCAAATATACTCATACAGATGGAACTCTGTCTTCACTCCATAGTACTCATAAAAACTCGTTAAATTTTTCCCTCGTCAGAAGTACTGTCCCTGGAAATTTGTCTTACACTTCATAAAGTATACAAATATATTTAAATTTTTCCCTCGTCAGAAGTACTGTCCCTGGAAATTTGTCCTACACTTCATAAAGTATACAAAAATATTTCAATTTTTCCCTCGTCAGAAGTACTGTTCCAAGAAATTTGTCCTACACTTCATAAAGTATACAATTATATTTAAATTTTTCCCTCGTCAGAAGTACTGTCCCAAGAAATTTGTCCTACACTTCATAAAGTATACAAATATATTAACAGATTATCTTAATACTGCAATTTTATTATCAGCCAAATGTATAGTATGTCAAAGGTTTTTAAAATTGTATGCTATAATACTTTTTTATGAAATTACATGGACCCATTTTTATATTGATATTTAACATAATGCATATCAAACAATATTTAATATAGTTATCTGCGTGAGGCTGAATATAACTCTAATTTAAATCCATCTCTTGTGAACAGCAACTGCTGTCGGTCTCTCGCCATCTCCATATCTTTATATCGTTTAAGTCATTATGCAAAGGGCCTAATGAAATCGTACTGGATGTCATTATGCAGTAGGGCTAATGAAACTGCGCTTGAACATTTCATTTATGTTATTATGGAATGGGGCTAATTGACTTCCACTGCCACATTTCTTTTATGTTGTTATTCAGTGTGGCTAATTGAACTTACTGGAACATTTTGTTCATGTCATTTTGCAGTGGGGATAATGGATTGAACAGGAACATTTCGTTGATGTCATTATGCAATAGGGCTAATGAAATTATACTGGAACCTTTCGTTATGCGTGTCAGACCTTAAGTAATGAAACAGACAGAATTCTGTCATCTAAATTCCAACTTTTTGACTTTTTGACTTTTGACAATAGTATATACTTTTGTCCCTATCAAATTTATACCTTGAGAAACAAACTATAGGTAATGAGGTTTTCGTAAAATGCGACTTGATTCATAGATATGACTTATCACATACCTTTCTCTAGTTTCAGATGCTCAATTTTGACCAGATTGCAAGCAGACTCCTTTGGTATTGCTGTGGCCATGATGTTGTTTTAAAGGACACTAGGCTTCAAGGTTAAATGAGTTCGCCACCTAAGACAGTGCTGACTCGAGGACTGAACTGCAAACGACAGAACAAGCATCTGCACATACTTATAACCAATTTATTGTTTTGTTTTCAAACATATTCTAATCAGACTTGGTGTGCAAGCTTATACAATTGATATCTTGATTGAATTCAATTAAAAGCAACATGTGTGCCTAATAATGAGGCGTGCCTGCATCAAATTAGCTGAGCTTGTGAACATTTACACTTATATATAAAAACAGATAAGCAACAGCAACACTAAAAGCCAATTCATCAAGTCCTGCAACCTTTTCTTTTGGCTCCATAATTTCACTAACAAACTAACATATGTCTCTGTCAGTGGGCTCTAACCTGAATAAGTAATTTTTCACAATTATTCACATTATAGCAAACTATAACGACCTTTCATCGAGATATACCTGCATGAAATCGATAGGAATATGATTTATTTTCTCAGAAATGGCGAATATAGCATTCGTTATATCTTTAATCCGCTGACAGACTAGATGTAACTACAGCGTTGATGAAATTTGACCTGGAACTTGCTATTTGCTTTCAGAGTCACATGACTACACAACTCTCGCAACCTACATGTCAATGACATCAGAGGTCCAATAGTCTCGCGATATGACAATAAACCATTTCGAAAGTTGTTGTACATAAAATTCAAAAATATTAATTAAAAGTCACGTAATACTGGTACATAAATATAATGCACACTTCTCAACATTTTTATTCTGAGAACAACGACTAGAAACCTGTCGGTATCGCAGCAAGGTGAGAAAAAAAACCCAGATTCATCAAGTACTAAACACGTGACAGCGATGTCTTTTGTTGGTATCACGTGACTATCGCATTGACCTGTGTTCTTCGCTTGTTGAATATGATTTTGTCCAAGTTGCTGCAACATTTACAGATTTCTGGTCGTTGTTTTCAGAATAAATATTTTTAAAAGTCTTTTTTTTTTTAATTTTTCTGTAAATATTACGTGACTTACATTTATATGTTCGATTTGTTTTCCTGCAGCAACATTAGAAATGGTTTATTGTTGATATCCTAGGTGGAAATAAGATTAAAGTTCTGTCCCCAATGTAAAGACCATAAACATGGCAACACTACCGTGCATGGGGGAAGATGCAGAAAGGTACTTTTCAATGCTCAGGAGAACCATTGGGCGTATTTAACAACACTGCTACTATCATGGCAAAAACAAACCCTTTTTTTACAACGGTTCTAATGTTTGATTTTGAAATTGGAAGTTTAATTAAACTTAATCCCTTTTTCAAACATTACTTCAATTTAAAGATCTCGGATGTTTACTGAAACAATTTCTTTTTTCTCAGTCTGATGATACATGTAAAAGACATGTACAGTTTACCAGTTAACCGCAAGAAAAATACAATTTCAGTCAGCTGATTATGGTTCTCAAAATACAATTTCAGTCAGCTGATTATGGTTCTAACACGATTTTGAAACAAAATGTTTTAAAAAATCATGAAAAAGAACTTCCTCGTTTGTTACAATATTGCCAGGGTTTTAATGTATGATTCTGAAATAGGTAGGTACTATAAGTCCCCTTTTGGGTCTAAAATATTTTGAAAAACTTTCTTCTGATAATACCATGGCAAAAATGTATCAACATTTGAGAAACGTAAATTGCAATTGATTTTAAAAAAAATATTTGATATGACGCCATAGGCACGTGATTTTAACGGCACATTTGGCTACACGATAGCCATTTTGTGCTAAAATTGAAGGTAGTTTTTAAAACAAATTAAGGCGGACTACATGCAGCAACCATATTTATATTTTTACAGAATATAAAGGTATGTGTGAATAATCTTTTGCTTGAATATCGTTTTGGTTCCTGCACGTGGATCACGTGAACATGATGAAATTTAACTCCGTACCCATCTTCGTTAGCCATGGTTCCGATGTGTTAATCCTATCTACACCTTGGATGATCGATCATATATTTCAATGCTTTATCTTATCGACATCTATTGAATTTGATGAGTTGTCTTCTTAAGATGTAATGCCAACCATCCAACAGCGTATAGAGCGGTGCGTTGTACATCGGCCGAAAGTGGTGGAGGCAAATGACTTCAAGAGGATGGTTTGCAAGCTTAATATCGAAAGTATGACTGCGTACCAGAGAGAAGCCATTACAAGTGTATGTGAGGGAAAGGATGTATTTGTACAAACAAGGATTTGGCAGTGAAGAATTGCTTGTTTATGAGTCCGTTCCAGCTGTGTACTTGCCTTGTCTTGATTATGTAGGAACAGTTGTCAAATTTGAAGAACTTGATTTTAATTGGTTGCGGCATCCAATGAAATTCACAGACCCGAAGCATTGAAATATCTGATCGATCCGTCTAGGAGCAGATAGGGTTAATACATCAGAACCTTGGTTGCGAAAATGATTGGAATCTTGCATCTCTATAAAGGTCAAGTATTAACTACATCCAAACTGACGTTTCTGCAACAATGAATGCATAAAATAATTTGACATATACGACAATGATTATATGTGCACTGTAACGTGCATATATAAAGTACAGTGAAACGCTGCGAAACATTTAATTTTGTTCCTAAGTAAATGGGTGTCTGTTCGTCAAAACCGGGAATTCTGCCATATTTCTGCCTCTTCAAAAGATTTACAAACTACCAGCACAATTGAGAACATGTTTTATTTTTTGACAGAAGACAGGTTTTTAAAACCATTTTGCATATATGCAAATTTCAAACATATTCTCGTTGACGCTCACTATCAAAAAGACAACTAAGATAAACCGTGTTCTTGGATCACCCCTCAAGTCCCTCGTCATGTGAGCCGCACAAATCAAGTACAAAGTATCATATTTGTTTTGTTTTTTGTTTTCTGTTTTATTAAAAATAGCTTGCATTCAAATATCGCCTGTCATTTTGTATTATTTTTGCCTGTTTTTCTAATAGCGTTTTGGGACACGCTGAATATTCGGATTATGCGAGATAAATAGAGAAAGAGGCGCATGAAGGAAGTCGAACCATAACAAACACAACAGCAGCAACTAAATGACTGTACGATATTATTTTAATAACGGGGTCTGAAAGATAATGGAATGATGAATACGGTGCATCTGTTCCCTACCATGATCGTTTTAAATAGCATTTATTGTTTTAATTCGTTATGTAGACTATGTTCTACCTTTGTATGAGTTTATAATCTTGTACTCGGACAAACCTCTTCAGAATAGGAAATAATGTAAATCATATCATCCAGATACAAGCTAAAGGAAGACTGAAATCAGCACTGAACCAATTTAAAATGCAATATGTGTTATTATTATCATTCATAGTTTCCCAATTCATGAATTACTTCAGTACACAACTTCACCGTATGCTCTGTGGAAGAATTCGGTTTCCAGATGACAATAAAACGGGGGATAAAAATAAAACTGAATGTAGTAGTTATTGAAGACGTTTTTATTGAAGAGCAGTGTTGATCTACTTGTAATGCAAAGACATGTATAAGATATTTTTTTTAAATAGGGAGAAAATAATTTTTAAGGCATACTTGATCTTATCTAAAAGAACCCCGCATGGTTTTATGGTACATCTGATGTAGAGGTAAAGTGCATGGCTGCGTTCAGCTACCTCTGCCTCGTATATCAGCAGTTCGAGTCTCCTAGGGAGCGTTTGTTTTCGAAGTGTCTGTGTTTTTTTTATTTTTTCCTTCAGTGATTTTAAGTGTGTTCTTCTTACTCTATTTTTTCTTTCTTACTTTCTTTTTCGTGTCATATATCCAAAGATTTGAAATAGCTTAAAAAAAGAAAGCAATTTGTTGCAATGCTGCTATTTAAACTGGTTGCTAACAATTGTCTTAATCTGGCTCATTATTGTTTATTATTCCACTGTTTCTTGATACGGATTAGTACAAATCTTTTGTTCGTGACCATTCATGTGTATGTGTATGTGTGTGTGTCAGAGAGAGAGAGAGAGAGAGAGAGAGAGAGAAAAGAAATAAGAATGACCATATCGAGGGGAAACAGTGGAAGGAACGGGGCGTTTTGGGGTCTATCTCGCATTTGTGCCGGTGTTTAGTTGCTGGATTTTGATGCCTGTCTTCTTGTATCTTATAAATTCAAATGTATATGCGTGTTATATACGTGCTTATGGATGGTAATCAAGCGAGACGGTCTACCATAGCTGATACATTTCTTTCAAATGAAATTGTAAACGAACAGTTCCACTGCAGCCCTCACCACTGTTAGAAAAGTCATTATCCTTGACATAACAGCCTCTTTTAAACGGTGTTTATGTACCTGGACTCCTTGTGCGCGCGCGCTCGTCCTGGTACACGCACGCGTGAATGGAAATAAATTCTTGTTATGCATGAACTCCATATGGATGCACATTTATAAAATTCTGGACATTTTTCACACTAGAAATTTTGCCGATTTTCCTGTTAAATTGCTCATTCTAACATATATATAAAAGTGGTGTACGTCTTTTCAACGTTTAGTTCTATCTTTATATGCTTGCAAAAGACAAATGTTACCATTGTCAGCTTACCATGCCATATGACCTTGATTAGTAGAAGTAAATGGATCGGGAATACAAATTTCATAAAGAGAAAATGCTTAAGTGTATATCTGGATATTTAGAATGGACAATCCTTAATTTCTATGTCAATTAAGATAAAAATTAAAAAGTCAGGGAAATAAATGCATTAATATGGCAGAATTTCTCCAAAAACGAAATCTCGAGCTTTTTCTGATTCTATTAACCAATGAATATACAGGAGCACAAGGAATAAATACCATGTGTTTAAACAAATATGACAAGATAATGTTGAGTTCTAATTGGTTATGCAACAGTAATAATGTCAGTGATAAAATCATGGGTAGGGCAAACATTGCACACTGGAACAAACACATTTGTATTAATCTGTCTTACTGTAATTTTTTTCCTTTTCACCTATTCTGTAGACCCATTTGATAAATAATAAGACAACAGTGCCAGTTCACTCATCGTCTAGACAATAAATGTATAAAAACTGACATCCTCAGTTGCTGAAGTACTATAGTTTACAGCTATTATACTTATTCTCTCTCTCTCATCAAATGTGTGTATCAATCATCATCACAATGAATATTTTTGTTCGAATTACTAATAATACAAACTAAGCTTTTCGCCCAAACCATGTATAAAGACTGATCGCTTTCCTAGCTGACGTGTTGAACATTTTTTATTTTTCTCCATGCATATTGTCAAGACTCGGCTAGTATTAATGTACAAAGTGCATGAACTACATTTTTTGATGAAAAAATGATCAAGTACATAAACTGCCTATTCTTGTGCAATTCTATCAATAACATATCAGAAAGTGCTAAACATACACAAACGCGAAAAGTTGTAAATGAAAACAAAATAGGTATCAGAGGTAATCATCCGAATCCAATGGAAATATACACATCATTTATACATTGTTTCAAAACTAAAATCAATTTCACAAGCCTTATAATTGATTTGATTGCACAATATTTGCAAATACACAATTTAGGATATATATTTTCGGGGTGATAGGAGCTTTTAAGCATATATATATATAGCAGCAGACGATGCCAACAGAGACAGACAACACCCCAAGGGCGCTATTCGCATGGTCTTTCGAGACCGAGTCGCCAATGATGATGATGATGATGATATATATATATATATATATATATATATATATATATATATATATATATATATATATATATATATATATACACATATTATATATATACATATACACACATAATATATATATATATATATATATATATATATATATATATATATATATATATATATATATATATATAATCCACGAATAGCTGCACTTAACCAAGTTAAGGGTCTGTGTCTCAAAAATAATTTATTTCAGTTGTTTTTCTCTGTGTCTATTATGTGAGTAGTAAGGTGGGGCACTATACGTACAATGGAAATTAGCATTACGGAGACCCCTGGGTAAATATACGTACAATGGAAATTTAACATGGCGAAAAATCGTGGGTTAATATACGTATAAGGGGAATTAACATGGGAAAAAATTGTGGGCCGATATACGTACAAAGGGAATTTAACATGGGAATAGAGTTTGGGGGTTGTTTAGGGACAAAGGGGAATTGAATATGGGATTTTTTTTTTTTTTAAATTTTTTTAAAAAAAGGGGTAGGCAATGGAAAGGCTATCTCTTTTCGAGAAATATGGCTGGCCCTGAAAAGGGCCTTTGGGTTTTCTTCTTCTTCTTCTGCTTCTAGTTTCTTCTTTTTCTCCACCAAGTTCTTATTTTATCTCCAACACTCTTTCTCTTCTTTTCTTTCTTTTTTTCTCCTGCTCTTCTTTCTTCTTCTCTTCCTCCTCTTCTTTCTTCCTCTTTTCATTTTCTTCTTCTTTTTCAATTTTTTCATTCCATGCTCTCATCCTTATCCTTTCCTCTTCATCCTCCTTCTCCTCCTTTATTTCTTTCAACAGATCACTGATGATTACCTTCATTATTCGTAAATTGTTTATCTCCATCTTCACTCGATGGGGACTATAAGAATAGTGATCCTCGTTTAGGTTAACCAACATTTGCTCTATCATTCCTAAATGGTCGAGGACGTTTTGCAATTTTTCCATTTTGTCCATTTGGTTAGAAGCCATCTTCTTTTTTTATTCTTTGCAGAATGGTTTGAACGACGAATACTGTGGGTTCTTATATGAAAAGCGCGGAAGTGAAGGAAAACATCCCCTACTTTTTCATTTCATATAATAAAACCCTAACTATACTCTCCACATACGCTAAGAAACAATAAACAAAATCCATAATCTACTATCCACACAATCGTACGTGAGCGGTTACAAAACCCAAACTATACTCTCCACATACGCTTAGAAACAATAAACAAAATCCATAATCTACTATCCACACAATCTTACGTGAGCGGTTACAAAACCCAAACTATACTCTCCACATACGCTAAGAAACAATAAACAAAATCCATAATCTACTATCCACACAATCGTACGTGAGCAGTTACAAACACAAACACACAAACACATACCCTCGCACTATGAAAAAAGAGTTAGTGTTTATAATCACACTACTCTACCCACACACACACACACACACACACACACACACACACACACATTGGCAAATCGATAGTTATTTCTTTTCTAGAGTATTGGGTAGCCCTTAAAAGGGCTGTTTTTTTAACTCCAGATGCACCTATCTAATGGTTGCACCTTCCTGGCCTGGCGCCACACACGCATCTTCTTCCCCAGTCTCCTTTCACCTTTCTTCTGGGGAGCGCAGAGGGAGGATGATTCGCTTCAACACCCCAATCCTCTGTCTCGGGAATATTGTACGACATCCTCTCTTCTAATTTCTTTTCCTCCTCTTCCCTCTGTCTTCTCTCCTCCTCTTCGTTCTTCATTCTTTCCTCTTCTACTATAGCTTCCGCGGCCAGTTCATTTAACAGGCGCCTGACATATTCCAGATGTATCTGGAGTTCAAGAAGTTTGCTTATTCTGCTATTCATTCTTGTGTTGAACAATCAACAAGGGTAGCTAGACTGCCCAGCGAGTTTCAATTTATAGTGAAAGCGCGGACGTGATGGAAAACATCCCCCTAAAAACATAAAATTGATCTTACCTAGATCATAACCAAAAAACAACGCGCGGACCTAAAAGAAACACTCACTCACTTTTTTATGCTACCCATCACTATTTTTAATTTTTTTATAAATCACTTCAATAGACTATCCACATACTCAAATCAATCCAATCTAACCCCAAATTTACACCTCAAACACCAAAAAAAAAAAGACATCATGTTAATCTACTATCCATACCAACTTACTTAAGCACTTACAAACACAAACACACAAACACATACCCTCACATTTTTAAAAAAGAGTTAGTGTTTATTTTCACACTACTCTACCTACACACATTGGCAAATCGATCGTTATTTCTTTTCTAGAGTATTGGGTAGCCCTGAAAAGGGCTGTTTTTTTTTTTGTTTGCTATGGCATTCTTTTTTTAGTTTCTAAGAATGCGATGTCCTCTGAGGATAGACTTTCTGGCGATAGGTCTGCTTCTTCGAAAAGAGAAGAAGAACTCTTTGGTGTCGATCCGACAATCGACAAAGCCTCTGTCAGCTTCAGGTTGCTGCTGCTGCTGTTGTTGTTGTTGTTGCTGCTGTTGCTGCTGTCTCTGAAGTCTGTACTTCTCCGTCCATTCTTCTTTCTCCCTGTTCATTTCTTCTCTGAAGAGCTCTTCTATCAGGTCTTCAGTGATTTTTAACATTCTCACATTCTTTATTTCTTCTGGCTTCGGTATCAGACTGTGTCTGACCCTATGCAAATTCACGTAGGCTTCGTTGAGTTTAGTTAGTTTGGAACACATCTTCTTAGGAGGATGAGTCGACAATGGATGGTTAGACTGGAAACAACCCCGGTTCTTAAAGTCAAAGCGCGGACGTGAAGGAAAACATCCCCACCCGGTTTTCGAGCCGCAACGTTCAGTGAGTGTCATGCGAGGGATAGTAAGAAATGAAAGAGCATCAATCCAACATTCTTATAGCTAAACAAACCACAAAGGCATTTTTTTTTCAAAACACAACATTTTTTATTCAAAAATCACTTAACACTAAACAACAACTCTAACATTTTTAACAATAATCCAACATCATAACATCAAACAATTTTTTTTCAAAACACAACATTTTTTCCACAGTCTCCTCACATTCCATCTTTAAAGTTTCTCCACTAGGTAAAGAGGGATAACAGTCTTCCATGGTTTCTAGTAATCTAGGATGACTTCTCTCAAACTGTTGATTTCTATGGTATTATCGAATTCTGCATACAGGATGACGTTCACCGTTTCATCAGGGTCTCGGTCTTTAAACTGAATTTCCACACGAATCTGGCCGATTTTATAAGGTGGAAATGTCCCTCGTCGCTGCCTTGGTCTGGAGTGAAATCGAAAGCCCACAAAGCGTAGCCTCCTGCATAATCCTCGTACGTAATACCGTGACTGGTATTGGTTCCTAACTGTCCGGTGGCTTCGTACAGGGACAAGTACGATCTCAAGTAATTCCTCTTGGTAAAGTCAGGTTCGAAAGGTCGGGTACACAAGGTCTTGCCATCGCGACTGACTTCGATTTTGGACACGTCAAAGTGTTGAAAGTAGAAAGGATTTTTTTCGGCAGCTCCGTTGAAGGCTGTATTCTCGACGATACCAACGATCAAACGTTTGGGTAACTGTCCTTGGAACAGATGATCTTCGATCATGGATCGCTGTCCCTTGGGAATGGTGAAGATTTTCACTTCCACGCGTCGTATGGGATACTTGGCAGTCGTTCTGCTCAACGTCTGACTGATGTCGTTTCCCACTTTAGGTAACACTTCCACACGGCGTACGTAGAGTCTGGCTTCTAGGATTTTGGTTTTGTAACCGTCACTATCAGCCATCAAATGGAAAGCGGCACTGCTACGATTCAGTCTCAGGCGGACATCCACCCCGTTCAGCAAATACTTTTCTTGCAACCACATGTCCAAATGCAAACGATCCATCAGTTCTAAACTTGTGTCGGCTCCCGTGATTCTCTTTCTTCGTTCTAGAAATCCATCATTGTTGTCTTTCTTTTCATCAGTTTCCAATATTTCAAACTTGGTAGTTTCGTCAGCTTCCCATACCACACAGGCATTGAGATGAGTGTTCTTGGCATCTATTCCGTACGTCAAGAGATTTTCCAGGTAGGCACGATAAGGGTAAGTATCCATGCTGCTACTGACCAGTTTGTTATTCAAGTACAAGTCCACTCCACTGAACAAGGAATGCATGTAATTGTTGACGGGAGCTACTGCTTAATCGTCTATAGCACCTCCAGTCTTATCTAGAATTTTGACTTTCAGGTACAAGTAACTGCTATTCAGATCGATGTAATCTTCGGGCTGTCCTTTGATTTCAAACTCGATGGGAGCGGAATCGGTCAGTGAGGAGACGGGGTGAAATTCCACCCACTGGGATTCTTGCATCGTCATCATCGTGGGGGGCATGGCAAACAGATCCAGTTCCGTCTTGGAACAAGCGCAAGATTCTCGGTGCATCATTTTTTTGTCTCTTTTCTCAATAATCGAAAACGTCTAAGTCTCGAACGGTTCTTCTTTTCTTGGCCTTTCTCGCTTGAAGTCTGGTGAAAGGGTGTTTTCTTCGTCGTCTCTTTCTGCCTTGTCCTTGCTGAATGCTTGACTCGGTAGCGTGCAGGGCATTTATAGGTGTGTCTCGTCGGCCTAAAATGTCTTTGCCCGTTTGCAGCAAGACATTTTTGCCTGCCCTCATGAAGGCTTCTTTAGGGTTTTGTTTGTCGATGATGACATTTTGGAGAAATTCTTTGCCTTGCGTCAGCGCCGCATCTTTCAAGGCGTGCAATCCGCGTGTCACCATCGGTTTCAACACCGGGGCCACCGAACGAAAGGCCGATTTTAACATGTCTCCTAAACCGTGTCCTCGCTGTCGAGCAACCCCTCGGTACACTGGATACATGACTTACTTACGAATCGTGAGAAAACCGTTTTCGAAAATGGAGTTTCACCGTGACTTTTCCTTTGGTGAATGGAATATTTTGTCCCAAATCTCCTTTTATAGTAATGTTGACCGTGTCCAAATACGACTTGCTGACCGGCAAATAGTGAGGATGGACAAATTCGCGGTGGACGTGGTAAATGTTTCCACCTTCCTCGTCAGCGTTCGCGGAAGAATCCACTTTGAAAGGAATGACACGCAGTAACGGTACGGAGGTGTGTCCCACCACGTTGTACTCCACCACATCGGAGTACACGAACATCAAATTCAGTCCTTGGTTCAGTTCTACCGGGGTACGAAATAACTTGCTAAAAGACTCGTTGTCGTAAACGCTGGGTAATTCGTTGTTCTTGAGCATGGCCTTTCTCATGTTCATGTCTCCGCCCAACATGTCAAACAATTCAGGACAAAATAAAATGGACACGATTTTAGTCCGTTCAAATTTTATTAAGAAGCGACGAGCTACTTTGTGGTACTCCATGGTGACACTTTTGTTCTTGACAATGTCAAAAGCTTTCCCAAACACGCCATTAAACTTGGCAGCTATGGTGTTGACCAAATGTTGACCACTGAAATAATAGCCTGGGAGAATGGACAAGTGGTAGGTGGTCGTTTTAGTTTTCTCATTATAGGTTTTAATGTCAGATATGGTTCTCTTATCCAACTCCTGTTGCAAATGATCGTCAAGAACTTCCACCGTAAAAACATTTTGATTGGGAAGGACATTGAGGACTTGGGTCGGGTGAATCATTTCTACTAAAGCCACTTCCCAATGGGCTTCGTGATCTAAGGGGATAGCTTGAGGTAATTTGGCCGTGTAACAGCACAACGTGTTGTGGGGAAACACCTCCATGGAACTGTCACTGGGTAAGGTTAAGTAAAATTGGTTTTGGTGACTCATAATTCCAGAGTTCTGTGGCTGTCCGAGGGGTTAGTGGATGTCAGAGGCGTGTCTCCGCCCAAAATGGGGTTCTGGTTGTGGTTGTTGTTGGAGTGGTGACTGGCACTGGCACTAGACACAACGTTCCCGTTCGAGGAGAATTTCAGGGAGGGATTGGGAAGCAGGTAACCGATGCAACTGCTCAATAAAATGGTCCACAATTGTTTGTCTCCTTGTTGCAAACTCAAATTGGCAATGGCTGCCCCGATGACACAATACACCACGAAGATTTGGCAGAAAAAGACGATTTGCGTTTTAGGCATACGTTCTCCATACCGCACCCACAAGGGTTGTTTTTGTAAATCTTGCACAGAAGAACTAGGGGAAGAAGGACTGGTCGACGTAGCTGCGTCTGCTGTGTGAAAGGGCATGATGGTCACTTCTTCTTTTTATAGTCGATGACTTGCGAAGCGTCGATCCAAGAATCGAAACTGGGTGGATATCCTTTCCAACGTACTTTGACTTCTTTGACACGTCGTTTGCCCACTTTACGGGTTCTGCGTTCGAGAATGCTTTCGATGTCGTACACGTCGTCTTCTTTTTTGGTGACACGTTGTAACTCGGGCAAATAAAACGTTCCTTTGAGTACTTCTCCGTTCATGTCTTCCAATTTATAGACGGCAGGATGACGGCCATGCACTCGTCGAGTGACGCGAAACAATTCGGTCGTCCAGTTAGGTAAGTAACCTTTGTCGAAAGTGCGTTTGGTTTTGCCAATGCGCACCCAATCTCCTACGGTCAACTCTCCACTTTTATTGGGGACAGCCCTCGTCGGGGACGTACCAAACAGGCGCTCAAACACCAACACTTCGTTGTCGGGAGTCACGTCTTGCGGGGCACGTCCGATGCTTCGATGGTAAGATTGGTTGTACGCTTGCACCAGGTGCGGTAAGATGTCGATGTACTTCAGAGTGTGGTGATGCGTAAAATATTTCCACATGCGTTCTTTCAAAGTGCGTTGAAAACGTTCCACGATGCTGGCTTTGGTTTCGGGATTCTCGGTGGTAAAAAAATGAATGTCACGTTTCTTTAATTCTTAAAGCTTGGTTCAGAAATTCGGTGCCTTTGTCCGTTTGCCATCGAAGAGGGTGACGACCGCTTTGTTTCAACACCCGTTGCAGGGCTCGCACTAACTCGTTGCTCGATTTGGAAGTCAAGGGCACGACCCAGGCAAATTTGGAAAAGACGTCGATGACACAAAACAAATATTTGTAGCCACGATTGTAGCTGGCCAAATGAGAGACATCGGCTAAATCGGCTTGCCATTGATGATCGATGCCTTCCACTCGGGTGCGACTTCTGGAAAACTTGCGTCGAATGGGTTTGTGTAAAGTGTAGGTAGCTTGTTCTTGTAACCATCGTTGCACTTGAGGTAAACGGAGACTTTTCAGTCGCGTTTTGGCAGCACGATACAATTTTTGAACTCCTGCGTAACCTGCAGGATGCGAGGGATCGTAGTAAATGCTGGCTAAGACTTTTTCCATTTTTTGTGTTGGTGTGTTAATAAGTCACCCACTCTTCGGTGATGCTACTTTGGGTGGGTCGAAAGGGTGGTTTGGAAACGGATTTACGTGTCCGATGGGCTACGGGAGTAGAAGTCGAAGGTAGTGGTGGTGGTGGTGGTGGAGGTGGCAATGGAATGGCTTTGGTTTTCTTTTCTTTTTTCGCTTCTGGTTTCCCTTCTTTCTTTTTCACTTCTGTCGAAGGAGGCGTGGACATCATCTTTTTAACCCAAGCTTTCATTTCTTCTCGTTGGGGTGTGGGGGACGGGGTCAACAAGAATGCTGCAATCTTACTCGAAATGGGAGCTGCTGACGGTGTTTGAAACACTTCGCGCATCTCTTCTTCCTCAGGTCTTTGTGGGGTAGCATCTCTGGTGACCCTTGGGGATGGAAGTGGTGGTGGTGGTGGTAATGATGATGATGGTGCTGGACTTTTCATCAAGGTCTTAAAATCTTTCAGAGTGGGTAGAGCTGTTTCGTCTAAGGCTTTCTGGTGAAAGAGTTGCAGTCGTTGCAAGAGTTGACCGTACTTTTGCGATTTTTCTGTTTCGGACAAATCTTGGCGATCCATCAAGGACTGCAATTCGTGTTGTAACTGGGACATCTCGCTCAAATGGGGATTGGGAGGTAAATGCGGGGTGTGTTGTTCTTGCCACCGATGGTATTCCATCCATCGTTTGTAAGGCACTAAAGCTAGTTTTCGTCCTTCCATGGGGTTGTCAGGGGTCGATTCTGAGATCTTGGAACTTCCGAGGCCTTTTTATCTTGCTCCCACCAGTCCTCCCAACATGGTTCCCAAGACTCCTTTCAGTATGGGGCCTAACAAGAGAGGTAAAATACCTCCACGTTGCACTAACATCTTCTTTTTTTGACGAATGGGAATTTTCTTTTGAACCATTTGGCGAAGAACGTGACGATGTTTGCCGAAGCATTGTTTCTGGTGTTTGGACAAAGGGATCGTGCCTTTCAAAACGTTCAAACAACATTCGCACACGGTATCGATGACCTCTTTGGAGGCTGTTTGAATGAGTTTTTTTCGTAGGGGTGGAGAAGCTTTGGACAGGACAGATAACATGTCCCCATGTTTGGCTAAACGTGGTGGCAGTCCTTTCCTTTTCTTTCCTTGGGGTTTTCTGGAGGGTGACATCTTTGAGTCTTCAGGAACACCAAAAACACTGATACCCGACTTGGTCACAGGCCCTTTTTATACTGGAACGCGTCGCCACTGATTGTCTTTACGTCGTATTAGTTTGAGGACAGGCATGACACGTCGTGCAGGGGTACGTAACGGACTAAATCGAGCCAGTTCTTGCTTGGACAAATCCAGTAAACTTTGTAACATGCCCGATCTTTCTTGAACTTTGATTTTGGGAGAAGGTACTTTGTGAGCAGGAGCCACTGCCACTAAATTGGAAGGTCCTGCCACTGGGGAAGTTCTTTTGGGGGTCATCAACGGAGAAGTTCTTGGTGTGATCAACGTCTCCAAGTACTCTTCAGTTCTGGGTGTCATTAACGGAGAAGTGGACAAACGTGAAGCTGCCGGAGACGCAGTCACCGCCGTGGCAGGTCGTGGTTTGCGAGTGTAAGGTTGCGTCCTGGCCGAAGTGCCTCTCTTGCGACTAGTTTTCTGTGGACTTTTCTTTTCCTGGGGGCTTCTTTTCTTTTTCCGGGGTGGTGGTGGTGTCTGGTCAGAGGAGGGTCCTGCCACTGGAGAAGTTCTCCTTGGGGACCTGGTCTTTTTCTTCTTGGGGCTTCGTTGGACTTTTGTCTTGGGTATAACTTTGGGGGCATTAGGATCCCATCTTAAGAGTGAGCGAATGATGACCCCTCCTAGAGTACCGCTCCCTCCAGGTTTCAAAATGATTTGTTTTTTGGTTTGAGTGTCGATGCGGGGATCGGCCAGTTGGACCAAAGCGACTTTGTTTCGATCGAGAAAGCGTTTGGTTTGAGGAGGAATCTGAATGATTCCTTGGAGTAATTGACGTGCCGTCACCGTGAACCATCGTAAGACTTCTTTGAGACTAGCTTCTAAGACACGAGCTCGTGTTTGTGGATCTTTTTCTCGACTGGTGCCATACAGGGCACGAATCAATTTGACGGGAAGATGCGACTGAAGGGACGTCATGTTCGCACTGAGAGTGAGACAGACGAAAAAGGGTCTGAGGTTTTTATAGATTTTATTATGGGGAGTGAAATGAAGTCGAGGACGGAGACGTGTACAGGACAGGCCCTCCGTCTTGGCACCAGTGGTGAAACAAGTGGGTACGAAATCGCAAATCCTCGGGAGTCGTAGGTTTCAAATCGACGAGTAAATAGGCGTGTGGAGTTTGAGTGGCATCGTCGTACGCCTGAGTCAGCCAAGGCGTTCCTAACTGTTTGGCTAAGACTTGCACTTGCGATTTATCTCGAGGGCTTTTAAACAAGACCACGTAATGAGCATTGAGACTGATGGTGCGATGGGCTTTACTTTGTTGAAACAAATTTTGGGTGATGTAAACGACACTGGCATTACGGTGATGCCCTTTGCGCGTGAACCACAGTTTAATTTCTTCTTCGTCTTCTCCTAACATGTCGTCGAAAATGACCAAATGGGTTAGACGGGAGTCAGAGACGATGCCATCGTCTTCTTTAGGAAGGCCTTCCACAAACACGATGGAATCGCCTTGACTTTCTCGCAAGAGGCTGTACGCCGATTGCCACTCTTTGTAACACCACACGATTCGTTGAGGGGGTCGATCGATCAAATGATGTTTATGTTCGATCAAACGTTTGACGAATTCGGTTTTGCCTGAACCGCTAGGTCCAGCAATGAGCATGTTAAAGGGATGGCGAAGATACAAAGCCTCCCAACTGGCACGATCTAAGTGTTCGTCGATGACTTTGACAGTAGAGGAAGAGGGAGCAGAGACAGCAGAGGTAGCCATGGTGTGAGAAATGTCACTTGTGACACGAAAAACAAACAAGACAAGAGTTTATATACTTTTTCAGAACACGTTTATTGAATGTTTCAAACATGAATACGAAAGACAAAAATACATAAAAGCCAAAGGCTTAAGTACAAGAATAAAAGGCACATGATAACCATGAACGTGGAATAAACACAAGTGTCTGTACAACATGTTTTGGGTAAAGTTCTAACCAGTTCTATAGTAGGGGTAAGGTCACACAAGTGTCCTCCCGAAAGGGTCTTTCAGGCCTGTCCACGACAGTCCTGTCCTGGGTGACGGGTTCTTCTGGCACCGTCACTAACACAGGTTGAAAAGTAACTTTATTCCTTGAATAACTCTCGTGCATACTGGGCCACCTCTTGTGTCCAAGCCTCAAAACCCTGGTCTCGGTGATGTCCAACATTTGACTCCTAACCAATCTGGTTTCTTCTTCGTCAACGACATGGTAAGTTACTTCAATGAACAATGAACTATCGATCTTGCCTAGGGTTCCTTTTTATATACAGACCAATACCGACGTGACCGTACGGTAAGGTGAAGTGATTGGGAAGTCGCACTCGCTTCTGGTATACAATTTGATAGACTTTTTCCAAGGGTCGACTGACGATGTGGTGAGTGGGTAAACGTACAATCTTGTTCGGTTGATAGGTGGTCACTTTAAAGTTTCCATCCTCTCCCGATTGCAAGGCTTCTTTCAATACCCCAAAGTTGACCACTCGACTGGTACGATGATTCAGAGTCAGTCCTTTCACTTTGCACGTCGTGTGCACTTCTCCTTGTTTGTCCCGGTATTCGTAGCCGTAATTTTTGGGACCACCACTGACGAAACTTAGAATCTTGTCGTCGGGATGCTCGTCTGTCCAGGCTCCTAAACGGTCTCCTTCGATGTCAGGGTGCTGTTGAATCGGGTGATGGATGTAAATGCAACTGTCCGTGTCAAAGTACAGGACGCGTTCTTCTAACAGTTCTAAAGCTTCGTACAATTTTAAGCGAGCATGAGCTGTCACGTAAGCCGCAATGATGACATTTCCAAAAGGGTCGTCTTGTACAAAGTCCAGATCTTCTTCGTAATTGACCAAGATCAAATCCTCTCGAACGACGTCCACGTGTTTCATGTATTTGGTTTTGTCGTGAATCATCTGGAAGTAGCGGGAAGGTTCTGTCAAATATTCCGTCTTGGGTAAACACGGTCGTTGTGCCATTTTACCCCACAAGCAATTTAACATCACTTTGGCAAACGATCGCCTGCTTTGGTTTTCTTCGATGTGGTCTAAAGAGATGCCTTCTTGTGCGTAGTATTTCTCTTTGAATTGTATTTGGTCTTCGGGAGTGTGACACCAGGAAGGATAGCCGCTGGCTTCTTGTTTCAGTTTCAAAAAGGCATCCACGCAGTCGGCGAAAATGCCTTTCTGAGTAGGGTCACCCTTGTGGTACTGTTGTGTCTTGGAAAAGTGGCAAATTTCGTACACTTCTAACAGTTGGTATCCCATGTCCAGAGCTTTGAACAATTCCACGCTGACCCAGGTTCCCGTCAAGGCACGTTCTTCCTGGCTGTGATGGCAAGGTTGATCCTGGTTGCACGTTTCGGCACAAGTACGGCACAAGGGAAACATCAGTTTGCCTTGACAATGGTGAGGTAAGACGGGATGGTATAGGTTCGTGGGAGGCAAAACTTTACACTTGATCAAGCCTTCGTATTGTCGAATGTTTTTCAGGTCGATGTGTTCCGTCAGCAATTGCGGGTGCCCTACGGGAAAGCGACAATATTTGCACACGTAGGGATACAGCGAACACACGTCCAAGTATTTGATTTCTTCTCCTTTCTCTTCGTCGGCTTGGTACAGCAAACAGGTGGCATTGGTCCTTCCTCCGTACAAACTATCTCTCGGGTTCAGTGGGTCCATGAACTGGTAACTTTCCACGAGGCGTTTAAACTCGGGATCGGTTTTCAAACGGTGATCGTACTCGTGTTCCCACATTTCCACCACTTGGTATCCTTGCTGTTCTAACTTTAGGCGTCGCTGACAAGTGTCCTGGTACAAGTCTTCCATGGTTCGTTGCAAAAACTGATTTTTAGTGTCACGGTCAGGGTAACAGACGGGACATCCGTGAAATAAGCAACCGTTAAACTCGTACACGATCTTGGGGTTTTCTAAGTCCCAGCCATCTACCGAATACGTTCCGATGGTCTTTTCGCCTCCTCCGTTGCGGGCATGCTGAATCCATTTGTCTTCCTTGTCGCACAAGTAATGTAACCAACGTAGGGCTTTGACCGAGTATTGACGCTTGACATAGTGGGTCGTTTGAGGACTGATGACAGCCACGGTGTTTTCAGGCATGAATCGTTGGCGGTACACTAAGGAACACGCTTTGGCAATGGTGCAAGCTTCTTTCAAAGGATCGACCCCTCCGTGTTCCATGAACAGTTCTCGAAATTTTCCACAGCAACGTCGTAAAATGTCCACGTCGGAACGACAATACTTTAACATTTCTTCCTGAAAGTCGAAGGGGTCAGAGGCATGAGCCTGGTACCAAGCGTAGAAAGCTTCTCGTTGTTCGGTACGCATGTTGTCGGGGTCGTAATAGTGAGCCTCAGGTAAATGGGGTAGAACGGCATGTTGATTGGCTTCCGTATTGAAAAAGTGTGGAAAGTACCCTTTAGCCATTTCTGTCATTCCAAACGTTTTAGGCATTCGACTCAAAGGCATGGCCAAGTAACTCATCGAATCTTTAAACTGTACTTGTCCCACTTGCATGAAAATGATTTTGGCTCCGTTCAAAATCACTTTAGGACGTTCGGTGCCTTGTTCCGTATAGTATCTGAGAAGAAACTGTCCATCGTATCCGGAGAAATTGTGAGCCATCACCGTGGCATGACGATGACAATCTCCGTAACGTTCGATGTCCTCTTGGCTCCACGTCTTGTCGATGGGGTCTAAGACCCATTGGGCAAAATCGGCTAACGTGTTTGGTCCCCGAAAGATTTTTTCACGTCCTGCAGGAATCTTGCTGCAGTGAGGGCAATGACTGAAGATAGGTTCTTGAATGCACTTCTCGCACGCTCGATGAGCCACGCAGAAATTAGGGATGTGAATGCCAGTCTCTTGCATGCATTCGAAATCGAAAAAGATGAAATTGCCTTTCTTCTTGTGACCGTCCTCTTTCTCTGGTGGGGGTTGGTATTTTTGCACGTAACATTCGTGTTCCAAGTCCACGATGTGGTGACAAATGTGACATTTTTTCTTTCCTCGACATACGTGTGCCTTGGCATTGTTGGTAAGTATGCCTTGTCCACACGTAGGGCACAATCTCAGAAGTTGACAAGCACATTTCTTCTGTGAACCTTGTGTTTTCAAATGTTGCTGGTAACAGGCAGGGCTGACAAACGTGCGCAGACAAGTTGAACAAGGCACTGGTTCTTCGGTCAGACAGGGTGGAGAGGCCAAACATCCTGGGCATTTCAATCCACAATGCTTGTGTTGCTCTCGATTGTTATAACCATAATCACATTTCTCACAATAATAACTGTATCCCAGGAATCCGGTGATACTGGTAATGGTATCGAAATGGTCATCGTGATAATAAAGGTGAATGTATTTTCCGTCCTTAAAATCCTGGCCTCGAAACAACAGAGACCCGCGCATTTCTTGAGGGTGCACTTTCAAGGTGTAGCGTGGAGCTAGGGCATCTTGCAATTTTTGCATCTCAGGAATGCCACAGGGTGTGTCTTTGGACAGGCCAGCTTGTTGCAACAGGAGTTCTGCTTCGTTTCGTTGTTTGGCTCGATCGGATCGTTGAATAGTGTTCCAGGTTCTTTTCCATTCTGTCGTGTCGTTCTTGTTGGCATAGGTTCGTCCTACCACGATGGCACGGGCTAAACACATCTGGTCATGAGGATTGTGAATTTGGACAAGACTACGCTTAATGCTGCGAAGCTCGTTCACCAATAACATCTTTTTGCGTCCTGTCCCTTGAGGAAGAGAGACGTGGGCCATTTTCAGTGTGGCTTTACCATCAGTGATGTGAAACTGGTCATTAGATTCTTGTACGTGTTGAATCTTGTCCATGATTTTGGAAGGGGTTAGTTCTGCAGGTCTGCTAAACTCGATCCAAACAGGGGATTTCAAACCGTCGTGATCTATGGATCGTGTCAAGCGATCGTCTTCTTTGGGTTGACATTGTCGCTTGAGTGCGGTGAGCAAAGAATCCCACATCTCGGTGATGAACCCTTCTGCTTTCTCCAAGGGTACGTCGGCCTTGAAATCTTTAAACTTCACCGTGTAGGTGTAAGCCGTGGTTCTAAATTTTCTAGAGGAGCGCTTTTCCGTCTCTCGAATGGAATAGTATTTTTCAGGGTTGACTAAGGGTGACGAACTTGGTTTAGAGGTTTCAAATTCTGGTTCACTCATGTCCTCTTCAAAATCACTGGCATGAATCTGTGCCAAGATTTCAGCCCTGGTACGAGGCGATAGATCACGTTTCTGCCTCTTACTTTCTTCTTCTTCTTCTTTCTTCTCGAATGAATGGGATCGTTTCATCTTGAGTGCAAAACGTCAAATGACTCAAGTTTAAACACCATAGACTAATTTATAGTCTTGGCAAACCAGCGTATATAAAAAGGGTGTGTGTCTTGTCCTTTCACTATTCATTTCACTCTCAAACCGAGCACAACGATGGAAGAGACTACCCAGATGGAACGTTTCGTCAGAGCTTTGCGAGGGGTCATTAGAAAATTCTCTTCAGACCAGCCCACGGACTACTCTCCTTCCTTTCGAGATAAAAGTCAAGATACTTGCTATATCTGTCAGAAGAAATGGCATTGGTCTTCAGAGTGTCCAGACCGTCAAAAAAGAACAAAAACAGGGACTAAAAGAGACAAAAGCCAAGATACCTGTTATTATTGTAAAGAAAAAGGACATTGGTCTCCAGATTGGCCAAAAAAGAAACAAGAGGAGTCAGAAGAAAAGAAGGATTCTTCAGAAGAAGAGAGGGATTCTTCGGAAGAAGAGAGGGATTCTTCAGAGGAAGAAGAGGAAGAAAGAAGACAATTCTATTTAAAAGAAGCAAAGAAACAGGAGAAGAAAAGAAGAAGGGAAGAAAATGAGGAAAAAACGGTGAAGAAATTAAAAAAAACAGAGAGACTAAACAAGGAGAAAGAAGAAGTCAATGAACTTTTAATTAAAGTGTTCTGTGGTGAATTGTTAATTGGATTGTAAAAAAATGGATAAAAGAATACATGAATGATATAAGGTAAGTGTCTTTGAGTTTTGATTTTAAAATAAGAAGCTACATTCACGCACTCATACACAGACACGTACTATAAGGGTAAAATGGGTGGGGTTTATTTTTGAGTTATTGGCAAATTGAAATTGTATTTCTTTTCGAGAAATGTGGGTGGCCCTGAAAAGGGCCTTTTTATTTTGGTGTAGGGGTGAGTTTAACCAATCAACTTTAACTGCCTTAAGCCTTTGCCACGGCCAAGGCCTACTTCTGATGATTGGGTTGAAATCACTAAGGGTGGTACGACAGGCTTAGTCACAGGGTTGGCGTGTTTAGCTCGGGAAGGTCGTATTCTCTTCGGTCGTGATAAAGAAGTCTGATACATTTGTTTCAGACTTCTTAACTCCGCTAAAATGTCCAACAGTACCGTAGCCGTTTGATTTTCACCCTCTTGTTTCTTTGCTGCTACTTCTTCTTGCTGTTGTTGCTGTTGTTTTTTTCTTACCTCTTCTTGTTGCTGTTGCTGTTGCTGTAGGAGAAAAGCTTGTTCCGCTTCCTTTTGTCGTTGCATAAATTTCTCCAATTCTTCTTTCTGTCTCTGTCTAAAATTCTCCACTTGCGGTAATGAAGAAGGTAACGAAGGTTCCGGAACAAATTCTTGCGAGGTAAGAAAATCCACAAAATCCCAATGTACCTCTTCTGAAAGTAAGTCCGGGTTCCCTTGGGCAGTCTCCCCTGCTGGTACACCCCAATGGATCGTTTTCTGAGTTTCCGTCATGTTGAATCACTGTCGCATAGATTGACTGCACACAAGCGCTAACGAATCTATATAGACCACGTGACGTCACAGACTGCTCTCTTCGGATTGGATGCGAGCTGACTGAATTTTGTAACGCGTGTTCGGATTGGTGAATGAATTCAATCCGTTTCAATCCTTCCTGTACCTATAAATAAGCGCAGTTCACTGCATTGATTCACTTGTTCTCGTCGCTTCAAGATGTGGACCGATGTGCAATCTTCTACGCTTGTGTCTTCCATGATGTTCCGGACGGACATGCTCATGTATGTCCGATCCAAGTGGACCGTTGTCCACAGGACAAACACCAGCCTGTGGATACGTAGGATCTACGTTGATAGACAAGGATGCCTGAAAAGAGTGCTGATTTACGGACCAACAGTGAGACGTAGCCTAAGGACAAGAAGAAGACCAATGCGGTACCATTTATGTTAATGAATACATTAACATAAACGCAAAGGCCCTTTTCAGGGCCAGCCATATTTCTCGAAAAGAGATAGCCTTTCCATTGCCTATCCCTTTTTTAAAAAAAAATTTAAAAAAAAAAAAATCCCATATTCAATTCCCCTTTGTCCCTAAACAACCCCCAAACTCTATTCCCATGTTAAATTCCCCTTGTACGTATATCGGCCCACAATTTTTTCCCATGTTAATTCCCCTTGTACGTATATTAACCCACGATTTTTCGCCATGTTAAATTTCCATTGTACGTATATTCACCCAGGGGTCTCCGTAATGCTAATTTCCATTGTACGTATAGTGCCCCACCTTACTACTTATGTGTTTTCATTTTAATAATAGACATTTGACTTTTTGTTTGCTTGTGTATTTTAAAACAAATAGTTTTTATTATCTCCAGTTTGCAGATCTATAACATGTTAGGTTACTTATAGCTAACATGTCGCTTTATTGTCATCTTAGAGAAGCTATTGTTTACAGTGAATTAGATAAAGTACATGTGTATGTGTTTGGAGGTGGAGGAGTGGCGGGTTGGGTGGGGGCAAGTGTTTTTATGCTAATACTTTGCATGGTTGCTACTAAAGAATATACATATAAAATAAGACAGACCAGACGGGCATAGTAAACAATTTACTTCATCATCATCTAGTCCTACAACGCAAGACACATCACCCGATATTTTTGTTCGGGGGTGGGGTGTGGGGGTGGTGATGTAAACGACATGTGCTATGTCTTACATTGTAGGACTACGTACCAGCGTGAATCAGTTTGAATGTCACACTATGACGTCACAATGAAAATGTCTTACATTGTAGGACTACGCACCAGCATGAATCACTTTGAATGTCACGCTATGATGTCACATTGAATCAGTTTGAATGTCACGCTATGATGTCACAATGAAAACGTCGTATATTGATAACCTTTATGCTACAATGTATTGGCAATGCTTCGATCGGATGTCCTCTGGCCTTGATACACTTAAGTGCATGCGCGCCAATGTATTAGTCGATAGCAATCAACCCGGCTAGAAATGTTGTGATAATAACTAAGTGGGGTGGGGTGTGTGATTTAACAACTAGGTATGAATAGACTCTGGTTATACCATATTAGTAAAAAATAAAAAAAATACCACAATTAATAATTCATTTAAAATATGTAAATTTAATACTTTCTTACCTTAATAGATCCTACAATTCCATTACGTCTTGCTGCCTTATTCGGCAAAATCTGTCACGAAAACGGAAAATCTTCATTGTAATGACTGTATTGAAACAGTCATGCAACAACATAATTTCATCCGGGATCTGACTTGATCTATGGTTTGCAGTCAAAAGTTTGTCATGGTCACGTAAGCCCTCTTGCCCTGTCTATCTCTATGCGCACATTTTTTCGGGCACGAATTATTTCGTGAAAACGTCTTTCGTTGTGCCATACGATTTGTCACTTTCTCCCTTCCTGCTTCGTTATGCGCTTTTGTTTCGTATGTGTCGAACATATATTCACATCAGGCACAAGGTGGTAACTGAACATATTTTTTGCTGACACAAGTTCATACACATAAACAAATTTTAGAGTCTTTTTTCCTTTTCTTTCAATGTCATACTGCGTTTGTTCCGTCTGCATCACAGGCTAAGGAAGTGAACGGACATAAGGCCTTTGTGATTTTAGAAAACTCCAGCAACACTTCATCGATCTTCACATAAATATCCGTAAATCAACAAATAATAAAATATAATATTTAAAAACTCCAAACTATCTCACATAGTGTTGCAACGGTCATCTATGGCCTTATTGCCATTGTAAAGTTTCTTTAATTACCGTGTTCATACAGGGATCATGCACATAATATTAAAAATTTAGCACGAGTATCCAGAAGCAGCGGCCGTTCGTGGGGACAATGCATCTCCAGAACGTTGTCCACGTTTCGGTTAGGCCTGCTGTGACTGATCAAGTTGCATCGCTGTATTTGTATTATTATAGCGGAATGCAACGCAAGAGACATACAAAGCAGGGAACCAGACTAATTAGTTTAGCTTTTCTGGCAATCAGGACACAACGTATTTTTAAACGTTTCCGATTTGTTCAGGGTGAGGACTGGTTATGGCAAGTCCTAATTTTCATCAAGCACAGCAGCTTATACATGCTGCTCCATATTTATGCATGCCTTTCATAGCGACGAAGCTGGAACTGGTTCAAACCAGACGGAAGCGCTAACGCGACAAGGCGCACTCCGTGAAGAGGATATGAAGAAGTGTGCAGTTTATGCGTTTAATGACCTTGGCCTGAAAAACCGTAAATGCAGATATTAGGACAGAATTTTTTAGTACAAGTAATAAGATTGAAATTTTCTCTAAATTGTATTAAAAGTAATTTTTGATTAAATTATATTGAAAGTAATTTTCTATTAAAATACATTAAGATTAAATCCATTTATTTCGGTATTACAATTATATACTATTTAATTGTTGTTGTTGTTGTTGAGTTTAATTATAGTGGCGTGCGCACAATTGTGCATGTGCCACTTTTTCTGACTGCACCGCAGCCTGCTAGTTGTTCCTGGGGAAGGAATGGTGCCACCTCCCCCAGGCTTTTATGGGTTCAAGGAACCCTGATAGTTTGGCCTCAGTCTGTGGACCCATAAAGGTCCCTTACAGTTGAATGGTTGGTGGTTGGCTGTCATTAGTGGGAAGGAGAGCTCGGGAACGGTCCTGGTTGCTTCACATCGCTGGTTTCTTGTTGCATTTGCCTGGTGTTTCTTGTTTTTTTTTTTTCTTTCTCAAAATGTTCTAAAAGCGGGGGGGGGGATGTTCTATGCTGTTTATAGAGGTTGTTAGTAGAAATCATGTATGAAGAGTTATTTTCAAGGTTATTATGGTATTTAACCATTTACTATCAATGTTATAGTTTGAACTTCTTGAATTTATATATATATATATATATATAAGTAGTAACGTGGGACACCCTAGCGTCAATGGAACTTACCATTAAAAACCACCCTGGGACACTCTAGCGTCAATGGAAAATTAACATGGAGAAAAACCCTGGGACACTCTAGCGTCAAGGGGAATTAACATGGAGAAAAATCGTGGGACTGTCTAACGTCAAGGGAAATTGAACATAGGAATAATTCGTGGGACTGTCTAGCGTCAAGGGGAATTGAACATAGGGAATAAATCGTGGGACTGTCTATCGTCAAGGGGAATTGAACATAGGGAATAAATGTTGGGACTGTCTAGCGTCAAGGGAAATTAACATGGGATTTATTTTTTTAAATAAAATAAAATAAAATAAAATAAAAATAAAAAATGGGTAGGCAATTGAAAGTCGATCTCTTTTCGAGAAATGTGGGTGGCCCTGAAAAGGGCCTTTGGGTTTCTTCTTCTTCTTCTTTTATTTCCTCCACTTCTTCATCCATCCCCTTATCTTTTCTAATAATCCTTTCTTCTTCTTCGTCTTTATATCTGACTCCGGTAACCAATCAGGATGGCCCAACTCTCTAAACTTCGCCTGTATCTTCATCCAATTCTTATTTAGTCTCTCAAACTCTTCCTTTTTCTTTTTCTTTTCCTCATCTTTTCTTTCTTCTCTCCATCTCTCTTTAATCTTCTCTACTTCTTCCTCCATTACTTTTCTCATCAGATCTTCCCCTTTCTTCATCTTGTCCAACCCCCATTTTACATTCCTCCACTCTGTCCAGTACAATATCTTTTCTAGGAAGCACCGGACTTGGATGACATGATCCAGTGCTTCCTTCAAACTTCCCACTCTGAAGTAAGGTGGGTTAATGAAGCCTCTTGACTTATTGACTTCTTCTTCTATCATCCCTGCTATGATATCTCTTGCTGTCTATAGGCATTGAACTTGACTGGTTACCAAGTCTTTCATATCTCCATGCCTCCATTCCTCTTCTATTCTTCCTACAACATATTCTACATCCATTAACCAAAAATAGATGTCTCTCAATAGATTAAATAAAACTGATACTTGAGTCATTTTGTCTCAGTTATTCCTTAGAATGGTTCGAACATTTGTTGTTGTTGTTGAGTTGGATTATAGTGGTGTGCGCTCGCAATGAGCATGTACCACTGGTTTGTGGTGCCACAGGCACCTTTTTGATTGCTCCTGGGGGAAGGAATGGTGCTACTTCCTCCAGGCATTTATGTGTTCACAGAACACTTTTTGATTGGACCGTCAGGTCGAAGTACTTTTGTGTACATATCGACCTGATTGTAAGGCCTATATTTTTGTTTGTATTTGTAAGAGTGGGATTGGACCCAGCACGCACTCTGTCATTCATTTGCATTGATGAGCGACCAGTGGGATTGGACCCGATCTAGTTCGCGTTTTAATTTATGATGCGTGCACTGCACGTATGGGTTTTGATGTCTGTCCGTGGTAAGGGGTGAAAGTGGTCGGGCTCGGGCGGAGTTGTCTTGACACAGGTTAGCAGGGTTTTTCCGATCCAGGATATTTGTTCTAAATTTCCGTCTTTTGGAATCTGAATAAAAAACTCTGTGCTGTTTTTAAGAGAGGTAGAGTTTATTGAGGTAGATGTTAGCTAATAGGTGACAGCAATTTGATTGGTTTGTTTTGCAGCATTGTGCTGCTGGCCCTGGATGGAATTGGTGTTTTTTTTCCATCTTATTGAATAATTATTTAGGGTCCTATTTTTCTAGTTATAAGTTTTGGTTGCAGCCTTGTGCTGCTGGCCCTGATAGTCATTGGGTTTTTTGACTACCTTATGCTTGTAATGTTTTGGGGAATTGTTCTATGTTATTGTTATATTTGCAGCATTGTGCCGCCGGCCCTGATAGTCGTTGGGTTTTTCGACTACCTCATATGTGTAAGTTTTGGGGTCTTAATAAGGGTATCCCTGATGGTCTATTCTTGCGACCACCTTATGCGTTCTATTTTTGGGATTACATAGTTATATCTAGGTTTATCTTGGCTGTCACCTATGTATAGAGAAAGAGTTTTTGTAGCTGTTGGTTAGGATGTTAGGAGAGGGATAGGTAAGGAGGAGTGGAGTAGGATTTTATTTTCACCACCTACCCCCTGTACATTTCTTCCTGGTTTTTGTACTAGTTGTTTTTTTTTTTTTATGGTTGGTGTTTTTTATTTTATCCTTGTTATTTGTAAAGTTTTATCAGCCAGTGGATTTGTTTTGCTTATAATTGTTTGGATTTATCCTTAGTTTGTTTTAGTTTATCAGGTCCCTGAACGGTCGTGTTAGTCTGTGAACCCACCAGATCTATCCGGCCGTCCCAGTTCCTAATTAATTGTATTTAAATTTTTGTATAAAGTTCGGTTTTTTAATGAAAGTAATTCCTTAGTTTGTTTTAGTTTATCAGGTCCCTGAACGGTCGTGTTAGTCTGTGAACCCACCAGATCTATCCGACCGTCCCAGTTCCTAATTAATTGTATTTAAATTTTTGTATGAAGTTCGGTTTTTTAATGAAAGTAATTCCTTAGTTTGTTTTAGTTTATCAGGTCCCTGAACGGTCGTGTTAGGCTGTGAACCCACCAGACCTATCCGGCCGTCCCAGTTCCTAATTAATTATATTTAAATTTTTGTATAAATTTCTGTTTTTTTAAGGAAAGTAATGATATTGTTGTATGTGGTGTTTAAGTTGGGGTTTGTGCTATTGAGGAATTCTGGATATGTACTCGTCGATCCTATTTTATTCTGTTCCGTTTTGAAAATTTCCCTTTCTTTCCGTAATTTGTAACATATGTTAAAGATATGGTGCAGGTCTTCAGGCTCCCGACAGTAGTAACAATTTGGGTTGTGAGGTTTTGGTCCTATGTGTTTTCAGTAACTGTTGGCCAACTTGGTTTTTCCTGTATAAATTCTATTTATTACTTTTTGATCTTTCCCTTTAAGTAAAGGCGGTTTCCTGTTTCTAGTGGTTTCTTTGAGTGTGGTATGTAGTTTTTTGCCTGTCTTGCTATTGTCCCAATATTCCTGCCATTTCTGATTTATCATGACTGTGATTAGGCTGTAGATTTCACTAACACTGTAAGCCAGTGGTACGTGGTTTAGCTCGCTTAGTTTTAGTTTAGCTAAGTCATCTGCTAGATTGTTTCCTAGTATGTTTATGTGGGATGGGACCCATAGGAATTCTACTTGTTGTTTATTGCTTTTTAGTTTCTTTAGTATTAAGTTGGTTTTATTTAGGAAATTTTCTCTGCTGTTGGTGCTGTTATTTAGAATGGTTGTAAGGACGCTTAGCGAGTCGCTTATTATTACTGTTTGGGGTGGGTTGTTTTTCTCCACCCATTCTAGTGCTTGTAGTATTGTCCAGAATTCTGCTGTGTAGATTGAACAGTGGTCCGGTAGTCGGTGACCAACTTGTATTTTAAGTTTGGGGATTACGTATGCAGCTGCTGTTTTGCGGGTTTAGTGGTTTTTGAACCATCTGTGTATATTTGTAGATGGTTTGCATATTTAGTTGCTAAAATTTCTGATGTTATAGTGTGCAGCTGCAGTTCTTGATTTAATTTATTACCATGTTTGGTGATAGAGGTATTGATGTTTGGATCTTCGTTATACCAAGGTTCAGGGTCGAAGTTATTGTATTTTTCTTTTTGGTTTATGTCTATGGGAAGTAGTTTTGCTAATTCGTGTACTATTTTTCCTGTTGGTACGTGGTGCTTTTGGGTGTTACTAAAGGAGATGTTGCATTTCTCTATTGCTAATAAGGTGGGGTGAGTGTTTGATTGTGTTCGTAATCGGGCTGCATATCTCAGTATTAATTCCTGTCTTCTGAGATGGAGCGGTAGCTCACCTGTTAGAACTTGGAGTTCTGCTAGTGAAGTTGATGGTAATGCTCCAGTTATTGTAATTAGGGCTTTTCGTTGTACTTGCTCTAATTTTTTTAGTTGTTTTGCTGGTGCTAGGTTGTAAACTTGGCACCCATAATCAAGTTTGGATCTTATTAGTGCCCGATATATTGCTAACAGTGTTTCCCGATTGGATCCCCAGTTCGATCCTTTAAGGCTTCTTATTAGATTGATGTCCTTATCGCATCTTTGTACTACTTCCTGTATGTGTTTTCCCCAATTTAGGTGTTCGTCGAAGTACATACCCAGGAACTTCTTAAATTTAACATATTTAATTACTTGATTGTTTATTGTAAAAGTCGGTTGTGGTTTATTTAGTTTACGTGTGGGTGAAAATATTATGACTTCTGTTTTATCCTGTGACAGTTTGAACCCCCATTTGTCAGCCCATTTTCCTATGTTATTTAGACTATATTGTATAGTTTGTATGGTTTTTTGACTGCTGGGGTTGCCAGCTTTCCACATTCCGCTGTCGTCCGCGAATTGCGAAATTTCAATTTGTGTGGTTGCCAGATTTTTATCTAGGTCGTTGATCATTAAGTTGAAAAGAGTGGGACTGAGTACACTGCCTTGTGGAGTTCCATTTTCAAGGGTGTGTATTTCAGAGTGTGTGTCTCCAACTCTAGTTATTATTTTGCGGTCTGTTAAAAAGTTTTCGATGAAATTGAACATTTGACCAGTAATTCCATAGTGATTTAATTTGGCTAGTAAGCCTTTGGTCCATACTAGGTCAAATGCTTTTTCTAAGTCTAAGAATACCGCTATTAGATTCCTATCTGCTTTCCTTTTTGAGTTGAAGGCTAATTTGATCGCTGTTTCCAGTCTTATGAGTTGATCCGTAGTGGATCTTTTATTTCTAAATCCGCATTGGTTTTCGGATATTAAATTATTTTGCTCTAGGTGGCATTTTAGGCGATTAGTTATTATTGTTTCCATGATCTTGCATATATTGTTTGTTAATGAGATAGGTCTGTATGAGCTGACGTGGTGGGGGTCCTTATTTTGTTTCAGTATAGGAATAACTATAGCAGTTTTCCATTTATCAGGTAGTATTCCTGTTTTCCAGATTTTGTTTAAGAAATTAATTATCGATTTTTTGATGTTAATTGGAATATTTTTATACATGATATATCCTATTTTATCCTCTCCAGGGGAAGTTTCTTTTTTGGTGCTTAGTGCCTTATCCCACTCAGCAGTTGTAATATCTTTGTTTAAGTAGGAATTTTTATTGCCAAGATCAGTAAATAGTTTACTATGGGTTCTTTCTACCTTGTTTCTATGTTGTTGAAATGAGTTGGTGTGGTTTTTATTACTGCTCATTTTTGCAAAGTGCTTAGCTAGTGTTTCAGCCTTATCTTTGTTTGTAATTGCCCCTGGTAATTTTGGTGTGCTATTATATGTTTTTCCTCTAATGGCTCTAATTTTGTCCCAGACTTGTTTGGTACTGGTTTTGATATTTATACTTTTGCAGTATTTTTGCCAAGTAGTTTCTTTGGCTTGTTTAATGATTTTTTTGAGTTCCTGTTCTTTGTTTTTGAAAGTGGTGAAATCCAGTGAGTTTCCTGTGCGTCTAAATTTATTGAGTGTTTTTTTCTTATCTTTATGTGTTTGTTGGCATAGTTCGCTCCACCACGGGACTGGTTGTTTGTTGGGGCGGCCATTTGTTTTAGGTATGCTAGATGTTGCAGCTAGATTGATAGTATTAATCAGGTTATCATAGTATGTGTTTAAATTATCATTTTCTATATCCTTGTGGTCTATTGTGCTGAGTAAGGTTTTATACATTTTCCAATCTGCTTTTTCGTATTTCCACTTGGGTTGTGTTTGTTGTGAGTTGAACTGAGTAGTCATTTGCAGGGTGGTTATCAATGGGAAGTGGTCACTGCCTATGGTGTCAGTTTGATCCACTCTCCATTCCGCCACCTGTGCTATTGATGTGGAGCATATGGTTAGATCGATGGCGGTGAGGGTACCATTTTCGGGGTTTAATCGAGTTCTGGTACCGTTGTTTAGTATGGTCAGGTTGGATTCTGCTATCCAAGTTTCAACCAACCTGCCTCTTTTGTCCGTTCGATCACTTCCCCATATCTCGTTATGCGCATTGAAATCTCCGCATATGACTACTCGGTCCACCTGTTTGTTGTCATTAATTTGTCGGTATAAGTCTATGTTTGAATTTTTACTACTGCCTCCTGGATCGTATAAATTAAATATTTGGATGTTCTCTATTCCAGTGTTTATTATTAGTGATTGAATTTCCACTGACTGATTTTCGTCTACTTTAAGAGGTATGGGCACTGGTGTTACGTTGGGCATGTTATTTATAATGAAGATAGCTAACCCCCCTCCTTGCCCTTTGAGTCTATTTTGAAAGTACCCTGGGGCGTAACCCTGAATTTTTGGTAGGACCCTTATTTTGTTGGTGATTTTTGTCTCTTGAATGCAGATTATGTCAGGTTTTATAGATAAGTTTTGTAGCTTTAGTCTTAGCTCATCTATATTGCCTGACAGTCCCCTCGCATTCCATTGCCATATTGTTAAGTCCCTATTTGTTGTACTATACATGATGGTTATGTTCATTTATTGGTCTATGATGTTGTGGAGTTTTATATCCTACTTGTTCCAATATGAGTTTTAGTATAGTTTCTAGGTGTTTGATCCTACTTTCTAGTGCGTCTAGTTTGTTATTTGTAATATTTGTTGGATCCTTGATTTGAGTGGTGTTAATGATATGCGACCTTTGTGGGGAGGGTGGGTGTGGGATGGTAAGTCTACTAGAAGTTTTTGAGGATTTTGAAGTGACAGCTTTCAAGTTTGTTGTGCTGTTAGATACGGTTTGCTTCGGCTTGTTTAATAATATTTCCTGTTTAGCTAGATGGTAGCTCATGTTTTTAGAGTTCATTAGTTGTATAATTTGTTCTTCTCTAATAGCATGGGGGCAGTTTGGTGTGTCGGGGAGGTGGTTTCCCTTACAGTTTGTACATAGTGGGGTTTCCCTTTTGCATTGCCCTCTGTGGTTACCTCCGCACTGTTTACATGTGTGTTGGTATTTGCATTTAGTGCCATAGTGGCCCCAACGTTGACAATTGTTACATAGTCTGGGTTTATTGATATATGCTTCAAGTTTATATCTGATTCCTGTGGGGTTTAGTTTAATTATTGTAGATAGGGGTAGGTTAGATTCTATTACTGCTGTGTTAGTTTCGAATCCATGGTGGTTCCTTAGTTTGAAGGCTCTATTGATTTTGGTTCCACCTTCCTTGATTTGAGCAGTGATTTGTTCATTGTTTAATTTTTGCAGATTTCTGGTTAACTTCAGGATAGATTTGAAAATTGTTTTTGGTGGCTCTGCCTTTTCCTGTGTTGGATACCTAGGTTTGTTTGGAATTCTGATATTTGAGTTGAGAGTGGCTCCTGTGGTTGTTTGGTGGTGTTTTTCTACTTGGACTGGTATAGTGTTGATGTCCCTTATTTCTAAATATTTGGCCATTTGCCTTTGAGTGCCGCAGTGCACTATTATGTATCCTGTGTTAGGTCTAATTATTTTGAGCTGCCCTGAGTGATTTCTTTGTAGGGCTCCTATGATACTGTTTGTAGTCATGTTGGTAAATCTGGGGTTTCTACTTTTAATGTATAGTGTTAGTTCTAAAGGGTGGTACTTAGATTTTGGTTTTTGATTTGCGTGTTTTGTACAGTTTGTTTGGGGGTAGGTGGTTTTCTCTAATTTGGTAATTTCTTCTATTTGTGGTATTTGGTTTGCTGGAGTCCGTTTTGTCTTAGTCATGTTAGTTGGTTCCAATTTTTGTTTCAAGGGTCCTTTTCCTTTTCCTAAATATCCCTTTTGTTTGATTGTTGTAAAAACGGTGGTGGGGGTGGATTCTAAATCGGTTGGACTATAGAGTAAGTCTTTTTCCGTTAATGGTTTGGATGGCCCCGGGGTTTGACTATTATGGTATTTAACTGCACAGCTTTTGGTCGGATTTAAGTGTTTTGTTTGGGTTTTGCCCGTAGACGTTATTGTTGAGTTTCCTTTGTTAGTCTGCTTAATCCCCTGCTGTGCTATCTCGCTATAACTTCCTGCCCCTGCTGTTTTTGTCTCAATTTGTATAGTTATAGGTAGCTTTCTAGGGGATAATGCCAATGTTTGGAAATTGGGGGTTGGTGTTCTAAAAGAAAGGTCTATCGTGTTGTTTTCCATGGCCAAGGTACTTTCCAAAACCTCCCCCCCCCCCCGGCAAGGTATCGTAAGTATTGAATATGATGGGAGAACTAGGGCTGAGTTTTACTGCCTGTGCTCTTATCAATTCAAAGTCCGGGGTTGAGGAAGTGAAGGATAATTCCGTGGCTTGTATTTGTTTGGAGTTTGGTGTAGTTTTAAAAGTTCCTATGTGTGTAGGAGTAGAATCTGTAGCGTGTTTTTTAGCATTTATTTTGTCCATTTTCCTTTTTTGCCTAACTTCCCTGTAATTTCTGGTGTTCCTATCGTGGATTGCCTGCTTTGTTAAATTTAGAGATGCCATAGTATTAGTTGGAGGTAAATTAGGTAGTACAGTAAAGAAAAGATGAGAGAGCTGTTTTTAATCCTTGTGACAGAAAGTCTCACAATATTACAGGTGCTTGTAGTAATGTAAGGATTCTGTCCAGGCGTATACTAGTATGGTTCCTAAGGCCTGTTTTTTGGATTGGTGCTTAACAGCTAGAGGAGATTAGGTTTGTTATATAGAAGGAGAGAGATTAATTTGCCGTTATTATTTTCTTTTGATTGAAAATCGTACTTCGTTATTGGAGCTATATCGTGTGCGGATTCAATCCAGGTATTTCTAGTATGATTCCTAGAACCTGTTTGGGAAAATAGGCGGCAAATAAGATGAAAAAGATTTAGATATAGTAATTAAAGTTTTGAATTTTAAAACAGCACAGAGTTTTTGTTGCTCGAAAGCTTAGTAATTTTCGTACCTTGTATTTAACAGTTAAATACTATGAGGTGTTCAAAAGGTAGCTGCTAGGCGGGCTGGTAGGCTGGATTCCTTTGTTCTGTCAGATAAAAATGGCTGCCGTTTTCAGCTAGGCGGGCTGATATCCAAGTTATTGTGGTCGTCCTCCCTCAGGTCCTTGCTGCACCCTGCACGTATTTGGTGGTCAAAAGATTCCAACAGCTTTTCCAAAAACACAAACTTCCGTTAAGGCCAGAGCTTGCCGAAACGGGTTTGAACATCAAACTTTGTGGGTTCTTATAGTGACAGCGCGGACGTGATGGAAAACACCCCCTAAAACAAAATTGATATTACCTAGATCATGACCAAACAACGCGCGGACGTGATTGAAAACATCCCCCTTACTTTTATCATTTCATATAATATACTATCCACATAAGATGAAGCATCAATAAACAAACCCCTAATTACTATTCACCCACGCAAAACATTAAAATTAAACCCAAATCTACTATCCACACAAACTTACGTGAGCGCTTACAAACAAACAAACACACACACACACACACACAAGAAAAAAAGAGTTAGTGTTTATATTCACACTACTCTACATACACACATTGGCAAATCGATTGTTATTTCTTTTCTAGAGTATTGGGTAGCCCTGAAAAGGGCTGTTTGTTTTTTTCAACTTCATGTCACCTGGTTAATGTTGGCACCTTCCAGGCCTGGCACCACACACACATCTTCTTCCCCAGTCACTTTTCACTCTTTTTTTGGGGAGAGCAGAGGCGGGATAAGTGGCTTCAGAACCCCAGTCTTCTGTGTCTGGGATTCTGAAATTTCTTCTCTCCTTTTCTTCCTCTTCTTTCTTTCTTCTCTCCTCCTTTTCTTTGTTTCTTCTCTTCTCCTCTTCTTTGTTTCTTCTCTCCTCCTCTTTCATCCTTCCCTCTTCTACGAGGGCCTCTACAGCCAGCTCATTCACTATGTGCCTGGCATATTCCAGGTGCACATGATGTTCTTTTTTCTTTTTGGGGCACCAGACAGATGCCCCCCCCCCCTTTCCTAATTACATAAATTATTTATGTGTTTTTGTATTCCCCCAGATATGTTGTAATGTATTATTTCATCGTTTTTGTAACGTGAATTTAGGAGTTCGGGTATTTATTCAATCCCTAGTGTATCTATAGAGGAGTATCTCCGAGAGTGATTTAGATTATCCTCTCGGTTAAACTTTCTCTATTTCGTTTTCTCTGTGACCTTGCTAGGGTCTCCTACATCCCATGTATGTTATATGTTTGTGCTATTTGTTATGTATGCTATAATGTATTTTTGTTGGGATAGCTTGTTAAATCAAATTCTTGTAGTGTATAAGTTTTTCTACTATATTCCGTGTTCGCATACCACGGAAGATCCTGTTTGTACTTTTGAATTTGGGAGAAAGGTGATTTCCCCTTAATTTTTGAATCTTAATGATTCTTATGAATGTGCTGTATCACCTTTCTTAATCAGATTAGACTGAGCTCCAGGGAGGGTTCACATTTTTTTTAATTATTATGCTTCTCCCCCATGGAGCTGGTCTATCTGTTAGTTACAAATGTTTCTAAATGTCTTTCAGAGTAATATTTGAGAGATAAATGAAAAAAAAACCAAAAAAAAAAAAAACCAAAAAAAAAAACCAAAGATTAAATTTAGTTGGTTTGAGTTGCAAACCAAAATTTGATTATATATATTTTATTTAATTTTAGATAAGTTTTACATTTAAATTTTAATTTAAAAATTCAATTTCAATTCACATAGATTTTTGTTGGAGTTAGTGATAGAATAGATAGAATTTTAGTTTAAAATTTATTTTTCAAGAGGGGTTCCTTTCCAGATTCTGCCATGGGCCTGTTCACTTCGCGTAGCGCCATGTGACATAGCCCCATGGCCTCATCATCTGTACTTTCCCTCTTGAAATCTATTCTATATTAAAATTTAATAGGCCCACATATTTTAATTGTGTTTACTATAAAACTAGAAATTTTGTATAGCGTTTCTTTATTAAAATCCCCGTCAAAGTATAGTAGACTTTGCGGCTTAAAAGAGCTATTTTTATTTATTTCATTTATTATTATTGTTCTTTCATTTAGTGTTTCTCTGCAGTATAAAATTATATGTCTTTTACTATAAGACCCTATTTTACACAGCGGGCATTTTGGCGGTACTCTGACCATACGCCGTCTCGCTGCCACCTCTCCTGTCAACCACGCATCATGCATGTATTTGAAGGTGAGGCTTTGTATTTTCAGAGACCCTAATCTAGACCAGTGCCCCCATGCTTTCTTCCAGTTCACATATAAGTTTTCTCTTTCTACTTTAGTTATTATATTTTTTGTCATGTCATTTCTAATCCAATTATATGAGAGTTTTTCGTCTAAGTCCCAAAATTCTTTTTTATCTCTATATTTCATTAATAAGTCTTTTATACTTTTATATTTTCTCGGTGCTTCTAGTAATTTCATGACATTATTATTTTTGTATATCCCCTCCCTATTCCGTAAAACGAACCCAAACCAATATATATATATCCCTTCCCATGGTAATTTTGGATCGTCGCTCAGTCGTTTAAATCTATTTAGTATATTAGTAGTTTTTAAAATTAATGGGCTTGGTATTCCTAATCCCCCCAAATCTCTTGTTTTATACAAAATTTCTTTTATTACGTAGTGTAATTTAAAATCCCATATATAATTAATTATAGGTTTGTCTATATTATTCAATATTACATTATTTATGTTGGTTGATTTCATTATATAGTTAAGGTTACTGTACATATAGGTTTTGGCCACTTGTGCTCGTTCCATTAAGCATAACGGCGTAAGTGCCCAGATATCAATGTTCCGTTTAATCTCACTTTCCATTTTTTTACAGTTGTCTTTCTCTTCGTTTTTGCCAAAGCACACCCCGAGTGCTTTAACGGTATCTTTGAATACATGGGCAGGTATGCTTGAGTGCCTACCCCGCCAGTTGCCTATCTCTAATATTTCCGTTTTGTCTTGATTTATTTTTGATCCGGATGCTTGTCCAAATTTCTCATATTCCTTTATTAGGTGTTCAAAGGATTTTGGATCATCTATAAAGTTGGTGCAATCATCTGCATGTTGTAGCATTTTCACTTCATCTGTAATATTTGGAACTTTTATACCTTTAATTTCTTCGTTTAGTTTTATACTAATGCTCAGCATTTCAATCGCTATTACGTATAATAGCATGGATAGTGGGCACCCTTGCCGCACTGATCGTTTTATGTCGAATTTTTCTGTCATTGCTCCGTTGTTTTGTACTCTAGACGTTATGTTATTATATAATATCTTAGTCCAATTTCGGAAGGGCTCTCCGAATCCAAATTTTTCCAGGACTTTTTGTATATAATTATGCTCTATTCTATCAAAGGCTTTTTCTTGGTCAAAAAGTACCATAGCAGCTTTTTGTCCCTTATTTTGTAGATATTCGATTATTGTGCTTATGTTTAGAATATTATGTTGTATGTCCCTATTTTTTGGCCCACATGTTTGATTTATATTTATTATGTCCCCTATCCCCTTTTTTATTCTATTACTTAATATTCTACTCAGTATCTTGTAGTCATTGTTGAGGAGGGAGATGGGCCTCCAGTTTTTCAATTCTTCCCTATCACCCTTTCCCTTGTATATTAAAATAATGATCCCCTCCTTCATTGTTTCTGTCATTCCATTATTCCGTAAATAAATGTTGTTATATAACCATTCGAGAATGGGCAACAACTCTCCGCAGAATGTCATATAGAACTCTGCAGAGAGTCCATCTCCTCCTGGTGATTTCCCCTTATTCATTGAGTTTATACTCTCTAAAATTTCCTCTTGCGAGATAAAATCGTCACATAGGTTTTTAAAATCGGGTTTAATTTTATCACAAGGTATTTGATTTAAGTAGTTATCAATTTCATTATCTGCTATTTGCTGGGACTCGTAAAGTGTAGTATAATAATTCTTAATTTGTTCCATTACTTCCTCTTTCCCAGTAATTGTTGTTGTTGTTGTTGTATTAATTTTTATTTTATTCATAGTTTTATCTCCCCCCATTCTTTTTTCCTCCCTTTTATATAACCCTTCCGCTTTTTTGTAAATCCCCGTATATTTCCCTGCCCTAATTTCTCTACCCCTGTTTTCTAATTTATTTATTTCTTCCAATCTGTTTTTTAATCTAGTTTCAGTATTATGGGTGTTATTCAGTTTTTGCATTTGATATCTAATCGCTTCTCTTTCCATTTTTAGTTTCCTACTTTTTATACTGCAGTGCTCAATCGCTATTTCTTTAATTTTGCCTTTAAGTTTCTCCCACTCTATAATTATATCTGCATTTTCTCTAATTTTAAGCTTATTTATTTCATTTTTTGTAATTTGTATAAATTCTTCATCTTTTAAAATTGAGTTATTTAACATCCATCTACCTTTTCCCCAAATTTCTCTAGATTTAGTTATTATAGTCATATTAATGAGTTTATGGTCTGATATTTTAAAATCAATAATGTTAGTTTCTTTATACACATCTTTATCATAATTATTACAATAAAATTTATCTATGCGGCTCCCTTTGTTTGTTTTATATTCATACGTATATTGTTTTCTTAATAAATTCTGTATTCTATACACATCTATCAATTTATATTTTTTAATAAAGTAATCCATATCCGGTTTTATTCTAATATCGTTAGGTGCTAAGTTCCCTTCCCTATCTATATTATCACCTACCCAATTAAAATCACCCCCATAATAATATTTTCTGTAGCAAATTTCGCCATATATGTATTTAAATGTTCTAAAAATATTTTCTTTTGTTCCCTATTTGCTGGCATGTAAATGTTAATTATATGTATTTCATCAATTACAACGTGTATCATCCTCCCCTTAAAAAAATTTCCTACTTCCATTCTGTCCCATACTAGGCCCTTTTTGTTTTTAAATAGTATTGCCACCCCCCCCCCCTTTTACATCTGTGTGTACATAATCATTAGTTATCAATATTCCGTTTAGTCTGCCCTCTATTAGTGATTTCATGTTACCTTTAAATCCATTATGGGTTTCCTGTATTAATAGCACATCATATTTTAAATCTTCTGGAAATTTTAATAATTTTTCTTTACTTATACCATTTACATTTATTGACAGGAGCTGTAAGTTTTTTCCTTCCATTCCTGTCACATACCAGGGTGTTGCTTTTCATTTCTTACTGGTTATTTATCAATTATAATTTATTTATGTTATTGTGAAAATTCACTGGAGGGGGCACTGGTTTCCCCACCCCCCTGTATTGAGACCATAGTACTTCCACTCTCGGCCGTATTATTGCTTGTATGTTGTATTGAGCTGTCCGTGTTAGTCATTTGAGTTGATTCTTTGTTTCCTGTATCTGTGTCCGTGTCCGTTTCCATATCTTTTCTCTTTTCTCCACTGTCCTCTGTTTCATTTCCTTCCGATTCCGATTCCATTGTCCCTTTTTTTTCATCCTCACTGTCTAGGTCTGTTTTTTCCTCACAGGACTCCGTTTCTATCTGCTTTTCCTCTTCTTTGTTTTGTTTCCTTTTTGAGCTCAATCTTTCCTGGGGTGAGATTGTATCCGTTTTTCTTTTTCGCCTCCCTCTCTTCGGCATAGGTGTTGAGGTTAGTTGTGGTGTGGTATCCTCTTGCTGAGTAGGCTCTACCTCCAGGGTTTCAAATCTATTCCTTATGGGAATGCCTTCCTCGACTTGTATTTCTGATTTGCCGGTTTTGTTGGGGCTTAAGTATCCCTCCCAATCTAGGGTCTTATGGGCCTTAATTTTTGTAATGTCCAGTTCTGGGAGGGTATGGATAGTTTCCTCTCTCTCTCTAACCGTTTTTATCAGGTTCATTATCTCCTCCTGGTGTTGTTGTTGTTGTTGTTGTTTTGGTGGTTGTTGTTGTGGTTGTTTTTCTTGCTGGGTTTCTTGACTCGCTGCTTCACCTTGCGGTCTTCTTGATTCTTGTGCCCCAGGACAGTCTCTAGGGCCATGCCCGGTATAGTGACATAAGGGGCACGCTCTGTCGTGTTCAGACCCCCGGTACCAGGTTTTTACTCGAAACCCTAATACATAGAAAAAAAAATGGGTATTTTTTTGGCATCTGCTTTACTCACATATATCAGTCTATTGCCCGACTTGATTGGGGCAAACCCCCATATGGTTGCCATTTTATGAGTGATGGTCTTTACTCCCATTTTCTTCTGTAATTTTTCAACCAGCTCATTGGTGCTCACTTCCAGCGGCAGTCCCATAACGTGGACCTCGGTCGCTCTCGGTTCTATGTTCCTAATAAAGGGCACTGTTCTGTATACTCTCGCCACCATTCCCTTTATGATTATCTCATCCCCTTCTAGCAGTGGTTCATTCCTTTTGGGGTATATCACGTACTTATTCAGCCCCCCGTTCTGCATTGCCTCTTTCTTGCCTATGTCAATCCCAGCGGTGTGTAGTGCCATAAGTACCTCGCTTTGCCTTGGTGTACTCTCCGCCCCATCAAAATCTATAGTCTGGCACCCGGCCGGGTGGTTGACTATCATTTTGTTGTCCTCTATGACGGTCTGGAAATATTGCTTGATTTTAAATCCGCCTGGGCCATCCTGTCCCTCTCGATCTGTTTCCATTTTGTTTTGTTTGTGTACAGCCGAGAATGGGTCGCACACTACTATTATTCCTATTTCAGTTATTCTAAATGGGATTTCAAAGCTTTCGAGCCGGTCAATGCTCAAACAAATTACACTAAATCTATTGAATATCCTATTTTACAACTATGCAACATATACAAGAGCAAAAAACAAATCTTGCCACTATTTATATATATGCTGAATATCACTCACTCCGTTCTGCTGCACCTAATCCCAGCCGGGATTAATATTGGGCAGCAATACAGAATAAGTTAAAGTGTTATGAAAAACTATATAAACAAAAGTAAATCTCAAGTTGTTAGTATGAAAACCCTTTTACCTCTCTTTGCTTTGTACGCGCCATTGCTATAACTGACTGTACTTCTCAACAAGGAGTGTAAGTTCAAGCAGTTTAGCTAGTCTGGTGTTCATTCTCTTGATCAATCAACAAGTGTAGCTAGACTGCCGAACGATTTTTAATTTATACTAAAAGTGCGGACGTGATGGAAAACATCCCCTAAAACAATATTCATATTACCTAGATCATTACTTAAAACGCGCGGACGTGATGGAAAACATCCCCTAAAACAAAATTGATCTTACCTAGATCATAACCAAACAACGCGCGGACCTAAAAGAAACATTTACTCACTTTTTTATACTACCCATCACTATTCTAAAAAGAAATTATTAAACAAATAAAATACTATTCACATACGCAAAGCAATCAAATCAACCCCCAAATCTACTCTCCCCACACCTCAAACAGCAAAAAACATGATCTTAATCTACTATCCACACAAACGTACGTGAGCACTTACAAACACACGATCCTATACACAAACACATACACTCACACTATAAAAAAGAGTCAGTGTTTATATTCACACTACTCTACATACACACATTGGCAAATCGATTGTTATTTCTTTTCCGGAGTATTGGGTAGCCCTGAAAAGGGCTGTATTTTTTGTTGTTTGCTATGGCAATCTTTTAGTTTCTAAGAATGCGACGGCCTCTGAGGATAGACTTTCTGACGATAGGTCTGCTTCTTCGGAAAGAGAAGAAGAACTCTTTGGTGTCGATACGCCAATCGACAAAGCCTCTGTCAGGTTCAGGTTGCTGCTGCTGCTGCTGCTGCTGTTGCTGTTGTTGTTGCTGTTGCTGCTGTCTCTGAAGTCTGTACTTCTCTGTCCATTCTTCTTTCTCCCTGTTCACTTCTTCTCTGAAGAGCTCTTCTATCAGGTCTTCAGTGACTTTTAACATTCTCACATTCTCTATCTCGTCTGGCTTTGGTATCAGACTGTGTCTGACCCTATGCAAATTCACGTAGGCTTCGTTTAGCTTAGCTAGTTTGGAGCACATCTTCGTAGGAGGATGAGTCGACAATGGATGGTTAGACTGAATGAATGAATATAAATTATAGACGCTTACGCAAACTAGTGCTTTTGCGTCTTGTTAATGCCTAATGACTAGGCTACTTAATTGGTCGGTTGTAGGTATTAGAGCCACTACAATCCCGTGTTTACTGTGCGATGACCGCACTTTTTAATTAGTCTGGACTTGGTAAAGTGAAAAAATTGTCCAAGTAAGGTTAAAGAAACCAAATATGATTAAGACCGCTATTAGTTAAGTGTACACATTATAATTAATCAAGTTGTTAAATTTTACAATATACAGGAATAGTCTATTGAGTTATATGCCAATCAAATCCGCTAAATGCAGTTTGTTTCCCCAATTCCAATTCAATTGTTCTCCTGTTAGTTTAATATCCAGCATAGTTAACTACCAATCAGAACCATGTTTACATTCCTGGTTATCCCGCGCAAAGTTGCTAGACCAGTTTTTCAGTTTTCAATTCGTTTTTTTTTCAATCCGTTTATCAAGCTTCAATGTATGAGTTTGCCCTAGGATTGAAATCCAACCGCCAATCAGAATCAAGTTAACAAACATAGCTGTCCCGCGTAAAGTTGCGGGTCCAGTTTTTCCAGTTTCAATCCGTTTTCCAATCTGAGTTATATGAATTACCTTAGGATTGAAATTGTATTTGCTGATACCCAATCAGATCCATGTTGTTAATCCGTCGTCCTTCCCACGTCTTGCCATTGCTGTTGTTTACGCTCCAAAACGCCAGGTCGCATTTATTTATTTATCAAATCAAGTCCAGTTGTGCTAATGGATAAAAATAATTTCCCAATAATGTGTTAGCCACCTCTGTAATTGTGTCGAATTGTTCAAGTTTCAAAATTTTCCTATTTTCTATTTCTTTAGTTTGCCAATGTTCTAGTACAAAGTGCACGTTACTTTTTTCCCTAGAAGTTAGCGTTCTGTCTTAGCGATTTTCAAAGTAAAAAATAAGTTAATGAATTTTTGTAGTCATTGTTAGGTAAATTTTGGTTGTATTTAGTAGCGGTGATAAAGGATCAAATTAGTTCAGCTAGTTGTGTCGAAACGGGGTTCCAAGCCAAAATGAAACCCCTTGGTAATAGGCATTCTTTAAGCCCTTAAAAGGGCTATTTTATTCAGGTCGGCAGCCTGAATGTGTTGCGGTCTTTTTCATAGTACCAGGTTTCTTCCGCTGTGTGAGTCTCTTCATACTCTTCGGTAGGGAATGCCTCGTATTCATAGTATTTTGCTAGGGCCGTAGCGTAGTCCACTAGGCTGGTAAGTTGTGTTTCTACGTAGGCTTTGTTGTAGTGATGAGTCAGGATGCGTTGAGCGAAGAGCCATTGTTGTGTGTTTGGTTTTTTCCTTGGATTAAGCGACCTCCATGCCATATATTTTATCGTGCTGATAAAATTCTTGGCCTTTTTTGGGTCACCTAAAGTTTCTTCTAGTCCCCAGAGTTCGGCGAATTGTTCAATCGTCATTCCTTGTTCTTTTTCCTCATCTGTAGTTTCTTCTTCCGATGTTGTCGTGGTAGTGGTAGTAGCTGTTTCATCCAGTGTTTGTTCTTCGATTTTCGTTTCAGTATTAGTTAGGGTGGTGGCATCACTTGCGGGTATCTCCGTTTGTGTTTCCACGTCACTCTGTTGCCGATCGATGGTCTGGGTTGATGTTGTAGCTGTTGTTACTGCTGTTTCAATTCTCAGGGGAGCCTTTGTCGAGTGTTGCTGCTTTTGTATATTGCCTTGGTTAGTAGAAGGTGTATCACAGCGGTTATCTGTTACCTTTTGGTCAGTTTTCCCTCTCTGTTTGTACTTTCTGCTATTTTTCCTTTTGGTCATACAGTAGCTTTGCTCATTTTCGACACATAGGTCCTCACTCTCGTCATTGGTAGTCCAGACCAGTAATAGAGTTGTCCTGGTTTTCCCTGCCCGTATGCTCCAGTTAGTTGCTTGTTTCTTACCAAGTGCTCTTATGGCCCTCAGTGCTGGAGTTGGGATAACTGCATGGGCTGGTAAAATTCTCGATTCTACGCCTATTGATGCTGCAGTGTGTTCCATCGCTGTTGTGCTGCTGCTTGTTCAACGCGAATATGATGGTTAGACTGGAGGCTACCCCGGTTCTTAAAGTCAAAGCGCGGACGTGAAGGAAAACATCCCTCCACGGTTTTCGAGCCGGAACGTTCAGTGAGTGTCCTGAGAGGGATAGTAAGAAGTCAAAGAGCATGAATCAAAATTCTTATAGCCAAACAAACCACAAAGGCATTTTTTTCAAAACACAAAATTTTTAAAATTCAAAATCACTTAACACTAACTAACAACTCTAACATCTTTTAACAATAATCCAACAATATAACGTCAAACATTTTTTTCTTTCAAATCTCAAACATTTTTTCAATTAACACTCTACTTTAAACAGGGTTGACAACGTTGTGAATGAAATTGTGATTTCCACTGTTGGAACTCATTAGGCCACTGATGGACACTACGTTTTCTAGCTTGAGACAAAAGATAAGCATAATGGTCACAAAACCATCGGTCTACTTTCACATCGTTTCTAGAAGAAGAACGAAGATCAAAATGAGTCACTAAATGTTCTAAGGAATAGCCCAGGCTGCGATGATGCAGAAAATACACACAGTACTGTCCACACACCAAGGAATCTGTGCCTTGTAATTTCACATTATTGAATCGGGTGGTCTGAGCATTTCTTCTCATAAAGTCAATGATATCGTCTTCCAAAGGGGGCAATCCATACGAATCGAAATATTCCACACATCCTTCTTGAGGAAAGTAAACGGCTACCCAGTGGGTTCCTGGGAGATGACTGTCGTCCGTGTTGATCACATAAGGTTGATGGTCTTGAGGTTTGCGATGAGGGAGTTCATCTTTAGCACAGACGACAGGATTCCAAGAAGCCGTGTACGAACTGTGGTTCAAAAGGTAATAAAGTTCCCAGGTATCCATTGATTTGTGTGTTTTTTTCTTCTTCTTCACAGGTAATAATAAGTGATCAATTCGATCCTGACTTTTTGCTTGAAAATGTCTGACAAGTAAAAGGCGTTTAGCTTCGTCTCCCCACTCTGATCCAAGACAGCTTCGATACGATGAATCTCTTGAATGGTTAATGGTGGACAAGAATGTTCACGCAAGTCTTTATACCACTGATGCAACACGTCTTCGTCCGAGATGAGACTCCAAGCTTCGTCCAGATACTCGTTCAATTTTTCTTCTTGACTTAGCATCATACATTTATCGTGTTGAATTTGACTGGGATGATCGTTTTGGCATCCATAGCGCTCTTTTTTGATCAATTCCGTCATTTTTTCGACCAAGTGTTTGGCAAAACAGGAGACTAAATGGGCTTCTTGTTCTGGCCATCTTGACTTCATCATGATAACTTCTTCGTCTTGGGATTCTTCTTCCTCACATTTCATCTCCAAAGTTTCTCCACTTTGTAAAGAGGGATAACAGTCTTCCATGGCTTCTAATAATCTAGAATGACTTCTCTCAAACTGTTGATTTCTATGGTATTGTTAAATTCTGCATACAGGATGACGTTCACCGTTTTATCAGGGTCTCGTTTTGCAAACTGAATTTCCACACGAATCTGACCGGATTTTATAGGGTGGAAATGTCCCTCGTCGCTGCCTTGGTCTGGAGTGAAATCAAAAGCCCACAAAGCATAGCCTCCTGCATAATCGTCGTACGTAATGCCGTGACTGGTGTTGGTTCCTAACTGACCGGTGGCTTCGTACAAGGACAAGTACGACCTCAAGTAATTCTTCTTCTCAAAGACAGGTTCGAAAGGTCGGGTACACAAGGTCTTGCCATCGCGACTGACTTCGATCTTGGACACGCCAAAGTGTTGAAAGTAGAAAGGATTTTTAGCGATAGCTCCGTTGAAGGCTTCATTCTCGACCATACCAACGATTAAACGTTTGGGTAGCTGTTCTTGGAACAGATGATCTTCGATCATGGATCGCTGTCCAGCAGGAATAGTGAAAGTTTTCACTTCCACGCGTCGGATCGGATACTTGGCGGTCGTTCTGCTCAACGTCTGACTGATGTCGTTTCCCACTTTGGGTAACACTTCCACACGGCGTACGTAGAGTCTGGCTTCTTGGATTTTGGTTTTGTAATTATCGTCACTATCAGCCATTAAATGGAAAGCGGTACTGCTACGATTCAGTCTCAGGCGAACATCCACTCCATTCAGCAAATATTTCTCTTGCAGCCACATGTCCAAATGCAAACGATCCATCAGTTCTAAACTGTCTTTGATTTTGTCTCTTTGTTCTAGAAATCCATCATTTTTTGGTTTAGTTTTATCCTTTGTATCAGTTTCGAATGTTTCAAATTCGCCCGCATCGTCAGCTTCCCATACCACACAAGCATCGAGATGGGTGTTCTTGACGTCTATTCCGTACGTCAAGAGATTTTCCAGGTAGGCGCGATAAGGGTAAGTATCCATACTGCTACTGACTAGTTTGTTATTCAAGTACAAGTCCACTCCGCTAAACAAGGAATGCATGAAATTGTTGACGGGAGCTACTGGCTCAGTGTCTATAGCATTTCCATCCTTATCTTGAACTTTGACTTTCAAGTACAAGTAACTGCTATTCAGATCGATGTAATCTTCGGGCTGTCCTTTGATTTCAAACTCGATGGGAGCGGAATCTGTCAAAGAGGAGACGGGATGAAATTCCACCCACTGGGATTCTTGCATGGTCATCATGGTGGGGGGCATGGCAAACAGTTCCAGTTCCGACTTGGAACAAGCGCAAGACTCTCGGTGCATCATTTTTTTTCTGTGTCTCAATAATCGAAAACGTCTAAGTCTCGAACGGTTCTTCTTTTCTTTGTCTTTCTAGCTTTAGACGTGTGAAGTCTGGTGAAAGGGTATTTTCTTCGTCGTCTCTTTCTGCCTTGTCCTTGCTGAATGCCTGACTCGGTAGCGTGCAGGGCATTTATAGGTGTTTCTCGTCGACCTAAAAGGTCTTTACCCGTTTGCAGCAAGACATTTTTCCTGCCCTCAAGAAAGCTTCTTTGGGGTTTTGTTTGTCGATGATGACATTTTGGAGAAATTCTTTACCGTGTGTCAGTGCCGCATCTTTCAAGGCGTGGAATCCGCGTGTCACCAACGGTTTCAACACCGGGGTCACTGAACGAAAAGCCGATTTTAGCATATCTCCCAAGCCGTGTCCTCGCTGTCGAGCAACCCCTCGGTACACTGGATACATGACTTATGAGCCATGATAGAACCGTTTTCGAAAATGGAGTTTCACCGTGACTTTTCCTTTGGTGAATGGAATATTTTGTCCCAGATCTCCTTTTATAGCAATGTTGACCGTGTCCAAATACGACTTGCTAACCGGCAAATAATGAGGATGTACAAATTCGCGGTGGACGTGATAAGTGTTTCCACCTTCCTGGTCATTGTTCGTGGTACTATCCACTTTGAAAGGAATGACACGCAGTAATGGCACTGAGGTGTGTCCCACCACGTTGTACTCCACGACATCGGAATACACAAAGATCAAATTCAGTCCTTGGTTCAGTTCTACCGGGTTTCCAAATGCTCTGTAAAAATCCATGTTACTGTTGATCTTGGGGCTCCAATTGTTTGTGACCATTTCTGCATGTCCACCCAAAATTTCAAACAAACTACCATTGAACCTGAGGGACAACGTTTGGGTATCCTGAAATTTCATTAGTAAGCGACGAGCCACTTTATGGTACTCCAGGGTGACACTTTTTTTATTCTGTTCAGGGCTTTGCTAAAGGCTGACTCGAACCTGGAAGCAATGGTATCCACCAAATGTTGGCCACTAAAATAAAACACTGGCGGAATTTTCAAGGTGTAGATACTGAAGAGTGGATTGTTGGCTGGTATTACGATGCCTAAAAACCCGATTTCAGTCATAGCTTGTTGCAATTGTTCGTTCAGGATTTCGACGTGAAAAGTGTTTTGAGTTTCAGTGATGTTTTTGATTTGTGTTGGGTGAATCATTTCCACCAAAGCCACTTCCCAATGGGCTTCGTGATCTAATGGGATGGCCTGAGGTAATTTGGCCGTGTAACAGCACAACGTGTTATGGGGAAACACCTCCATGGAACTGTCACTGGGTAAGGTTAAGTAAAATTGGTTTTGGTGACTCATAATTCCAGAGTTCTGTGGCTGTCCGAGGGGTTACTGGACGTCAGAGGCGTGTCTCCGCCCAAAATAGGGTTGTTGTTGTTGTTGTTGTTGTTGTTGGAGTGGTGACTGACACTGGCACTGGACACAAGGTTCCCGTTGTTCCCGTTGGAAGAGAATTTCAGGGAGGGATTGGGAAGCAGGTAACCGATGCAACTGCTCAATAAAATGGTCCACAATTGTTTGTCTCCTTGTTGCAAACTCAGATTGGCAATGGCTGCCCCGATGACACAATACACCACAAAGATTTGAAAGAAAAAGACGATTTGCGTTTTAGGCACACGTTCTCCACACCACACCCACAAGGGTTGATTTTGTAAATCTTGCACAGAAGAACTAGGGGAAGGAGCGGTCAATGTAGCTGCGTCTGTGTGAAAGGGCATGATGGTCACTTCTTTTTATAGTCGATGACTTGCGAAGCGTCGATCCAAGAATCAAAACTGGGTGGATATCCTTTCCAACGTACTTTGACTTCTTTGACACGTCGTTTACCCACTTTACGGGTTCTGCGTTCGAGAATGCTTTCGATGTCGTACACGTCGTCTTCTTTTTTGGTGACACGTTGTAACTCGGGTAAGTAAAACGTTCCTTTGAGCACTTCTCCGTTCATGTCTTCTAATTTATAGACGGCAGGATGACGGCCATGCACTCGTTCAGTGACACGAAACAATTCGGTCGTCCAGTTAGGTAAGTAACCTTTGTCGAAAGTGCGTTTGGTTTTGCCAATGCGCACCCAATCTCCTACGTCCAACACTCCACTTTTCTTGGGGACAGCCCTCGTCGGGGACGTACCAAACAGGCGCTCAAACACCAACACTTCGTTGTCGGGAGTCACTTCTTGCGGGGCACGTCCGATGCTTCGATGGTAAGATTGGTTGTACGCTTGCACCAGGTGCTGTAAGATGTCGATGGACTTCAGATTGTGGTGATGCGTAAAATATTTTCATATGCGTTCTTTCAAAGTGCGTTGAAAACGTTCCACGATGCTGGCTTTGGTTTCGGGATTCTCGGTGGTAGAAAAATGAATGTCACGTTTCTTTAATTCTTTCTGGAAAGCTTGGTTCAGAAATTCGGTACCTTTGTCCGTTTGCCATCGAAGAGGGTGACGACCGCTTTGTTTCAACACTCGTTGCAGGGCTCGCACTAACTCACTGCTCGATTTGGAAGTCAAGGGCACGACCCAGGCAAATTTGGAAAAGACGTCGATGACACAAAACAAATATTTGTAGCCACGATTGTAGCTGGCCAAATGAGAGACATCGGCTAAATCGGCTTGCCATTGATGATCGATGCCTTCCACTTGGGTGCGACTTCTGGAAAACTTGCGTCGAATGGGCTTGTGTAATGTGTAAGTAGCTTGTTCTTGTAACCATCGCTGCACTTGCGGTAAACGGAGACCTTTCAGTCGAGTTTTGGCAGCACGATACAATTTTTGCACTCCTCCGTAACCTGCAAGGGGGGGGGGAGGGATCGTAGTAAATGCTGGCTAAGACTTTTTCCATGTGTTGGTTTGTGTGTTAATAAGGCACCCACTCTTGGAAGATGCTACTCTTTTTCTCTTGGGGTACTTTCTTGGATTGCAATGCTTTGCGTGTGCGACCGGCAATAGGTGTCGAAGAGGAGGAGGATGTCTGAACAGGGGATATTTTTTCTTGTTTCACTTCTGTCTTCACCTTCTTTTTCTCTTCTGATGAAGAAGGGGTGGTCATCATCTTTTTAATCCATCCAATTCTGGAGGTAGGTGGTGTTGTTAAGTTGCGTACTTTTTCTGGTGGAGTTTGAAACCCTACTTCTTCTTCTTCTTCTTCTCCTTTTTCTGTCTTGATCACTGACAGTGGTGATGGTGCTGGACTTTTCATCAAAGTCTTAAAATGTTTCAGAGTGGGAAGAGCTGTTTCGTCTAAAGCTTTCTGGTGAAAGAGTTGCAGTCGTTGCAAGAGTTGACCGTACTTTTGTGATTTTTCTGTTTCGGACAAATCTTGGCGATCCATCAAGGACTGAAATTCGTGTTGTAACTGGGACATTTCGCTCAAATGGGGATTGGGAGGTAAATGCGGGTGCGTTGTTCTTGCCAACGATGGTATTCCATCCATCGTTTGTAAGGCACTAAAGCTAGTTTTCGTCCTTCCATGGGATGTCAGGGGTCGATTCTGAGATCTTGGGTCTCCAGAGGGTCTTTTTATCTTGCTCCCATCAGTCCTCCAAACATGGTTCCCAAGACTCCTTTCAGTAAGGTGCCTAACAAAAGGGGTAAAATACCTCCACGTTGGACCAACATCTTCTTCTTTTGTCCAAGGGGAATTTTCTTTCGAACCATTTGGCGAAGAACGTGACGATGTTTGCCTAAGCATTGTTTCTGGTGTTTGGACAAAGGGATCGTGCCTTTCAAGACGTTCAAACAACATTCGCACACGGTATCGATGACTTCTTTGGAAGCTGTTTGAATGAGTTTTTTTCGTAGCGGTGGAGAAGCTTTGGACAGGACAGATAACATGTCCCCATGTTTGACTAAACGAGGAGGCAGTCCTTTCCTTTTCTTTCCTTGGGGTTCTTTAGAAGAGGGATGTTTTCTGGAGGGTGACATCTTCAGGAGCACGAAAAACACTGATACTCTACTTGGTCACACACCTTTCTTATACTGGAACGAGTCGCCACTGATTGTCTTTACGTCGTATCAACTTCAGGACAGGCATGACACGTCGTGCAGGGGTACGCAACGGACTAAATCGAGCCAGTTCTTGCTTGGACAAATCCAGTAAACTTTGTAACATGCCCGATCTTTCTTGGACTTTGATTTTGGGAGAAGGTACTTTGTGACCAGCAGCCACTGCCACTAAATTGGAGGGTCCTGCCACTGGGGAAGTTCTTGGGGTCATCAACGGAGAAGTTCTTGGTGTGATCAACGTCTCCAAGTACTGTTCGGTTCTTGGTGTCATCAACGGAGAAGTGGATGAACGTGAGGCTGCCGGAGACGCAGTCACCGCCGTGGCAGGTCGTGGTTTGCGAGTGCAAGGTTGCGTCCTGGCCGAAGTGCCTCTCTTGCGACTAGTTTTCTTCTGTGGGCTTTTCTTTTTCTGGGGACTTTTTCTGTTTCTTTTTCTGGGGGCTTCTTTTCTTTTTTCGGGGTGGTGTCTGGTAAGAGGAGGGTCCCGCCACTGGAGAAGTTCTCCTTGGGGACCTGGTCTTTTTCTTCTTCTTGGAGGTTCGTTTGACTTTTTTCTTGGGGAGAACTTTGGGGGCATTAGGATCCCATCTTAAGAGAGAGCGAATGATGACCCCTCCTAGAGTACCGCTCCCTCCAGGTTTCAAAATGATTTGTTTTTTGGTTTGAGTGTCGATGCGGAGATCGGCCAGTTGGGTCAAAGCGACTTTGTTTCGATCGAAAAAGCGTTTGGTTTGATGAGGAATCTGAATGATTCCTTGGAGTAATTGACGTGCTGTCACCGTGAACCATCGTAAGACTTCTTTGAGACTAGCTTCTAAGACACGAGCTCGTATTTGTGGATTTTTTTCTCGACTGATGCCGTACAAGGCACGAATCAATTTGACGGGGAGATGTTATTGAAGGGATATCATGTTGACGATGTGTTAGACAGACGAAAAGGGTCTGAGGTTTTTATAGATTTTTTGTGGAGTGAAGTTAAGTCGAGGACGGAAACGTGTACAGGACAGGCCCTCCGTCTTGACCCCAGTGGTGAAACAAGTGGGTGCGAAATCGCAAATCATCGGGGGTCGTAGTTTTCAAATCGACGAGTAAATAGGCATGTGGAGTTTGAGTGGCATCGTCGTACGCCTGAGTCAGCCAAGGTGTCCCTAACTGTTTGGCTAAGACTTGCACTTGCGATTTATCTCGAGGGCTTTTAAAGAAGACCACGTAATGTGCATTGAGACTGATGGTGCGATGGGCTTTACTTTGTTGAAACAAATTTTGGGTGATGTAAAAGATACTGGCATTACGATGATGCCCTTTGCGCGTGAACCACAGTTTAATTTCTTCTTCGTCTTCTCCTAACATGTCGTCGAAAATGACCAAATGGGTTTGACGGGAGTCAGAGACGATGCCATCGTCTTCTTTAGGAATGCCTTCCACAAACACGATGGAATCGCCTTGACTTTCTCGCAAGAGACTGTACGGCGATTGCCACTCTTTGTAACACCACACGATGCGTTGAGGTGGACGATCGATCAAATGATGTTTATGTTCGATCAAACGTTTGACGAATTCGGTTTTGCCTGAACCGCTAGGTCCAGCAACGAGCATGTTAAAGGGATGGCGAAGATACAAAGCCTCCCAACTGGCACGATCTAAGTGTTCGTCGATGACTTTGACAGTAGAGGAAGAGGGAGCAGAGACAGCAGAGGTAGCCATAGTGTGAGGAATGTCACTTGTGACACGAAATCAAACAAGACAAGAGTTTATATACTTTTTTCAGGACACGTTTATTGAATGTTTTAAACAGGAATACGAAAGACAAAAATACATAAAAGCCAAAGACTTAAGTACAACGATAAAAGGCACATCGAAATGATCAACGTCGAATAGACACAAGTGTCTGTACAACACGTTTTGGGTAAGGTTCTAACCATTTCTATAGGGGGTAAGGTCATACAAGTGTCCTCCCGAAAGGGTCTTTCAGGCCTGTCTACGACAGTCCTGTCCTGGGTGACGAGTTCTTCCGGCACCGTCACTAACACAGGTTGAAAAATGACTTTTTTCCTTGAACAACTCTGGTGCATACTGGGCCACTTCTTGGGTCCAAGCCTCAACATCCCATTCTTTCCAGGCACGGACATCTGTCCAGTGGGGGTGTAAGTCACAAGCTACACACACATCGTCATACACGTCTTGGGTAGCTAAAAGTTGACGAATCTTTTTTTCCCGTAGAGATCGAGAAGTATCCAGATGAAAACGTAAGGCTTTGAGCAAAAGGAGTCTTTCGTGACCATTTAAGGCCATTGGGTGGTAAGTATTGATCGTAAAGAGTCCACAAGGAATCGGCTGGTAAACGAAATCCCAGAAAACAAGTCACTAAGACACACACCACTTGTCGACCCAAATTGAATGGATACAGTTCTTGTAATAATCGATGGTAATGATCCACGGTTTGAATATGGTCACTGAGTTCCTTCCACGGAATCTGTTCAATCACTTGTGACATAAGCCGTGGCATGGATTCCTGTTTTTATAGTCTCTTTATTTCGGAAGCAATAAAGGTACTTTCTAACTAGACATGTTCGTTCTCCAGTAGGGAATCTAAATCTTGCATACTGTAACCTACACTTCAGAGTTTGTTTAGATGTTTCCTCTTCCGCTAAGCAGATTCCACGTAAAATATGTTGGTAATCCTTTAACTCGTCTTCCTCAATACGTTGCTCTAGGTGAACCTCGAAGTAACCAAAATTATGAATATTTCGTTCATTCACTAACTCAAAGTGTTGGACAAGGTCTGACCACTGAAACAATTTCTGACGAATCAGTTCTCTTATACCATTCAGGTACCAGTGGTTAAAGATCTGGTGACGTAACGGATGCAACTGTTCTTTACGTTTGACTTGTATTTTGACCAGCTCTCGGTAAATGCGTTCTCTCAACTCCACAGGCAAAGCACGAATGTTCTCTTGTAAAGTATCCATGAACAGGTCATACTAAATCCTCTTTTGTCTGACACAAGAAATGTACCGTTTGCACAGACATGGTTTTACTTCAGTGCCGAATTTAAATCGTTTCATCACTAATTTACACATTACAATTCATTCAGAAGTTTCCTCTTTCACTAAGTTGACATTGCGTAAAAGATGTCGGTAATTCGTTAACTCTTCCTCTGGAATTCGATGCAGTAAGTTTACAATGTAGTAGATAGAATCATCAATAGGAAACCAATCCTTTTTAAAACTTGGGGATCGTTGATCAATGTCTGTCCAATGGAACACTTTCAACTGAATCAGTCCTTGTATAGCATTCAGGTACCAGTGGTTAAACATCTGGTGACGTAACGGATGCAATTGTTCTTTACGTTTGACTTGTATTTTGAGCAGCTCTCGGTAAATGCGTTCTCTCAACTCCACAGGCAAAGCACGAATGTTCTCTTGTAAAGTATCCATAAACAGATTATGGTAAGTTACTTTAATGTCTCGGTCCCACTAAGGGTAAGTAATGACAATTCGGTGACCATCGAGCATGTTCTACGTAGGCCGAATCTTGCGGTTCCCAGTGGTGAAGTGACACACCGCAACTGAAGCACTTGACTTTATCTCCTTCGCCCAAGTAAAACAATCCGGCTCTGGCTAATTCTTCGGGGGTCGGTCCTCCCAGATACTTAGGCCATTTTCCTTTGAACGATTGAAGACGATTTTCAAAGTCGCAGTATTCCGACAAACGCACAGGAAATGAATATTCGTCTTTCACAGGTTCGTTTCGATGAGGGTTGGGTGACATGGACAGGAGTTTGCTCAGGGCTGGATGACATCCGTAGGGAGGTAGACGTGAAGGTGAACATTCCCCTTTAAAACGAAACCCAGTAAAGTGTCCAAGAGGACGAGTGGCATCGCTTTCGCATCCCTCAGGTTTGACACGCACAGCATCACTTTCCCTGATAGGGGTAGTGAGAACAAAGTTCCCATAATGCTTTACAGCATCGCTAAGGTCACAGCGCACAGCATCGTTCCCATCGCAAGGCTCACAATCGCATTCCACTTCAGAAGCCCCACACTTGAATTGTACCCTTCTAAACTTGCTTTGTGTTTCTCTGAAAGTATTCATCTTGTTCGCTTGGTCTTGGTAGTCAAAATGAACTATCGATCTTGCCTAGGGTTCCTTTTTATATACAGACCAATACCGACGTGTCCATACGGTAAGGTGAAATGATTGGGCAGTCGTACTCGCTTCTGGTACACGATTTGATAGACTTTTTCCAAGGGTCGACTGACGATGTGGTGAGTGGGTAAACGTACAATCTTGTGGGGTTGATAGGTGGTCACTTTAAAGTGTTCATCCTCTCCGGATTGCAAGGCTTCTTTCAATACCCCAAAGTTGACCACTCGACTGGTACGATAATTCAGAGTCAATCCTTTCACTTTGCACGTCGTGTGCACTTCTCCTTGTGGGTCCTGGTATTCGTAGCCGTAATTTTTGGGACCGCCACTGACGAAACTTAGAATCTTGTCATCGGGGTGCTCGTCTGTCCAGGCTCCTAAACGGTCTCCTTCGATGTCAGGGTGCTGTTGACTCGGGTGATGGATGTAAATGCAACTGTCCGTGTCAAAGTACAGGACGCGTTCCCCTAACAGTTCTAAAGCTTCGAACAATTTTAAGCGAGCATGAGCTGTCACGTAAGCCGCAATGATGACATTTCCAAAAGGGCCGTCTTGTACAAAGTCCAGATCTTCTTCGTAATTGATAAAGATCAAATCCTCGCGAACGACGTCCACGTGTTTCATGTATTTGGTTTTGTCGTGAATCATCTGGAAGTAGCGGGAAGGTTCTGTCAAATACTCCGTCTTGAGTAAACACGGTCGTTGTGCCATTTTACCCCACAAGCAATTTAACATCACTTTGGCAAACGATCGCCTGCCTTCGTTTTTCTCGATGTGATCTAAGGTGATGCCTTCTTCTTCATTGTATTTCTCTTTGAATTTTATTTGGTCTTCGGGAGTGTGACACCAGGAAGGATAGCCGCTGGCTTCTTGCTTCAGTTTCAAAAAGGCATCCACGTAGTCGGCGAAAATGCCTTTCTGCGTGGGGTCACCCTTGTGGTATTGTTGCGTCTTGGGAAAGTGACAAATTTCGTACACTTCTAACAGTTGGTATCCCATGTCCAGAGCTTTGAACAATTCTACGCTGACCCAGGTTCCCGTCAAGGCCCGTTCTTCCTGGGTGTGCTGACAAGGTTGGTCTTGGTTGCACGTTTCGGCACAAGTACGGCACAAAGGAAAATCAGTTTGCCTTGGCAATGTTGAGGTAAGACGGGATGGTACAAGTCCTTGGGAGGCAAAACTTTGCACTTGATCAAGCCTTCGTATTGTCGAATGTTTTTCAGGTCGATGTGTTCCGTCAACAATTGTGGGTGCCCTGCAGGAAAGCGACAATATTTGCACACGTAGGGATACAGCGAACACACGTCCAAGTATTTGATTTCTTCTCCTTTCTCTTCGTCGGCTTGGTACAGCAAACAGGTGGCATTGGTCCTTCCTCCGTACAAACTATTCCTCGGGTTCAAGGGGTCCATGAACTGGTAACTTTCCACGAGGCGTTTAAATTCGGGATCGGTTTTCAAACGGTGATCGTATTCGTGTTCCCACAGTTCCACCACTTGGTATCCTTGCTGTTCTAACTTTAGGCGTCGCTGACAAGTGGCCTGGTACAAGTCTTCCATGGTTCGTTGTAAAAACTGATTGTTAGTGCCACGGTCAGGGTAACAGACGGGACATCTGTGAAATAAGCAACCGTTAAACTCGTACACGATCTTGGGGTTTTCTAAGTCCCAGCCATCGACCGAATGCGTTCCGATGGTTTTTTCGCCTCCTCCGTTGCGGGCATGCTGAATCCATTTGCCTTCCTTGTCGCACAAGTAATGTAACCAGCGTAGGGCTTTGACCGAGTATTGACGTTTGACATATTTGGTCGTTTGAGGACTGATGACAGCCACGGTGTTTTCAGGCATGAACCGTTGCCGGTACACTAAGGAACACGCTTTGGCAATGGTGCAAGCTTCTTTCAAAGGATCGACCCCTCCGTGTTCCATGAACAGTTCTCGAAATTTTCCACAGCAACGTCGTAAAATGTCCACGTCGGAACGACAATACTTTAACATTTTTTCCTGAAAGTCGAAAGGGTCGGAGGCGTTAGCCTGGTACCAAGCGTAGAAAGCTTCTCTTTGTTCGGTACGCATGTTGTCAAGTCGTAATCGTGAGCCTCAGGCAAATGGGGTAGAGCAGCGTGTTGATGTTGTTGTTGTTGTTGTATGGTTTAACGCCATTTTTCAGCACAAGATAGGCTATTCATGGCGGCCAGTATAAATGGTGGAGGAAGAACCCGGGAAACCCCTGGAAAGAACCACCGACCCACGAGAAGCTACTGGTAAGCTTTCTCACATAAGCAGCGTGTTGATTGGCTTCCGTATTGAAAAAGTGTGGAAAGTACCCTTTAGCCGTTTCTGTCATTCCAAACGTTTTAGGCATTCGACTCAAAGGCATGGCTAAGTAACTCATCGAATCTTTAAACTGTACTTGTCCCACTTGCATGGAAATGATTGTGGCTTCGTTCAAAATCACTTTAGGACGTTCGGTGCCATGTTCCGTATAGTACCTCAAAAGAAACTGTCCATCGTATCCGGAGAAATTGTGAGACATCACCGTGGCATGACGATGACAATCTCCGTAACTTTCGATGTCGTCTTGGCTCCACGTCTTGTCGATGGGATCTAAGACCCATTGGGCAAAATCGGCTAGCGTGTTCGGTCCCCGAAAGATTTTTTCACGCCCTCCAGGAATCTTGCTGCAGTGAGGACAATGACTAAAAGTAGGTTCTTGAATGCACTTTTCGCACGCTCGATGAGCTACGCAGAAATTAGGAATGTGAATGCCGTTCTCTTACATGCATTCGAAATCGAAAAAGATGAAATTTCCTTTTTTATTCTTGTGACCGTCCTCTTTCTCTGGTGAGGGCTGGTATTTTTGCACGTAGCATTGATGTTCCAAGTCCACGATGTGATGACAAATGTGACATTTTTTCTTTCCTGAACATACGTGTCCCTTGGCATTATTGGTACGTAGGCCTTGTTCACACGTGGGGCACAATCTCAGCAGTTGACAAGCGCATTTCGTCTGTGAACCTTGTGTTTTCAAATGTTGTTGGTAACAGGTAAGGCTGACAAACGTGCGCAGACAAGCTGGACAATGCACTGGTCCTTCGCTCAGACAGGGTGGAGAGGCCAAACATCCTGAGCATTTGGATCCACAATACCTGTGTTGCTCTCGACTGTCATAACTATAGTCACATTTCTCACAATAATAACCGTATCTCAGGAATCCAGTGATACTGGTAATGGTATCGAAATGTTCATCGTGATGATACAGGTGAATGTATTTTCCATTCTTAAAATCTTGGCCTCGAAACAACAGAGGCCCACGCACTTCTTGAGGGTGCACTTTCAAGGTGTAGCGTGGAGCTAGGACATCTTGCAATGTTTGCATTTCAGGAATGCCACAGGGTGTGTCTTTGGACAGGCCGGCTTGTTGCAACAGGAGTTCTTCGTTGTTTGGCTCGGTCGGATTGTTGAATAGTTTTCCAGGCTCTTTTCCATTCTACCGTGTCGTTCTTGTTGACATAGGTTCGTCCCACCACGATGGCCCTGGCTAAACACATCTGGTCTTGAGGGTTGTGAATTCGGACGAGACTTGTTTTGGTGCTGAGAAGCTCGTCCACCAATAACATCTTTTTGCGTCCAGTCCCTTGAGGAGGAGAGACGTGGGTGATGTCCAGTGTGGCTTTTCCATCGGTGATGTCAAACTGGTTATTGGATTGTTGTACGTGTTGAATCTTGTCCATGACTTTGGAAGCGGTCAATTCTGCAGGGCTGCTAAACTCGATCCAAACAGGGGATTTCAAACCGTCGTGTTGTATGGAAAGTCTCAAGCGGTCGTCTTCTTTGGGTTGACATTGTCGCTTGAGTGTGGTGAGTAAAGAATCCCACACCCCAGTGATGAACCCTTCTGCTTTCTCTAAGGGTACGTCGGCCTTGAAATCTTTCAACTTCACCGTGTATTTGTAAGCCGTGGTTCAAAATTTTCTAGAGGATCGCTTTTCTGTCTCTCGAATGGAATAGTATTTGTCAGGGTTAACTAAGGGTGGTGAACTTTGTTTAGAGGGTTTGGATTCTGGTTCACTCATGTCCTCTTCAAAATCACTGGCATGAATTTGTGCCAAGACTTCAGCTCTGGTACGAGGCGATAGATCACGTTTCTGCCTCTTACTTTCTTCTTCTTTCTTCTCAAATGAATTGGATCGTTTCATCTTGATAGCAAAAGGTCAAACGACTAAAGTTTAAGCACCATAGGTTACTTTATAGTCATGGCAGACCAGCGTATATAAAGGCATGTGTCTTGTCTTTTCACTATTCATTTCACTCTCTAACCGAGCACAACGATGGAAGAGACTACCCAAATCGAACGTTTCATCAAAGCTTTGCGATGGGTCATTAGAAAATTTTCTTCAGACCAGCCTTCTGACTACTCTCCTTCCTTGCGAGATAAAAGTGAAGATACTTGCTATATCTGTCAAAAGAAAGGGCATTGGTCTTCAGAGTGTCCAGACCGTCAAAAAAGAAAAAAGGGGTTAAAAAAAACAAAAGTCAAGATACCTGTTATCATTGTCAAGAAAAAGGACATTGGTCTCCAGATTGCCCAAAAAAGAAACATGAGCACTCAGAAGAAGAGAGGGATTCTTCAAAGAAAGAAGAAAAAGAGGAAGAAGAGGCGGAAGAAAGCAGACAGGTAAAGAAACAGGAGAAGAAACGAAGAAGGGAAGAAAGTGAGGAGGAAGAAGAGAAAAAGACTGTGACGGTGAAGAAATTTAAAAAACAGAGAGAGTAAATAATGAGACAGAAGAAGTGTATGAACTTTTTTAGAGTGATTTGTTGTGAATTGTGAATTGTATTGTAAATATTGATAAAAGAATAAATTAATTATAAAACGTAAGTGTCTTTGGGTTTTGATTTTAAAATAAGAACCTACACTCATGCACTCATACACAGACACGTACTATAGGGGTAAATGGGTTGGATATTTTTTTGTTGAGTTATTGGCAATTGAAATTGTATCTCTTTTCGAGAGACGTGGGTGGCCCTGAAAATGGCCTTTTTTTGGTGTAGGGGTGAGTTTAAGCAATCAACTTTAACTGTCTTAAGCCTTTGCCACGGCCAAGGCCTACTTCTGGACTGCGTACTGTTGATGATGATTTGGTTGAAATCACTAAGGGTGGTACGGTAGGCTTAGTCACAGGGCTGGAGTGTTTAGCTCGGGAAGGTCGTATTCTCTTCGGTCGTGATAAAGAAGTCTGATACATTTGTTTCAGATTTCTTAACTCCGCTAAAATGTCTAACAGTACCGTAACCGTTTGATTTTCACACCCTTGTTTCTTTGCTGCTACTTCTTCTTCTTCTTGTTTTTTTCTTACCTCTTCTTCTTCTTGCTGTTGTTGCTGTAGGAGAAAAGCTTGTTCCGCTTCCTTTTGTTGCTGTATAAATTTCTCCAATTCTTCTTTCTGTCTCTGTCTAAAATTCTCCACGTGCGGTAATGAAGGTGACGAAGGTTCCGGAACAAATTCTTGCGAGGGAAGAAAATCCACAAAATCCCAATTTACCTCTTCTGAAAGTAAGTCCGGGTTCCCTTGGGCGGTCTCCACTGCTGGTGCACCCCAATGGATCGTTTTCTGAGTTTCCGTCATGTTGAATCACTGTCTCACATCGATTGACTGCACACAAGCGGTAGCGAATCTATATAGACCACGTGACGTCACAGACTACTCTCTTCGGATTGGATGCGGGCTGACTGAATTTTGTAACGCGTGTTCGGATTGGTGAATGAACTCAATCCGTTTCAATCCTTCCTACCCCTATAAATAAGCACAGTTCACTGCATTGATTCACCTGTTCTCGTCGCCTCAAGATGTAGACCACAGTCGAATCATCAACCCTTGTTTCTTCAATGATGTTCAGGACGGACATGCTCATATATGTCCGATCCAAGTGGACAGTTGTCCACAGGTCAGATACTAGTTTATGGATGAGACGAGTTTATATAGAAAGACAAGGATGCCTCAAGAGGGTACTTGTGTATGGACCTGCAGTTAGAAGGAGTTTAAGAAGAAGAAGAAGATGTGAGAGATGCCCTCTATGTTAATGGATACATTAATATAAACCCAAAGGCCCTTTTCAGGGCCACCCACATTTCTCGAAAAGAGATCGACTTTCAATTGCCTACCCTTTTTTATTTTTTTATTTTATTTTATTTTGTTTTATTTAAAAAATAAATCCCATGTTAATTTCCCTTGACGCTAGACAGTCCCACCATTTATTCCCTATGTTCAATTCCCCTTGACGCTAGACAGTCCAACGAATTATTCCCTATGTTCAATTTCCCTTGACGCTAGACAGTCCCACGAATTATTCCCTATGTTCCATTCCCCTTGACGCTAGACAGTCCCACGAATTATTCCCATGTTCAATTTCCCTTGACGCTAGACAGTCCCACGATTTTTCTCCATGTTAATTCCCCTTGACGCTAGAGTGTTCCAGGGTTTTTCTCCATGTTAATTTTCCATTGACGCTAGAGTGTCCCAGGGTGGTTTTTAATGGTAAGTCCCATTGACGCTAAGGTGTCCCACGTTACTACTTATATATGTCACTATTTATTATCAATACTTGAACTTGAACTTCTTGAATTAATAGTTATATATAATTGCTAATGCTATAATTTGAAACTTCTTGAGTTATAAATGGACATCAAACGTACAGCACATGTGCTAGCATGAGCAACTTACTAGCTCATGCAGGACGAAAGTGCTGTACGTGCATTAACTAATCAAGCTTAACGCGTGCGCTATGCAATCCCAGGTGACCATATGAACTCAGTTAAGTATTTCCTTACTTCTCTCTATACAAAACAAATACATATACTTAATACTCCTGTACTTACACTAAACTGCTTCCAAAAAATTAAATTTAATATAATTAAATAATAATTCAAAAGAAATTTGATCTTTACCAGCCAGTCTGAACAGAAATACAAGGGATAACATACAAAACAATGTAGCACAAAAAACATAGCAATCACCGGACAATATTGATCCCTGGCACGGATCACTTATGCAAATAACTCTAAGACCAGCCAAGGTCAAGGATTAGCTATACACTAGTTAGGGAGGTGTATAAACCCCAGAACAAAATTTAATAAAATCGAAATGTATAAAAGTATTTATACAATAAAAGACAAATGGGGGAAAACTACATAAACACATACAAACCCTTTAATGATAGACACTAAGGGGTCTCCTCTATGATGTAAATCTGAGAGGGTCCACACCAATAAATTTAAGGACTTGCACATCTTCAGCTGTAGAGGAATGTGAGTTATTAATGTCTTGTGTATAAGTTAAACTATTGTACTACCACGTTTATTTTTGTATATTTTCTATGTAGCTTCAGCTTATGTAGTATAATGCAAAAATGTTCTATACTTGTTTGTGATTTAGCAAGAGATTTATGTTAACAATATAAAAAAACTGCATTTTTAAGAAATGTTTAGTACCGTAGGATTCTTGTTAGGTTCACTTCTGAACTTGTGTAATGTTTTGTAATTACTGTGGCGATAATGTAATCTATGTAGCTTACCGTATATAACATCATTACGTTTTATCGTATATGCCAGTGTCATGCATATAACACGGTGTTAGATGTATTTTCAGCTGACCAGAGTGATAGGAGTCGACATGGTACCAGCTACAGAGCTAACCATAGAAGGTGACCATAGCAGCTATGAAGCTGAACCATAGCAGCCGTAGAGCTGAATAAACAGTGCTGCTGGTCGAGCAGCAGGTGATCGGGTGTTGCTTCCATCGTTCTGCTCGGTTTGAGAGTGAAATGAGTATTGGAAGGCAAGAAACACACCCTTTATATATACGCTGGTCTGCCATGGATATAAAGTGACCCATGGCGTTTAATATGTAGTCATTTGACTTTTCGCAGACAAGATGAAACGATCGCATCATTTCGTGGAGAAAGGAGACGAAAGTAAGAGGCAGAAACGTGATTTATCGCCACGTACAGTAGCTGAAGTCTTGGCACAAGTTCATGAAAGTGATTTTCAAGATGACATGAGTGAGCCAGAATCCAGACCCAGAGACTCTACACCCAGCCAAAATTCACCATTAGTAAACCCTGAAAAGTACTATCACATTCGAGAGACGGAAAAGCGCTCCTCTAGAAAATTTAGAACTACGGCTTACACGTACACAGTGAAGTTGAAAGATTTCAAGTCCAACGTACCGCTGGAGAAAGCAGAGAGCTTCATCACCGAGGTGTGGGATTCTTTGCTAACCACACTGAAACAGCAATGTCAAGCCAAAGAAGACGATCGCTTGAGACTTTCCATTCATCACGACAGTCTGAAGTCTCCCGTTTTGATCGAGTTTAGCAACCCTGCAGAATTGACACCTTCCAAAGTCATCGACAAGATTCAACACGTGCAACAATCCATCGACTAGTTTCACATCACCGATGGAAAAGCGAAACTATTCATGACCCACGTCTCTCTTCCCCAAGGGACAGGACGCAAAAGGTGTTTTTGGTGGAAGAACATCGTAGCACCAAAACGAGCCTCGTCCGAATTAACAACCCTCAAGACCAGATGTGTTTAGCCCATGCCATCGTGGTGGGACGAACGTATGCCAACAAGAACGATACGACAGAATAGAAAAGAGCGTGGAAAACTATTCAACGATCGGACCGAGCCAAACAACGAAGTGAAGCAGAACTCCTGTTACAGCAAGCGGGGTTATCCAAAGACACACCTTGTGGCATTCCTGAAATGCAAAAATTACAAAACGTCTTGGCTCCACGCTACACCTTGAAAGTGCACCCTCAAGAAGTGCGCGGACCTCTATTGTTTCGAGGCAAAAATTTCAAAGACGGAAAATACATTCACGTCTATTATCACGATGAACTTTTCGATACCATCACCAGTATCACTGCATTCTTGAGATAAGGTTATTACTGTGAGAAATGTGACTATGGCTATAACAATCGAGAGCAACACAAGCATTGTGGATCGAAATGTGAGGGATGTTTGGCCTCTAAGCCCTGTCTGGACGAAGGACAACCACGAGTGCATTGCCCTGCTTGTCAGCGCACTTTTATCAACCCTGCCTGTTACCAACAACATCTGAAGACGCAAGGTTCACAGCAGAAAAGTGCTTGTCAACTGCTGAGATTGTGCCCTACTTGTGGACATGGCATATGTACCAATAATGCCAAGGCTCACGTATGTTCAGGAAAGAAACAATGTCATATTTGTCACCAAATCGTTGACTTGGAACACCAATGCTACATTCAAAAATTCCATTCCAAACAAGAGGAAAAATATGACCAGAAGAAAGGCAAATTTATCTTTTCCGATTTCGAATGTAAGAGACTGGTATTCACATTTCTAATTTCTGCGTGGCTCATCGAGCGTGCGAGAAGTGCATCCAAGAGCCTATCTTTAGTCACTGCCCTCACTGCAGCAAGATTCCTGGAGGACGTGAAAAATATTTCGGGGACCTAACACGCTGTCCGATTTCGCCCAGTGGATCTTAGACCCCATCGACGAGACGTGGAGCCTAGATGACATCAAACGTTACGTAGATTGTCATCGCCATGCCACAGTGATGGCTCACAATTTCTCGGGATACGATGAACAGTTTCTTTTGAGATACTATACGGAGCAAGGCACCGAACGTCCTAAAGTGACTTTGAATGTAGCCAAAATCATTTCCATGCAAGTGGGTCAAGTACAGTTTAAAGGTTCGGTGAGTTACTTGGCCATGCATTTGAGTCGAATGCCTAAAACGTTTGGAATGACAGAAATGGACAAAGGTTATTTTCCTCACTTTTTCAATACCGAAACCTATCAACACGCCTTTCTACCCCATTTGCCTGAGACTCACGATTATGACCCTGACAACACGCGTACCGAACAACGAGAAGCTTTATACGCTTGGTACCAGGTTCACTCTTCGGACCCCTTCGACTTTCAGGACGAAATATTAAAATATTGTCGTTCCGACGTGAACATTTTATGGCATTGCTGTGAAAAATTTCGAGAACTGTTCATGGAACACGGAGGGGTCGATCCTTTGAAAGAAGACTGCACCATGGCCAAAGCGTGTTCCTTAGTATACCGCTAACGATTCATGCATGAAAACACACTGGCTGTCATCAGCCCTCAAACGACCAACTTTGTCAAACGTCAAATACTCGGTCAAAGCCCTACGCTGGCTACATTACTTGTGCGACAATGAAGACAAATGGATTCAGCACGTCAGCAACAGAGGAGGCGAAAAGACTATCGGAACATATTCGGTGGATGGTTGGAACTTAGAAAACCCCAAGATCATGTACGAGTTTAACGGATGCTTATTTCACGGATGTCTCCTCTTCTACCCTAAACGTAACACTAAATATCAGTTTTTTACAACGGACCATGTAAGACTTGTACAAAGCCACTTGTCAACAGCGCTTGAAGTTAGAATAGCAAGGATACCAAGTGGTAGAAATGTGGGAACACGAGTACGATCACCGTTTGAAAACCGCTCCCGAATTTAAACTCATCGTGGAAGGTTACAAGCTGGTGGACAGTTTCTACGGAGGACGGACCAATGCCACCTGTTTGCTGTACCAAGCCGACGTAGAGAAAGGAGAAGAAATCAAATACTTGGACGTGTGTTCGCTGTATCCTTACGTGTGCAAATAGTGTCGCTTTCCTGCAGGGCACCCGCAATTGCTGACGGAACACATCGACCTGGACAACATTCGCAAATACGAAGGATTGATCAAGTGCAAAGCCTTGCCTCCCACGGACTTGTACCATCCCTTGTTACCTCACCATTGCCAAGGAAAACTGATGTTTCCCTTGTGCCGTACTTATGCCGAAACGTGTAACCAAGACCAGCCTTGTCAGCACACCCAGGAATAATGCGCCTTGACGGGAACATGGGTCAGCGTGGAATTGTTCAAAGCTCTGGATATGGGATACCAACTGTTAGAAGTGTACGAAATTTACCACTTTCCCAAGACACAAAAATACCACAAGGGCGACGAGACTCAGAAAGGCTTTTTTGCAGACTACGTGGATGCCTTTTTGAAACTGACACAAGAAGTCAGAGGCTATCCTTCCTGGTGCCACACTCCCGAAGACCAAAAGAAATTCAAAGAGAAATACTGGGAGCAGGAAGGCATCACTTTAGACCACATCAAGAAAAACGAAGGAAGGCGATCGTTTGCCAAAGTGATGTTAAATTGCTTGTGGGCCAAAATGGCACAAAGACTATGTTTACCCAAGATATAACGACACATAAACATGTCTCAGTTTGCTGTGTTTCACCAAATGAGAATAACGTTTACCAGATAAAGTTTTCTGTCAAAGAATGATATAAAATTGATGAAGTAGCCAAGAACGTTAAGAAGGTCATAATGTGTTTTGAGATTTTCATTCGCAGAGGTTACTTTTAACTAAGGTGATTAACAAAACACAACAATTATGTTCTCTATAAAGATTAATAGCAAGATAGAGATTAGGAATGATATTAAGATAGAGATTAATCATACTATTAGGATGGAGATTCAGATTAATATTAATTCAGGGATTAAGATTAATATTAAGATAGAGATTAAGAGTGACACTGAGATAGAGATTAAGATTGATATGAAGATGGATCAAGATTACTATTAAGATAGAGATTAAAACAATTATTAAGGCAGAGATTAAGATTAATATTAAGTTAGAGATTAAGATTCATATTAAATTAGAATTTAAGATTAATACTAAGATAGAGATTAAGATTGGTATTAAGATAGAGATGAAGATTGATATCAGGATAGCTCATGATTAATATTAAGAGAGATTAAAATTAATATTAAAGTAGAGATTAAGATTAATATTAAATTAGAGATGAAGATTAATATTAAGTTAGAGATTAAAATTAATATCAAGATAAATCAAGATTAATATTAAGATAGATATTAAATTAATATTAAAATAGATATTAAAATTAATATCAACTTAGAGATTAAGATCAATATTATGTTAGAGATTAAGATTACTATCAAGGTACATTAAGATTAATATTAAGATAGAGATGAAAGATTAATATCAATATAGATATTAAGATTAATATTAATGTTAAGTTAGTGATTAAAATTAATATCAAGATAGATAAGATAAATGTTAAGATAGAGTTTAACATTAATATTGGGATTAAGATTAATATTAAGTTTGAGATTAAGATCGAATCAAGATAGATATCAAGATTGATATTAAAATCGGGATTAAGATTAATATTAAGATTGAGATTATGATTAATATCAAGACAGATATCAAGACTGATATTAAGTTGTCATGCAATCACTCACTGTCTGAATGAAAGAATACCCAGCCGTCCTACAGTCACTTACTGAACGAAAGAATACCTAGCTGTCCTGCAGTCACTTACTCAATGAAACCATACTTAGCCGTCCTGCAATCACTCACTGTCTGGATTAAAGAATACCTAGTTGTCCTGTAGTCAGTCACTGTCTGAATGAAAGAATACCTAGCTATCCTGCAGCCACTCACTGTCTGAATGAAATAATACCTAGATGTCCTGCAGTCACTCACAGTCTGGATAAAAGAATACCTATCTATCCTGCAGTCACTTACTGTATGAATGAATGAATACCTAGCTGTCCTGCAGTCACTCGCTGGATGACAGAATATTTAACCGTCTTGCAATCACTTAGTGTCTGAATGAAAGAATACCTAGCTGTCCTGCAATCACTCACAGTCTGAATGAAAGAATACCTAGCTGTACCGCAGTCACTCGCTGAATGACATAATATCTAACCGTCCTGCAATCGCTGAATGAAAGAATATCTAGCTGTCCTGCAGTCACTAACTGAATGAAAGAATGCCTAGATGCCATGCAATCACTCACTGTTTAAATGAAAGGATACCTAACCGTCCTGAAGTCACTTAATGTCTGAATTAAGAATACATAGCTGTACTGCAGTCACTCACTGTCTGAATGAACGAATACCTAGCTGTCCCGCAGTCATGCACTGTATGAATGAAAGAATACCTAGTTGTCCTGCAGTCATTTACTGTACGACTGAAAGAATACCTAGCTGTCCTGCAGCCATTCACTGAATGAAAGAATACCTAACTATGCTGCAGTCGCTCACTGCCTGAATGAAAGAATACCTAGATGTCCCGCAGTCATTCACTGTGCGAATGAAAGAATACCTAGTTGTCCTGCAGTCATTTACTGTATGACTGAAAGAATACCTTGCTGTCATGCAGCCATTCAATGAATGAAAGAATACCTAACCGTCCTGCAATCACGTACCGTCTAAATGAAAGAATACATAGCTGTTCTGCAGTCACTAAATGACTGAAAGAATACCTAGCTGTCCTGCAATCACTGACTGTCTGAATGAAAGAATACCTAGCTGTCCTGCAATCACTCACAGTCTGAATGAAAAAATACCTTGCTGTCCTGCAGTCTCTCACAATAGCTGTCCGGCAATCACTCACAGTCTGAATGAAAGAATACCTAGCTGTCCGGCAATCACTTTCAGTCTGAATGAAAGAATACATTGTTGTCCTGCAGTCTCTCACAATCTGAATGAAAGAATACCTAGCTGTCCGGCAATCACTCACAGTCTGAATGAAAGAATACCCAGCTGTCCTGCAATCACTTACAGTCTGAATGAAAGAATACCTAGCTGTCCTGCAGTCACTTACTGAATGAAAGAATACCTAGCTGTCATGCACTCACTCAATGTCGGAATGAAAGATTGCATAGCTGTCCTGCAATCACTCACATTTTACTGAACGAATATCTAGCTGTCCTGCAATCAATCACTGTCGGAATGAAATAATACATAGGTGTCCTGCAATCACTCACTGTCTGAGTGAAAGAATACCTAGCTGTCCTGCAGTCATTAACAGTCTGAATGAAAGAATACCTAGCTGTCGCGCAGTCACTCGCTGAATGAAGAAATACCTATCTGTCTTGCAGTCACTTATTGAATGAAAAAATACCTAGCTGTCCTGCAATCACTCACTGTCGGAATGAAAGAATACCTAGCTGTACCGCAGTCACTCGCTGAATGAAATAATACCTAGCTGCCCTACAATCACTCACAGTCTGAATGAAAGAATACCTAGCTGTCGCGCAGTCACTCGCTGAATGAAGAAATACCTATCTGTCTTGCAGTCACTTATTGAATGAAAAAATACCTAGCTGTCCTGCAATCACTCACTGAATGAAAAAATACCTAGCTGTCCTGCAGTCACTCACTGTCTGAATGAAATAACACCTAGCTGTCCTGCAGTCACTCACTGTCTGAATGAAAGAATACCTAACTGTCCTACAGTCATTCGCTGAAGGAAAGAACACCTGGCTGTCCTACAGTCACTCGCTGCATGAAGGAAAGCATTTCTTCTTTAGTTTAAATGTTTTTATTCTTGGCAAAATATGTGGAATGATTCAGTAATTGTACATCACCCAGTGGGACGGACCCTCATTGCTATTATATAAGTCGGCATATAATGTGTTCTCGGGAAAACATGTGGAGTGAGGCTTTTTTATAAATTGCACATTACCCAGTGTGACCCTCATTTTGTATATATATATATATATATATATATATATATATATATATATATATATATATATATATATATATATATATCTGATAAAGTTATAGGCAGCCAGGTTAATTGTTAAACCGTTTATACACGTGTATGCCTCTGATTTTCATTCTTTGCTTTTAAGTCACTCAGTCTGCTCTGATTTTCACTGTTTGCTTATCTGAGCTCACATTTCTTTTCTTTTTATTTTAGCCAACATGAAAGTGAAAAAGTGTGACATTTTTTAAATGCCCAGTTTACCTTGCTTATCATATATTTTATGAGGAGGAATTTGACCCACAGTGTACCTAGAAATTTAATTTTCTGTTTGTTTAATTGTTTTCTCACTAAACATGGACAAATCTTGTAAGGTTTACAATGTAAGATTATCATTGTACTTGAAAGTCTAATTTGACAGAATGTGCACTTTCTTGACCTCTAACCTAATTATGGCCCTTCGTGATGAAAATTCCAAGTGGCAACCAGCCTGACTATAATCAGGATTCGAAGTGGCAACCAGATTGACTATAATCAGGATTCGAAGTGGCAACCTAGAACTATAATCAGGACACTCTTAGCAGTAAAGCGAAGATATGTTTTCTTCTAAAAAAACTACATCAAAATGAAAACTATGAGAGCTTTAATCTTTTGCAAGATATTATAATAGTGAAGTTGAAGATGGCGAATTAGACTACTTATGTATCCTTTTCGCAGAGAGAATGAAGCTCTAACGGCCCTTCCACCACCTTGGTTTCTTATAATAAATTTTTCTTTCGCAGCCATGGATCATACATAAAATGTATGCCGATAGCTGCCATTCGGACTACATCAGCTATTTTCGATTGAGGGAATGACCGAGAGGTTGCGAATGCATCGAACTGTTTTCATTTTACAATTTCTCTGTCATTCATACAGTCAGTGCAGTAGTGGGTGTTCCGAATAGATTGTTGTTCCTTTATGGCGAAGAAAATTCCAGAGAACAAAATGTATAATTTTTTATTCATGCATCAGATGCATAGTTTTATCTTGCAGAAATACAAGAGGTAGTCCAAGTGAATGAATTCCTTATAAATTTATTCCAGCAAGATTAGCGCTCCTTGGGTACTCAACCTATAAAAGAGAAATACCCATCTTATTTAAACACAGATTGAAGTCAAAATATTGTTTCTTTTATGGCTGTAAACAGTTTTCCTCTCATTTTATTGAACTTAGTATCAATAGAATTAATTTAAAGTCAACGAGTATTGATATGCTACTGCCGTTAGGGTGTTTTCACTTATGGGTCATCTAAACTTTAGACAGTTGTCTCTGCGCATTAGAACACGAGGACGTCGACCCCATCATACTTTAGTTCTCTTATCACAAATTAAAACCAAAGCAAAAACGAGTATTAGACAAACAACAAAAACAGAAATGCACAAAAGCAATTGTATAGTCAAGATTGTTTCAAATGTAATCTAACTTGAGTGTGACACAGTTATAAAAGCGTACAGTTTTCTCTAGGTTGCACTTTACCACCAAGTTCAGGGCGTTGTGCGAGTGGTATTAGTCTACAAAAGGGGGATAACTCACTGTACGACGTTGGTAATAAATACAGTACTCAAATCAAGATATCTAAAACAATAGCTACAAACTGTCAATAATTACAATGTTCATGACAAATCCATTTTACTTATGCGTGCCTCACACAGTTTGACACAGTTTGGTTTGCTTCTTTGAGTCACTGCAAAACTACATAGCGTAGTCTGGCAATGATAATTTGAGAGACATAATGTTACCAATCTGTGGTCTTAAACTATGTAACAGAAAGAAGCAAAACCAACTAGTTTAGTAAAATGCAAGAGAACAATTTATTTCTCTTGAATACAAAGCTCAAATTCGAAAGAGATTTACAGTATTGTGAATTGAATTCAAAATAATCATGATTGTTGTATCACAAGTCCAAACTTCTATAATGTTCAGAATTAATTTTAAAAGCCTTGACTGTACTGATGCACCAGTAGTCTTGAAGTATTACAATTATATAATCGAGAATGTCTTTAAATGAGTCCCCAATAATCACCAAATCAGTGTTTCACTCCTAAAAGTCAATGAGTACTTTGCAATTACAATGAATAATTGTAACAAATAGTTCCACTCAAATTATAACTTTTCACAAGTATAAGCTCTGATCATATATTCCCAAAGAATATTTTTCAGCAAATGATAAGCTATACATGGCGGCCAGTATATATCGGAGGATTAACCTGGGAAGAACCACTAACCAACTGGAAGCGACTGACAAGCTTTCTCACATAACTAGGTTGATGTGTCTGTGATTTTTAACGTAGCTTTAAAACAGTTTTCAGTCATAACGCTATGATGTCTGCAGTGTGGCAGTTTATAGCGATATATATCAATGGGGCATCATATAGCATGATGTCCCACCCAGTCACAGTATCCTGCCACTAGACCGACCAGTTCTAACCCTAACTTATTAATGCTGAATGCCTAGCGAGACAGCTGTTAACACCCATTTTTATACGTCTTTGGTATGACTCGGCCGGGGTTCAAACCCGCGACCTCCAGCAGAGGCGGTCGCTCGAACCAATAGGCCACCGGAGCGATCAACTAGGTTGGCAGAGAAATTGGAGATATTTCACATGGTGTCGTATCAGCGGGTAACGAAAAGATAATCGAACAGGTGCAACAGTTTCTGAAAAATATTATTTAATAATAGTCCCTATAAGACAGCCTGCCTGCCAATGCTAACGATTAGGCAGTGCATGTTATTGTTGTTGTTGTTGTTTGTTGTAGGGTTTAACGCCATTTTTCAGCACTAGATAGGTTACACATGGCGGCCAATATAAATGGTGGAGGAAGAACCCGGGAAAACTCCGGGAAGAACCACCTACCCACGAAAAGCTACTGGTATGCTTTCTCTCATACCCGCATTGGCCGAGCCCGAGACTTGAACCCACACAGACAAAGGTGAGATGGCAATGATCCGAAAAGTTGAGCGCTTTAGACCACTCAGCCACTCGGGGACTCCAGTGCATGCTGTAAATTCGAAGTTTTAAAAGATCCACACCATAGTTTGCTAGAAGAGTTATAAATTTCTGGTGTAAATAAAATGTTAGATTTAAAAAAACGTGGGGCGATCTTTATAGTTTGTTTTGATAAACGTATTAGATGGACATCCCGGTCATGACGCATGAATATATACAATTTGTAATTTCCGGTCATTATATTACACTTTAAGAAATATCGACGCATCGACTATGCCATGCATTGTTTTCATTATTTGTAATTTTTCAGAAACGTTGTCTTCGCCTACAAATTAAGTCGTAATGTTTTACGTCATTATCTAGTTCGTAAAGTCAGAAGCCGAATATAATACGAATTGCTAGTCAGATGAAGTCAGTAAACAACTCCACGTCATAAGAGCTGCGTTTTGATTTGTCATTTTGGATTTTGCACCAAAAAAAGGCCGATAAATTAGCAATTTAAGTGGTAGATCTGCATTTTCAAGCCTTGTAAATTCAACAAATTGTGTAAATGTGCAAATTCCTGCAGAACTTATCTGTTCGTGGCAGTGATGTTTCTAAAACAAATTGAACACCACTTGGCGGGCACGTTAACCATGCTCTTTGTGACTGTGACGGCTCATACATTGCTGTACGGAGCGGATTTAAATAATAGAGTAATACCAAACACAATATTTGCTCCAAAAAGAAAAGGCTACTTCAAAATCATTTGTCAGATATTGAAGATGACATGTTACTGCAGCCGTCGGTACCATGTATTGTTAAGGATTTGTTTTTCATTTCGATAAATATGTTTCATTATTCTACGACTTCCTCAAGGGAACAATAGATGACAAAATATACTACATTCGCTCAACACAAGAAATTTTATTTTTAAAAATTAACTGCCCCGACCCCCCTCCAAACCCCCCCCCCCCAAGTATCAGGTTACGTTATATATCAAGGTGCTCAATTTTACCTCTGTCAAATAACAAAAATTGGCATCAGTCGTTACTTCTTGTGATCTTTCTTTCATGACTCTGTACTCAATCGGGGCCCCGAGTGGCCGAGTGGTCTAAAGCGCTCTCCGTTACGGATCACTGCCATCTCATCTCTGTCTGCGTGAGCTCGAGTCTAGGATTCGGCCAATGTGGGTATGTGAGAAAGCTTGCCAGTAGCTTCTCGTGGGCCGGTGGTTCTTCCCGAGGTTTTCCAGGGTTCTTCCTCCACCAATAATACTGGCTACCATGCATAGCCTATCGTGTGCTGAGAAATGGCGTTAAACCCCACAACAACAACAACTGTACTCAATCAGCTGACAATCGATAATAGAAGACGATTTTCTTAATTATAATATCTGTCGACGTTGTGCGACTTTTTTGTTACGAACTGGCAATTTAAACTTTCAGCTATATGCTGATTGGTAAGTATTTATCTAGAAATCACTAGTGTAATTTTAATTATATCTCAGGAAAATCAACGGCATACTAAATGTTTTTGCTAAGTTTATTCTCTTTGTTGTTTTTCAAATATTTTGATTTAAAAGGAGCGAATTTTATAAGTAAGTAAATTAATTGATCTTTACGTTGGTGTTTGTTTTCTTCAGTGGTATTGAAGCCTACGTACTTATTTTTAAAAATATGTCATGGCTTTCAGTTTCAACATAAGTTCAAAATTAGAAATAAAAGATTAGAACGAAAACGTTCAAAACGATTTGTCATATCTCTTCACGTGATACAAAGCAAAATTTTCTGTTCCCTTCTTCACTCTCTTTACTATGATTATGTCCCACATCTGCGCTTGTACTGTTTCACCAGATTGTAAAATTGTGACCATATACAGTATTTTCTTTTGTCTCTGGCAGATATACCAGTCTGCACATCTACGGAAACTTCATTATAGAATTGTTGACGAAAAGCTCTAAACCAGTTTTCCCACTAATCCCGACTACAATTTAATATTTCGGTAGCCTCCACTTGCCCCACAGGGTTCATTCTGGTCGATGAGTATAAGTGGTGACTCTTAAAATTGAACGTAATTTAATGATTTCACGTTTTTTAGAGGCGTGTTTGTAACACCTGCATGTGTTAGATTTCTTAAGTGAAGAAATTTCATTGCCTATACTTATCTTGGCGAAAATTAGACAACTTTGCAGAAATTGCATCTGATCACTAAATTCCTCTTTTAATGCCAAGATAGTATCAAATAGTAGGGTGCACATGTCGATTAGTTCTGTCTAGGTCAATGTTTAGTGCCAAAATCTGTATACTTTCTGATTGAATCCGGCTTTCGAGTGCTTCTTTCTTTGTGCATCTGGTTAACTAACGATAGGCTCATAGGACCTGTATAAAATTACGTTAGAACTTAAACGTTGTGATATTTCAATAATGTTTATATACTAAATGGAAAAAAAGGTGAAAATAAATAGAAAGTACCAACGAGGATGAAATTGCTACGATATTTGTAAACAGCGTAAATTGACGACTTCCTTTGATTATCTTGGTAATTCCACTAGAAAGATTCTTAATTGAGTTCGACTTCGAGCTGTATACATTAATTTCCTTCTAGTTTTCTGCTTGCAGTGAGTTGTCGTCTGAATAGATACACTACAAATAATTGCAGGTTAATGAGTCGGTCAATTTTGTGCCCACGTGTTCGACCTTAATTATAAATATATTATGTACTTGGGCAATACAGCGGTTTTTAACACTCGTAGGGTAAACTTGTCTTGGCTTATCAGGAAGCTTACATATAGCTATCATGATTGTTTCCCTTAACTCAGTAACCAGAGTAATATTGTTCATGTCCTGTGAGAAAATGTAAGCTAGAAATTGATTTTATCGTAGATCTTTTGATTTCCGGAAGTGTATGTCTTAAAAGAACAGTTGCAAGTATCTAGTAAAACACACACAAAATATGCATTGCTTTTCTGCGTCCAAATCTGACAGTCTCTGAAAGATTGACTAACAGAGGTGTCAGTGACAGGATCACGACTGACTAACAGAGGTGACAGTGGGCAAACTTTCTCAGGAGAGATTATATCTAATTCAGACTGACATTATATATATATATATATATATATATATATATATATATATATATATATATATATATATATATATATATATATATATATATATTCACCAATGTTAGTAACATTCACTGTGTCGTCTCTCATCCATAATACCTCAAACTACCGGTATTTACACTCAAAAGGACTGATAATGTTCCTAATAATAAAATTAAAAGAACTCACATTGATCCTAGCAAATGAAATAATTTTTTTTACAATGTTCCTATTAATAAAAAGAAGGACTGACTATGTTACTAATAATAGAAAAAAAAATGCATTGTTCTACCTTGCATCAGAATAAGCCCAGTAAATTTAAAAACAAACAAAACAACCCTGGTCGTCTGTCTGACGTAATACAAAAATGCATGCGTTAAAAATGATCAGGTTACTATGTTTTGAGGACCTTTATATGAATTCAATACGGAAAGATACTGGCTTGCTACGTTATTCACTGTTATTTTTCTTGAATAGCAAAAATGACTTTATCTAGTCCTCTGTCTCTTTTTACTTTATCTATCTATCTATCTGTCTGTCTCTCTGTCCGTCCGTCTATCCATCCATCCATCCATCCATCTATCTATCTATCTATCTATCTATCTATCTTTGTGTGTGTGTGTGTTTATGCGTGTGTGTGTGTGTGTGTGTGTGTGTTTCAAATGCTAGGTATTTTGGACATTCTGATATTTATCTTGGTACGGTACTTTCCGTAACTAACGTCAAAGTCTTGTGATCTTCTGGCACCACTTATAAAACATTTTCGGCATCGTAGAGAACCACTTGGTTTAGGCCCGGGTTTTGTAGCAGCAGCGTGTTGGTTCTGTCTTTTGGTACTTCTGGATTTGATCTCCATCTGCAAAGATGGGTGGTCGTCCGACCAAAGCTGGAAGTTTCCTTTGAGGCAACCAGTATTAGAACTAGGAGATTTTGCGTTTGACGTAAAATAATAAAGTTAAGCTGTTAATTATCTTGTTAAATATTATGCTGCAGTTAATTGTCGAATTAAAAGATCTCTCCAATGACTTTTATATAAATAAAGGTATTGCTAATCTTTACATATTTTATGCAACGGAATCAGATCTGATCCAATCCTATCAAATATCGCGTAGCTTTAAGATCCTTCCTGAAGGTAAACAGGCTATGTATAACATGACAGTCAACTTGGTACATATTAACATGACAGTTAACAGGCTATGTATACATAATAGTGAACATGCTACATATAACATAACAGTCAACAGGCTATGTATAAATTGACAGTCAAGAGGCTATGTATAACATGACAGTCAACAGGCTATGTATAACATAGCAGTCAGCAGACTATGTATAAATTAACAGTCAACAGGCTATGTATAACATGACAATCAACAAGCTATGTATAACATGACAGTCAACAAGCTGTGTATATAACAAAACAGTCAACAGGCTATATATAACATGGCAGTCAGCATATAAAATATAACATGACGTTCAACAGGCTATGTATAACATGACATCCAACAGGCTATGTATAACATGATCGTCAACAGGCTATGTATAATATGACAGTCAACATGCTATGTATAACATGACAGTCAGCACGTAAGATATAACATGACGTTCAACAGGCTATGTATAACATGACGTTCAACAGGCTATGTATAACATGACGTTCAACAGGCTATGTATAATATGACAGTCAACAGGCTATGTACAACATGACAGTCTACAAGCTATGTATAACATGACAGTCAACAGGCTGTGTATATAACATGACAGTCAACAGGTTATGTATAAAATGACATTCAACAGGCTATGTATAACATGACAGTCAATATGCTATGTATAACATGACAGTCAACAGATTAAGTATAACATGATAGTCAACATGCTTAGTATAAAATGACAGTCAACAGGCTATGTATAACATGACAGTCAATATGCTATGTATAACATGACAGTCAATATGCTATGTATAACATGACAGTCAACAGACTATGTATAACATGAAAGTCAACAGGCTATGTATAACATGACAATCAATATGCTATGTATAACATGACAGTCAACAGATTATGTATAACATGATAGTCACCATGCTTAGTATAACATGACAGTCAACAGGCTATGTATAACAGGACATTCAACATGCTATGTATAACATGACAGTCAATATGCTATGTATAACATGGCAGTCAACAGATTATGTATGACATGATAGTCAACATGCTTAGCATAACATGACAGTCAACAGGCTATGTATAACATGACAGTCAATATGCTATGTATAACATGACAGTCTACATACTATGTATAACATGATAGTCAACCTGCTACATATAACATGACAGTCAACAGACTATGTATAACATGATAGTCAACAGACTATTTATAACATGAAAGTCAACAGGCTATGCATAACATGACAGTCAACAGGCTATGTATAACATGACAGTCAACATGCTATGTATAACATGACAGTCTACAGATTATGTAAAACATGACAGTCAACAGGCTATGTATAACATGACAGTCAATATGCTATGTATAACATGACAGTCAATATGCTATGTATAACATGACAGTCAACAGACTATGTATAACATGAAAGTCAACAGGCTATGTATAACATGACAATCAATATGCTATGTATAACATGACAGTCAACAGATTATGTATAACATGATAGTCACCATGCTTAGTATAACATGACAGTCAACAGGCTATGTATAACAGGACATTCAACATGCTATGTATAACATGACAGTCAATATGCTATGTATAACATGGCAGTCAACAGATTATGTATGACATGATAGTCAACATGCTTAGCATAACATGACAGTCAACAGGCTATGTATAACATGACAGTCAATATGCTATGTATAACATGACAGTCTACATACTATGTATAACATGATAGTCAACCTGCTACATATAACATGACAGTCAACAGACTATGTATAACATGATAGTCAACAGACTATTTATAACATGAAAGTCAACAGGCTATGCATAACATGACAGTCAACAGGCTATGTATAACATGACAGTCAACATGCTATGTATAACATGACAGTCTACAGATTATGTAAAACATGACAGTCAACAGGCTATGTATAACATGACAGTCAACAGGCTATGTATAACATAACAGTCAACAGGCTATGTATAACATGACAGTCTACAGATTATGTAAAACATGACAGTCAACAGGCTATGTATAACATGACAGTCAACAGGCTATGTATAACATAACAGTCAACAGGCTATGTATAACATGACAGTCAACATGCTATGTATAACATGACAGTCTACATACTATCTATAACATGATAGTCAATAGGCTGTGTATAACATGATACTCTGATTAATTTTTATTGATATATTTATATTTCCTGGCGTTTTTACAAGAACCATTCTCAGTGTGATACTGAGTAATATAATACGCTGAATTTGCTTCATAATTTCCCCTGTTCACAAATATAATGTCTACACATTCCTCCCGGCAATACACCTGGCTCAAAAACTAAAACGAATCAGTGTAATTAGGAACAAAGGTTGCGAGAATCTTTTTACTGGAGCAGGGAATATGGTGATTGAAGAAGTTGGCAAATTGTACGGAAACATAATTATGAGTGCACTACTTATATTTCCTCCCAGTTTTACTGTCTGATTCGTTACAGACAGTTGTACTTCTGAAACGTACAGGCTATACATCATAATCAGCAACTGCCACCACTACCACTACTACTAGCTACTTCGATTTAACGAGAATAACACATTTGGCCATGAAATAACAATCTTCTACCTGGTCCTCGACGTATTAACGTGTTAAAATACAATAAAATCACTACGGTTTCAAACGAAGCTAGGGAATTTTGAATTACGTATCGACAGGGGTTCAGGATTCCGAGGGTTAGGTGCTGATACAGTAAATGAGATTTTGAAGTGCGTAGTTCTCGTGCTCGGGACTTGAGGTTCGTTATTAATGATAAATCTGATGGTATAATTTTAGTTTAATTAAGTCAGAGATAAAATCTGAAGGAAGATTAATTTCTATATCACTCATTTAAATTTTACAGTTTTGTATTGGTAGCAATTGTACTTGTAAGTTGTTGTTATTGTTGTAGGGTTTAACGCCATTTTCAGCACAGGATAGGCTATACATGGCGGTCAGTATAAATGGTGGAAGAAGAACTTGGGAAAACTTCGGAAATAACCACCGACCCACGAGAAGCTACTGGCAAGCTTTCTCGCATACCCACATTGGCCGAACCTCAGACTTGAACCCACGCAGACATAGGTGAGATGGCAATGATCCGTAACGGTGAGCCCTTTAGACCACTCGGGCACTCGTGGCCCCTTTAAATGAAAGAACAAAGAAATCAGAGGAAGTCAAAATAGAAAGTTTCAGAGTTACTCGTGCGGTTTTTTTCTTGTGTTTGTCAGTTTTGAATAGATGATAACTTGATGAGTTAGTCCATATGGTACAGTCGTATACTGTCAACGATATTACATCCAGATATTTTGATGGACATATTTTGACAGCAATTTTTATATAGCAGTTCTTTTGTCGACCAGTGTACATAGGTAATCAACGCGTAATTTCATGTGAGGTGTTGATTAGCGTAGACATAAAAAGGTGGTGTTAATAGTAAACAATGTTGAGGCATTTTGAGTGAGAAATAACTCCATGTTATTGGCTAGGCGCTGTTCCGACAATCACATATTTCAGTCTAGATGCATTGATATACAGTTTGTTTTGTTCACACCAACCAGATAAACTATTAAAGTGGATTTTTAATTAGTGTTCAACGGAGTCGCCAGATTTATAAGATATGTGAGATGTAAAAATCGCCAGAGAAATGAGAGGTGTTATGGTGCATTGAATATATAGGCAAGTCATTGATAAGGGATAGAGAGGAAGCCACCTTAAACTACACTTCCCAAGTGATTGGGAAATATTAGTAACAAAAGGAGTTTCATCTGGTTTGTATTATCGGGATTCTCGGTGTAACAAGTTCCATTAATTTTAATTTTGCACTGTCTCTGAAGGTGGGGTTACCTTGAAATTAATTCACTTAGGTGATTCTGGATGGGTGTGCCTTCAGTGTTTGAGGCAATGACTTCTTTGAGAAAGGCACGTTTATATTTTGCAGTGCAGAATTTGACTTTGTTCCGCCATAAACTATAACTAGTGTTCATGATGTACATGGATACTTGATCTTTCGGCCTGGCTCGTGAGTTTTATAGTTCTTATATGATGCCTATGTTATGTGCAGACACAGTGATCTCCGAGATCTTGTCAAGATTTGTATAATAAAGGCAATTTACTAAAGCCATAGGCCTGATAAGGATGGCAGACATGGACGTCATTGGAGGGGGGGGGGGGCTGGGGGAGGGGCATGGGGGCATTAGACCCCACCTCCGAATTTGAATGTGCTATACAATTGCTGTAGCCTATATAGGAAAATTAACAAGCCCGTCAACTTTTGCCCCCCCCCCCCCCACCGCTCGAAAAAAAGTTGAAATGACGTCCCTGCTAGCAGAGTGTGGCAATATTAGGTTGGAGACGTGGCAGCATATATCTGGCAATGTGGCAGCATAGGGCTGGCAAGGTGGCAGTATAGGGCTAGGAATGTGGTAGCATAGCTGTTAGTGTGACAGCGTAGCTGGTAATGTGACAGCGTAGCTGGTAATGTGGCAGCATAACTGGTAGCACGATAGCATAGCTGGCCGTATGTTTAAGTAGTTAGTGGCAGTATACCCCAATAAATGACAACTGAACAATACACTGTAGTCACCGAAAAATGGATGGAAGATCGGTAATTCATTCCAACGATGTTAATTTCGATCTGTCCAGTAAAATATTGAATTGTGAATTTGGATTGTCAGGTCATATGGTTATATAAATGTACTCATTTGTATAATAAATACATATGATTATATGAACCGTAATCATTCTTAAAATAACATGTTCACAGTAAGTTGAAATCATATCATTGGGTGAATGAGTTGTTTTGTTCTACGGATTCACGAGAGTCTAGTTTCGTCTTGAATTGTGTAATAGTGTGTAAGGCATGTCGCTATTATGGTACATGTGTTTCTTGTTTTCTTATTTAATATCATATTTCTGTATCTATTTAATTGTTGCATTGTCATTTATTGTCAGAGTTTTGAGACACGTGTACTTTATATCATAATTATTTTCATTCGCATTTATTGTGTGTGATTAGGATTTTTAACGTAGCTTTAACAATTTGTTCAGTCATATTGCTACGATGTCCGCAGTGTGGCAGTTTATAGTGATGTCTAGCACTGGGGGATCATGCCGCAAACACGTAGCATGATGCCCCACCCAGTCACATTATCCTGACACCAGACCGACCAGTCCTAAAATTAACCTGTTAATGCTGAGCGCTAAGCGAGGGAGCTGTTAGTGCCAATTTTGCGCATTTATTGTATTCGGTGTTTCCTTGATCCCAAATCAGTTCGGTTTCTATCCTTACAGTCTGGTATTTATCTAGCATGCATTGTATTCGGTGTTTCCTTGATCCAATATCAGTTCGGTTTCTATCCTGTTACAGTCTGATATTTATCTAGCCTTCATTGTATTCGGTCTTTCCCTGACACAGAAATAGTTCGGTTTCTATCCTGTTAGTCTGATATTTATCTAGAATTCATTGTATTCGGTGTTTCCTTGGTCCAATATCAGTTCGGTTTCTGTCCTGCTATAGTCTGATATTTATCTAGCAAGGAACAATACACTGGTTATTATGTAGCAAGGATAACAACTCGGTATTTATCTTGCAAAGAATAATAGCCCAGTATTTCTCTAGCAAGGAATAGTGAGCTGTAATTTATCTGGCAAGGAATAATAACTCCGTATTTAGTTAGGAATGAATAATAGCCTGGTATTGAGCTAGCAAGGAATACAACCCAGTATTTAGCTACTAAGGAATACAATTTTGTCATTAATAAAGAAATTATAACACTCTTTTTTTCGTGAATGGAATGTAAAATTGTCCACCTTGCATGATATATAAATAACACAGTTTTGCTATTTCAGATTCTCTACAATTCTGATGTTTCCTGAAACAGACATTTTATTATCTTCCTAGTGATATTTGAGACAGTATTAATAATTATATTATCATATACTGAAATAGTGAAACATTCGCACAATCACCCTTTTGTTTAGATTTCAGATTGAACAAGAGGACATTTTTTTTTCCAGTCTTAAAATACGAGATGAGAAATTCCTAAAGTTCGAAAAAATTGACAACATATTTTCAGAGAGCAAGGATGACTTCTTCAAGAAAAGTTGAAGATTTTATTACTATGTTTAAATCCCAGGTGTTTGCTGAATGGTCTGTTCAAAGGAACATTATTGTATCCAACCAAACAGTTGTAAGATATTTAAAAGTCTGTATTCGAGGAATACATTTAGAGCTGTGAATTGAAACTGGGACCATGTTCGAAGTAATTGTTTGCCTGTAAAACCCATGTTTAGATGTGCATTGTATAAATACTGAGAAACTGCCCTGTGTATACAAAATAACCATGACGACATTTCTTCAAAACATTTTAAATCCAGAATTACAAACAAAAAGAGACAAAATTAGTTGGTAGTAAGTTAAATATTAATGATTACAGTTCAATATTAACGATTACAGTCTTGATAATCTATACTTTCTACTGAAAAATACGTTTCTTATTTGACACTTATTTCCAAAGTTACCACGAGTGTTTAGTCCAGTCTAGGTTGACTGTCTTTGTCTTTGTATATCTCTCAAAACATCTATTTAATGTCACTATTCTGGACTAAATTACACATTGTTCTGTGCTTGAAAGTCACAACTAGCTATTTCTAATATTACATAGCTATACCATTACTTGGAAAAAATATTCCAGGTATTTTTGTTGGGGTGGAAATATTTTAAGATAATTAATGCTTTAGTCTTTGGAGATTTAGTTCTTCAATTATCGAATAGGCAATAACATCTTATTTCACAATGACAGACAACAGAAAGTCTTAGAGCGGAAGTAAAGTATGATAATTAGCGTAACATTCTTTGGACATTTAGTCCTTCAAACATGTAATAATCACTTGTTATTTATACGATAAGGACAGTCACCAGCCATATAAGTTAGATTCGCAATCTCTTGCGGCAAGGATCTTATAAACAAAGAGTTTAATCTCCATGGTTGACGTAAAACTGACGATTTTATGAAACATTTAACTCCGCACGGACTAGATATGTTTTTAAATTGGGCGAACACTTTGTCATGTTTAATTTATTAAAACGTTTATTTAATTTTTTACATCCTTAGTATTATTCATTAAATCTTCCTCATAAGTGCTGTCATTGACATTAAATCTTCCTCGGAAGTGCTGTCATTGTAATTAAATCTTCCTCAGAAGTGCTATCATTGTCATTAAATCTTCCTTGTAAGTGTTGTCATTGTCATTAAATCTTCCTCAGAAGTGCTTTCATTGTCATTAAATCTTCCTTGTAAGTGTTGTCATTGTCATTAAATCTTCCTCAGAAGCGCTGTCATTGTCATTAAATCTTCCTCGAAATGTTATATTTGTCATTAAATCTACCTAGGAAGTGCTTTCATTGTCATTAAATCTTCCTAGGAAGTCCTTTCATTGTCATTAAATCTACCTAGGAAGTGCTTTCATTGTCATTAAATCTTCCTCGGAAGTGTTGTCATTGTCATTAAATCTTCCTCGGAAGTGTTGTCATTGTCATTAAATCTTCCTCGGAAGTGCTGTCATTGTCTGGATTCAAACACTAATACATTTATTGACTGTTGCTGACTATTATGGCATGGCAACAACTCAATCCGAATCATGGCAAGTTAAACTTGTATGCATTTATTGGCTGCTTTGACAATAAAAATAAAAATTAAATCGAGTTAGGAAAAATACCTGTTAAATTTAGTGTTTGCAAACGCTCACCAGAAAAATAGATCTCAATGCACAACATCACCTCCCTCCAGGAATGAGGGGCAGAAAAGAATTTGAAAACTTGGAAGAAAACCTCAATAATACTTAGCCTAATCGGACAAATTAAGAGTTTGAACTAGTTTTATAAAGAAAAATAGCGTGTTGGAGAAAAGGGGTTAGTTGGGAAAAAATATAGTTTGGAGCTATTCTGGAATGGAGAGTTCGTGGCGGAGAAATCATTCTTGGTTTTTATTTCTACAATTACTTAAACACCATCATTAATTAGTTGTAAATCTTATAACTGCGATTTCTCAAGTGGTGAAAATAAATTTAGATAAATGGCGCTCTGTTCTTTACGAAAGTAATTATTCATTTACTGGAAGAGCAATTGATTTTTATTATATAATGAAAAACAGGACCTAGATATTGCATGCAGAATCCATTCGGATAGAAAAGCGAGGAAGAAGAGCTTGGCCTTGCTTGCTATCAATCTGAGTCGTTTATGCAAAACAAACCCCACACTGTGTTATCGTGTTTTGAAATATTAGTGAGACGTAGGCGACCTCTGTTATATTTTTACTTATAAAAGCAGTTTTAAAAATCTTTATTACATCCTTAATGTTTTTTAGTTGTGATTCAGTTTCAAAATTAAGCTGAAAACAAGGGACTTTTTCCATGAAAGTTCTGATAATGGCTGTGTTTTGAACTTGTCACTCGCTCTTTTTGCGAATGCCAATTACCGCCTTTTATGATTTTATACAATATTTGGCTGTATTTTAAAACAAATTTTTATATAACTGAAAAGAGCAAAGTTAAATAATCACTGTAAGGAAATCTAAATAATTAATTGATTGAAATGTCTCTCATTATTATGTAGTCTGTTTGCATTTATTCATTGCCATTTCTCCCATTGTTCGGTATTCTGTTTGCTTATTTAACAAAAATGTTCTTGTAAATTGTTTGCAGATTCAATTATCGAATGCACTAAATAATCACCATGTTACTAATGGTACGTAAATGCGATAATAATGCAGAAATAATTTTATTGCTTCATCCCCTTGACAGATACAAATTTAATTAGTTAGCTGACACTTTGGTGTTAGTTGTTCCGTTAGTGTGATTACTACCTACTGCGCACTAAAGAAGAAGCCAAGTCGTTTATATGTGCAAACACTTCATAATATTATCTCATAGATTACAGTTACAAGAAGGTTGACGAAAAATCGATGTTGAGACCACTAACCCATTCTGAAGACAACTATACTTCCATGTACCGATGGGAATGGACACACACTGAAAATTCTCACATGAAAATTAGTAAATTGTTCGTAAATATGATTTAACACACTCTCGTCTGTCTGGAAGAGAAATGATAATGTAAGATTACATGGTGTCCCCATGGTGTCCTCATTGTGTCCCCATGGTGTCCCCATGTTGTCCCCATGGTGTCCTCATTGTGTCCCCATGGTGTCCCCATGTTGTTCCCATGGTGTCCTCATTGTGTCCCCATGGTGTCCTCATTGTAGCGGGAACAGTCTTATACCGCACAGTGGTGTGAAGCATTGTTTCGAACACATCTGATGTATAAATTGTACTCTAAAATTGCCCCGGGAATTCTAAAAGCGTGAATCAAATGCAGACTTTACACAATATCAGAGCATATCGGCTAATACAAGAATTATTAACAGGGCGGGAACAACACCTTATTACAGACATAGCATATACAATGATCAGCATGATTTTAAAATGTCGCCGTAATAGTGATAGTGAAACGATAGTAAGGCGGTTTACCTCCTACATCTACTAGTTACCATTCTGGGCATCCAATGGGTCCCTTTTTACTGGCTGCCATTCTATCCATCCAATGTGGCCCCTTTTTACTGGCTGCCATTATGTCCATCCAATGAGTCCCCTTTTAATGGCTGCCATTCTGGACATGCAACGAGTCCGATTTTGATCTATCTGCCCATCTCTGTGTCTATTTTCAATTCTTTGGCATTCTGCCTAATAAATGTATTGCTCTCTGCCCTTTTATTCATACATTTAGGAATAATAAATAGATGGCCGATGTCGTTGAAACGAATTTAATGAACCAAAGTCTTGCCTTTGACTGTATTTGTGCCCCATCTTTTCGTAAAAGACGGGGACATACTATCCATACTTCGTCTGACAGTTCGTCTGTCAGTCTATTCGTAAAAGACGGGGACATACTATCCATATTTCGTTTGACAGTTCGTCTGTCAGTCTATTTATTCGTAAAGGACGGGGACATACTATCCATACTTCGTCTGAAAGTTCGTATGTCAGTCTATTCGTAAAAGGCGAGGACATACTATCCATACTTCGTCTGACAGTTCGTCTGTCAGTCTATTCGTTAAAGGCGGGGACATACTATCCATACTTCGTCTGACAGTTCGTCTGTCAGTCTATTTGTGTTATTCGTTTTCTTCTCTATAAATTTATACCTGTTCGAGATGAACGGACGAAGCCAGGTTTATTTATATATCCTCACTAGAAACAGGTGTCATTTATGACATTTACAATTTGGTATTTAACGTCAGAGTTGCAAGTTATACGGTACATTTTCCTTCAGAATTTCTGTGTCACTATGCGATTAAAAAAAAAACCGTTCGAGATAAATGGATGAAACTTGGCTTACACATATATTATCTCAAGAAAATGTGTCGTATGCCACATTTGGATTACGTCTTCAAGGTCATCTCAAGAAACTGTGTCGTCTGCCACATTTGGATTACGTCTTCAAGGTCATGTCAAGAAACTGTGTCGTATGCCACATTTGGATTACGTCTTCAAGGTCATGTCAAGAAAATGTGTCGTATGCCACATTTGGATTATGTCTTCAAGGTCATCTCAAGAAACTGTGTCGTATACCACATTTGGATTACGTCTTCAAGGTCATGGTCATAGGTCAATATTAAAAGTTGTCCAGGTTTTTTTCCTGTTCCCATCCTATAACTTTAGAGGCTTATTAGATAAAGATATTATCTTTAGTATATTTATATATCATATTGAAAAAAGTGTGTCGCATACCACATCTGAGGTTATGTGTGCATGTTCACGGTCAATAGAATATTTTCTTTTTCGCTAATTTTTCTTAACTACTTGATAATGTTTGAGTCATTTGACGTAAATGGATGAAACTTAGCATACTGAAATATCATTTCCAGACTGTCTGTCACGTGCCAAGTTTGGGATCATGTCTTCAGAGTCACCCTCAAGGTCAATATTAAAATTTGTTGCTCACACATTTCTTTACGATATATGACTTTAAGTAACTTGATATTGTATCACTTGATAAATGTGTTTCATACAGCATTTGGAGGCTTAGTGGCCAAACTCAATGTCACTGCTTAAGATTTAAAATGTTCTATTGTAATTTCGTTAACTCTATACCTTTAGGGCTGTGTGACGTAAATTGATGAGAACAGCTAAGGGATGTGAGGCTGTATGGGGATAACCATGGCACTGTGTGATCAGTGGAGAAACTTCATTCTGCTGCTATCTTGCAAACATGGCACTAAGTCGTTCGATAGGAATTTAATGTTCAATCATCCATAGGATTAACAAAAGGTTCAGTATAGGGATCGATGGGAAATAAATCATAAAAAATACACCCATAAGATTAGCATCCCTAGTGATGAACCAACATGGATATTTCCTGACAAACACATCTTTACTGACCCACACATATTCCTATGACCAAGACTGATCTCTTACTAAATACAAGCACACACCGACAAATGGATGTGTACAGGAATGTAAAGTAGAGTGGAGTAATGAGGTATAACACCTATCCTAACAGACCCACAAACATCCTAAAAGACCCACAAACATCCTAAAAGACCCACAAACATTCTAAAAGACCCACAAACATCCTAAAAGACCCACAAACAACTGCAAACTAATCGGTAGAGGAAAAGTGGGGTGATGGGATGGGTATATACACTTTTACTACCCAATCAATACACCATCACACATACCATAGCCCAAACCCACGAACGACTGGATGGTAAGTTTTGCTTTTGGTCACACACACACATGTAAGTTTTGATTGACTTGAAATTGTTTGTTGTGACTAGAAATGGGTCTTTGCGATAGCAGTAACACAAACTGGTAGGGTGTGTTAAATTAGTTAACACGTCCTGCACCTCTTGACTTTCCTCCCTTTCAAACTTCACCTCGCCAAAAATGTGTACTCCAAGACTATCTTTAGCCATCGTTGTCTCTCCACATCAGAATTAGAATCCAAAATTGTCTCTGTGTTGTGTTTAATTTTCCAACAAGCCTTAACGTGCACTAAACAATCGGTATCAATCAACATCGTTGCAATAATTGTTGAGCTTCTGAAACTAGTTCACGTAGTTCTTTTTGGGGTGGGGCACGAGAACGGATGACAAGACTGATGAAAAAAGGATGCCAACGGATCGAAAAAGAGCTTTAGGTGCCAATGAATCAGAACAAGTCTTAGATTTTTCACTCTTTGCGTGCATATTATATACCAATCAAAATACACGAGTTTGTTTAGTGTGATTCGGTCTACGATTCACATTTCAGAGTTCTTAACATATAAATACATGAAACGTTATATCTTGCTGAGACAGTTGGAGTCAAGCGTTTTGCCAAGAGACACGGCACGGTTGCCAAGACGACCTGGACTGGGCATGATTCCTACACTCACCCTTCTGGTTACCATGACGGCAGGGTATGCACTGAGTCACCTTGGCTCCTCCTCTTTATGTAGAGAGATGATGATTAAAATTAAAATTAAAACCCCTAAGTACATCATAGTTACACCTACCCATATGAAAGTCTATCTCATTCCTTCTCGTATCATCTAACTTTAGACAAACACTAATTCAAACGACACGTGATTATCGCGCAGTTTCATTTGTTCTCACTAAATTTACGATTTCACAGAAAAAAGAACGCCAGAAACTTAATACAGAAAGTTAAGAAGAACTAAACTGAATATAACGTCAGGATATACACAAAAATAATTCAAGATATTTACAACGTTTGACTAAAAGCCACTAATTCTACACTATCTCTTATTTTTATATATTTTTTTAAACATGTGCCAATCCCTTGGAATGACCCTCCTTATTGCCTTTATATATCTTTTACCGTGACCATGACATGTCTAACTTTCAAACTGAATTAACAATCGATCATAGAATTAAAGCAAACAATTTCTATAACCGCTGTGTTGCTATTTACTTTTCTTGTACGTCTTTTCAGAACTGGTTGTACATTTTGTTGTACTAAGTCCTTGTAAAACTTTATCCACTACTGTATCATGTGTTAAAATAATCACATCAGACTGATATGGTTTATGTTACGTAACTATAAGAATAATAAAAAGGAAATAAATTGTATACTCTCGTGCGGTGGAAACAAATTCAATTACTTGCCGCTTCCTTGATCTAAGACAGTTCTTTATTTTACGCCATTACTTCATATTACGCATGAAAGAAACACAGCAAAAAGAATTCATATACAGATCTATAATTCCCTCAAACAACGAGCAAATATTTTTATGCATGAATGGAACAAATAAGGAATTGACCTATTACGGTTTTCAAACTCAACAATTCTTTGTAGATGTGATTCTCGCACTTTATTTTACTTTGTAAGGAAAAAAAAGAGAATATTATCCGGTGACTTTATATGATTCCGAATAACTCGTTACTAGTACAAAAACCTTTGATTGATATAAATAACAAATGATCTAGATTACAAATAGGCTGTTGAGATTGCCTTCTGAATATGTCCTCTAAATGTTTGTTTACTCAACAAAAAATAATCTCCGCTGACTAAATTTTCTCATTCAGTTGAAGGGTTAAATCAACCCACCAAATCTGTGTTGATACTGATGGACGATATGTGGGTCGCATGTCACCTGTTTATTAAAATGTGCAATTTTGCTGCATGCAAATTTTTCCGGAACACATCTGCGTACACTTTAGACACTTACCGGCATTTGGTAACATTATTTTACGAAGACACCAAAACGTCTGTGCAATGTCAAAGTATAATGCAAGACAATTAAGAGAAAATAATTATCAACAGCAAATCTAAACTGCACTCAAGCAAAAAAGCAACAATAAAGATCTAAAATTAGTCGAAGCATATGTATTTTTCATAGTGAAGAACTTCATAAAAGATAATTCACATCGGTTGATAATGATCAATGTCAAACGACCAAAACAAGTTGATAACTTCTATCAGGCATTATTACTACTAATACTATTACTGCTGCTTCTTCTACTAGGCAATATAACTACCACTACCACCACCACAACAACCACTAATAATAATAATAATAATAATAATAATAATAATAATAATAATAATAATGATGATGATGATAATAATAATAATAATAATAATAATAATAATAATACGAAGAAGAAGAAGAACAAAATTGCTACAACAATAACAACAATACTAATACTAATACTAATAAACGAAACAATAAGAAGAAGAAGAGGAGGAAGCAGAGGAAGAAGAAGAGATAGTTTCAGTGAATAGACTTCAGATACATATAGCTAATACATCAAGGCATTATTCATACTGTATTCTTAGGATACATGCAGGTGATACATCAAGGCATTATTCATACTGTATTCTTAGGATACCTATAGCTGATACATCAAGGCATTATTCATACTGTATTCCTATGACACATATAGCTAATACATCAATGCATTATTCATACTGTATTCTTAGGATACATATAGCTGATACATGAAGGAATTATTCATACTGTATTCTTAGGATGCATATAGCTAATACATCAATGCATTATTCATAGTGTATTCTTAGGATACATATAACTAATACATCAAGGGTATTATTCATACTGTATTCTTAGGATACATATAGCTCATACATCAATGCATTATTCATACTGTATTCTTAAGATACATATAGCTGATACATCAAGTCAATATTCATACTCTATTCTTAGGATACATATAGCTGATACATCAAGACATGATTCATACTGTATTCTGAGGATACATATAGCTGATACATCAAGAGATTATTCATACTGTATTCTTAGGATATAATATAGCTAATACATCAATGCAATATTCATACTGTATTCTTAGGATACATAAAGATGATACATCAAGACATTATTCATACTGTATTCTTATAATACATATAGCTGATACATCAAGGCATTATTCATACTGTATTCTTAGGATACATATAGCTGATACATCAATGCATTATTCATAGTGTATTCTTAGGATACATATAGCTGATACATCAAGGCATTATTCGTTCTGTATTCTTAGGATACATATAGCTAATACATCAAGGCATTATTCATACTGTATTCTTAGGATACATATAGCTAATACATCAATGCATTATTCATACTGTATTCTTAGGATACATATAGCTGATACATCAATGCATTATTCATACTGTATTCTTAGGATACATATAGCTAATACATCAAGGTATTATTCATACTGTATTCTTAGGATACATATAGCTAATACATCAAGGCATTATTCATACTGTATTCTTAGGATTCATATAGCTAATACATCAAATGTATTATTCATACTGTATTCTTAGGATACATATAGCTGATACATCAAGGCATTATTCATACTGTATTCTTAGGATTCATATAGCTCATACATCAAATGTATTATTCATACTGTATTCTTAGGATACATATAACTAATACATCAAGGCATTATTCATACTGTATTCTTAGGATACATATAACTAATACATCAGTTCATACTGTATTCTTAGGATGCATATAGCTGATACATCAAGTCAATATTCATTCTGTATTCTTAGGATACATAAAGGTGATACATCAATGTATTATTCATACTGTATTCTTATGATACATATAAATACAAAGAAAAAGTAAGCAATGAATATAGTTACTAGGTCCAGGTTCAAATTTGAATAGAACTATACTTATGTCATGGAATATGTATATATATCTTCCTATAAATAAATTTTAAAAAATCCGTAATTAAACATTAGATTGATTAAAAAAATGCTCAGCTTATATAATTTATTTTCTTCACACGGGCATAGTTTTGGAAGCGTGTCTATCATACTTAATTATAAACCCATACTTTCCACCTCTAAATGCATGGTTGTATCCAATATGTATTAATAAGGATATCAAAAAAAGAAGTTACATGTTTAAAAGACAGGATAATTTTAAATGTTATTAATGTAATTTTCGAGAGTGTTTCTGACCTTTCAAATCCAGACACAAACATTTAGTGTCTTTGGAAGAATTTACGTGAAAAATGTACCTCAATTAGTGTGTCTTCTAGAAAGAATTGTATGAAACCAGTAGTAATACATTCGACATAAAACAGATTGAAAACAGAACGCATATGTTATCCACGGAGGCAGCCAGAGGAATAGATTATAGTGCACCAATCCAGAAATAAATCACCAAAGTCACCTATCACTCCCTCAGGACCCACAACCCCAACCCCAAACCCCCCCCCCCAACCCCCCAACCCCCCAACAACAACTTGTCTCTCAGATGCAGGACATGTATTGGCCCTGGTGAGAAAGTAATAAATGTTATGACTAATCTGACCCCTCCCCCCAACCATACACACATTTGACCGCACCAGTGTCCTTGTGGTTAGGGCATCCGTGTCTGATGCAGGAGGTCACGGGTTAGAATCCGGGCCGAGTCATTCCAAAGACTTACAAAAATAGTACTAGCAGCTGCCTTGCTAGGTTTTCAACATTACGAGATTAGTGTTAGGACTTGTCGGCCTGGTGTCAGGATAATGTGACTGGGTGGGACATCATGCTACATGTCTGCTTGACATCGCTATAAACTGCCACACTGCAGACATCGTAGCCATATGACTGCAATTTTTTTAAAGCTAAGTTCAAATTCTAAATCACACATACACATGCACGTACACACACACACAATACAGATATCGTAGCGGTATGACTGAAAAATTGTTAAAGCTACGTTAAAAATCCAAATTACACACACACACACACACACACCCACACCCACACACACACACTCCCCACATTTCATGTAGATGTAATAAGGTTATGGTACATACATGCATGATGACATGATGGGTTTTGTCTATCAGTAAAAGGTTTTACAAAATACATTAGCACTGTTGAGGAATATGGTAAGGCTAATTGTGTGATGGTACGTATAAAGAGAATTTCCGTGATAAATGATACTAACGCTTGATGTGTGATGATATGTTTGCGTAGTGATTCCATGAAAAGTGAAAGTAAAGCTGAATGTGTGATAGTATTTATGTGGAGTGTTTCCATGAAATGTTATAGTAACGCAGAATGTATGATAGTATGTATGTTGAGTGTTTCCATGAAATGTGACAGTAACGCAGAATATATGATTGTATATATGTGGAGTGTTTCCATGAAATGTGATAGTAACGCAGAATGTATGATAGTATGTATGTTGAGTGTTTCCATGAAATGTGACAGTAACGCAGAATATATGATTGTATATATGTGGAGTGTTTCCATGAAATGTGATAGTAACGCAGAACGTATGATAGTATGTATGTTGAGTGTTTCCATGAAATGTGATTGTAACGCAGAATGTATGAAGGTATTTATGTTGAGTGTTTCCATGAAAAGTGAAAGCAAAGCTGAATGTGTGATAGTATTTATGTGGAGTGTTTCCATGAAATCTGATAATAACACTGAATGTATGATAGTATGTATGTGGAGTGTTTCCACGAAATGTGATAGTAATGCAGAATGTATGATAGTATGCATGTGGAGTATTTGAATAAAATGTGATAGTAACACTGAATGTATGATATTTTTTATGTGGAGTGTTTCCAGTAAATGTTCTAATATAGTGCGAATTAATGTAATGGTGATCACGTACAGAGTTCGATGAAAAGTTCTAACACAATACGGCTGAATGTGTCATAGTATGTAAATTGTTTCCACGAATAGTGTTCATTTAGAGTGATTCATTAAAATGTTCGAATTTAGTAACACAGAATGCGTGGTGATGTTCATATAGAGTTTCTATGTAGAATACAGTAAGACTTAATGTGAGATGGTACTCATGAAAAATGATATAATATAATACGATCGAATGGGTGATGGTATTTGTGCAGAGAATTTCCATTAAGTGCTCATGTAGAGAGTTTCCATTTAAAGTGCTCATGTAGTGAGTTTCCTTTTAAAGTGCTCATGTAGAGAGTTTCCATTTAAAATGTTCATGTATAGAGTTGCCATTTAAAGTGCTCATGTAGAGAGTTTCCATTTAAAGTACTCATGTAGAGTTTCCTTTTCAAGTGCTCGTGTAGAGAGTTTCCATTAATAGTGTGCATGCAGAGAGTTTCGAATAAAAGTGTTCAAGTGGAGAGTTTTCAAAATAAAAGTGTTCATGTAGAGAGTTTCCATTTAAAGTGCTCGTGTAGAGACTTTCCTTTTCAACTGTTCATGTAGAGAATTCCCATTTATAAGTTCATATAGATAGTTTCCATTAATAGTGTGCATGCAGAGAATTTCGAATGAAAGTGATAACGTGGACAGTTTTCAAAATAAAAGTGTTCATGTATGGAGTTTTCATTCAAAATGTTCATGTAGAGTTTTTATTTTAAGTGTTCATGCATACTTTTCATTTAACGTGTTTATGAAGAGATTTTCTATTTAAAGTGTTCGTTTAGAGAATTTCCATGTAAAGTGTTCATGTAGATAATCTTCATGTGAAGTGTTCATGTAGAGAGTTTCCAATTAAAGAGTTCACGTAGAGAGTTTCCAGGTAAAGTGTTCATGTAGAGAATCTCCATGTGAAGTGTTCATGTAGAGAGTTTCCATTTAAAGAGTTCATGTAGAGAGTTTCCATGTAAAGTGGTCAGGTAGATAGTTTCCATGCAAAATATTAATGTAAAGAATTTCCATGTAAAGTGTTGGTTTAGAGAATTTCAATGTAAACTGTTCATGTAGAGTGTTTCTGTGTAAAATGTTCATGTATAGAGTTTCTATTTAAAGTGTTCATGTAGAGAGTTTCCATTTAAATGTTCATGTAGATAATTTGCCTATAAAATGTTGATAGTGAGAATTTCCATGTAAAGTATTCATGTAAAGAATTTCCATGTCAAGTGTTGGTTTAGAGAATTTCAATGTAAACTGTTCATGCTGAATGTTTCCGTGTAAAATGTTCATGTATAGAGTTTCTATTTAAAGTGTTCATGTAGAGAGTTTCCATTCAATGTGTTCATATATAGGGTTTCCATTTAAAATGTTCATGTAGATAATTTGCATATAAAATGTTTTTGTAGAGAATTTCCATGTAAAGTATTCATGTAAAGAATTTCCATGTAAAGTGTTCGTGTAGAGAGTTTCCGTTTAAAGTGTTCATGAAGATAATTACTATATAAAGTGTTCATGTAGAGAATTTCCGTTTAAAGTGTTCGTGTAGAGCATTTCCATGTAAAGTGTTCGTGTAGAGAGTTTCCGTTTAAAGTGTTCATGAAGATAATTACTATATAAAGTGTTCATGTAGAGAATTTCCATTTAAAGTGTTAGTGTAGAGCATTTCCATGTAAAGTGTTCATGTAGAGAATTTCCATTCACAGTGTTTATGTAGAGAGTTTAGATTTAAAGTGTTCATTTAGAGAGTTTCCATTTAAAGAGTTCATGATTTAAAATGCTCATGTAGAGTTTTAATTAAAAGTGTTTATGTAGAGACTTCCCAAAAAAGTGCTCGTGAGAGAGTTTCCATTTAAAGTGTTCACGTAAATAGTTTCCAATTGAAGTGTTCATTTAGAGAGTTTCCATTTAAAGAGTTCATGATTTAAAATGCTCATGTAGAGTTTTAATTAAAAGTGTTTATGTAGAGTCTTCCCAAAAAGTGTTCGTGAGAGAGTTTCCATTTAAAGTGTTCACGTACTTAGTTTCCAATTAAAGTGTTAACGCATAGTTTCCATGACAAGATGTAATAGGATACGCCTGAATGTGGAATTGTCTAATAGAGCTTCCATTACAAATTGTTACGACCGATTGTGTATTGGTATGCGTGTAGAAACGTCCAAACAATGTTCAAACAGATTTCGCCTGAAAGTGTGACGGTATTCAAGTATAATATTTCCATGAAAAGTGCTCATGTAGACATTCAATGAAAAGTGCTCATGTAGACATTTCCATTGAAAAATTTTCATGTATACATTCCCATTAAAATTGTCATTGTAGAAATTTCCATGAAAAGTGTGCATAGTGATGTTTCCATTGAAAGTTTTAATGTAGACATTTCCATTAAAAATGTTCATATAGACATTTCCATGAAAATTTATAATATGGTACGATTACATGAGTAATGGTGTTGGTTAAAAGGTTCCACAAAAACGTTGAACTGTTGTACTGAATGTGTAATTGTGTTGATGTAGATAGATTCCACGAGAAGTTATGATATAGTTTGAATGAATCTGTGAAGGTGATAATTTAAAGATTATATGCCAAATTATCATAAAATTCGACTGAATGCTGATTACAGAGTTTCCATGGAAACCTACAATATGGGCATTATATACATCTTTTTAATAAAAAAGACAATTAGTTGTGGAGGAAATATTTACCCTGTTTATTGTCTTTGTTAATGACATATTGCATTCCATATCTAATCTTATGTAATTAGATGATGTTCATGTTACCTTCTCGAAACCGGTTCCTTTAAATAATGCACCGTCCTTAAACGACGTGACTTTGTGTTTAAATAACAAGGATGGTATTTGACTAGAACATATATTATTTATTGTTATCGGTTTCTTTGATCTGAAACAATGCATCTAGGTCATTATTCATTTGTTTCATTAACATCTCTATATTCTTCCTACATTATTCGCCTTTTTGATTTTTCCTTTTTCATGCGAAGGCACTTTAATTAGAACACATTAAACCTAATGACTTGTTAAAATTCTTTGAACTGAAGAAAATCCGTTGCAAGTTTTTCTGCCGTGTCATTTAATAATAGACCCATCTTTATGATCATGACAATTTACTCCGGTATGCTTGACGTTCTAATCATTATTGTACCATAAAATCCAATGGATGCCGAATTTACCAATCAAAGCTGCATTCCTTACTCCCGATGAGATAACGTTTAACTCACTGTACTCATTTAACCTCTTCACCATTACGGCATGATGTATAGAAATGATCCTTTCCTTAATTCAATTTGACTTGCATATGTTTCTCCTCTTTTGACTTCGGTTCTGGTGGATGTTGAATTATGTCTTGAGGTGAACGTGATCAGAGATAGGCGGTCACTCAAGTTCTTGATAAGTTTATTACAGGTCGACGGGGCTGTTAATTACTTATGATTTTATAAAATGCGGGGCATTAATGACCCTATAGGGCCATCAGGTTATGTCATGGTTGATTAGTCATATAATCCTATGATTTAGGGATCGATGTAACCTATGCATCATGCACGGAACAAAATAAAGAGGAGTTTGGTATTTATTTAGTACCTTCTAAATTAGCAAGATATTTTGTTTCATTATATCTTGTTCTATTTCTGGTTCAGATTTGTTTTCTTATCCATCTTTGGACTCTTTTCATGTTCCATTTTCACAAAGGTTTTCCTTGCTGATCTGCTCAGTAGTGATGGCAACTGCTTGCAAACTTTTACATTGTTTCCGGGTTACGTTTATTATTTTCAGCTAAAACCAAATTGTCTCTAATTGGATGGATATAAATGTTGCAATTCTTTGCGTAACTTTACGGTAATAATTAACTTATGCAGTGAACAATGAAATAAGCCTTTAGTAAACTTGACATTTAATTATCAAATTTCTGTCTCCGTATTTTTCCACAATGAACACTTTTAGCTATAATTATATTTACCAGTATTAAAGGTAAAGGCAATTATCTGTGCAAAACACTGCGAAAGAAAACCTATATATAGAATATAAGGAACAAAAACAAATATACAAAAACTTATAAAACGAATTCATATACAGTGTTACCGGTTTCAAGAGCAATATATTCTTTAATGTATTTTATTAAAACTCATGGATACGTAATGCTGTTAACCCAAGGAACTACAAACGAGGCAAGAGGAGGAATATGTCTAGAGTGCAGTAATGGCACCCCGAAGATCATTGAATTGTGAAAATTATGTTTGTACTTGGCAGACCTATCGCTATAATTTGACGGCAAAACTTAACTCAGATACACAACAAATGGTTTCTGTTTCAGCCTGACTTAACACCGTATAGTAATGATTGTGCTGATGTTTCATTAAACACATACATACATACATACATACATACATACACACATGCATACATACACACACATACATACATGCACGCACGCATACAAACAAGCATACATACATACATACATACATACATACATACACACACACACACATACATACATACATACATACATACATACATACATACATAAATACATACATACATAAGTACGTACATACATACATACATACATACATACATACATACATACATACATGCATGCATGCATACATACATACATACATACATACATACATACATACATGCATACATACATACGTACGTACATACATACATACATACATAGATACATACATACATACATACATACATACATACCTACATGCGTACATACGTACGTACGTACGTACATACATACTTACATACATACATACATACATACATACATACATACATATTCCTTTTAAATGAATGTCTCCAAATAAACTAAGCACTATTATTGTCTGTTTTGTTGTCAATATCATACAACTTGATTTTGCTATCGATATCATGCAACTTGATTAGATATACATATACAAAACATGATAAACACTCAAAATGAATATCGATCGATCCAGATGTGAAGATATTGATACGAAGGGTAGTGTCGGTGGAAACTAGACTTAGACAGTCAAATCATGCCAATGACAAACTAAAATAAATTGACGTATACGGTTCTTCCTGGTATATTCATGGCTTCAAATGTGCCACACGAATTTTATTTTCCACTTAGTTTCAGCAAATGAAAAGAGAACCCTTTTAAAGTTTTGAAAAATGCAACTTATACAATAAATTTTATCGTCTGCCGTTTTTGTTCAGCAAATAATACAGAAAATAGTTATGATTTTTTGGTGCAACAAAAATGTCTGATTTTATGTAGGTAGGACGCCGTTCTCTTTTTTATGGCATACAGATTAGATTGTGCTGTACATGTATGCTGTTCTATGCTCATCGCTGTTTCGTGTGATGTTAAGTTTATGTTTCCATATAAATAAGAAAAATGCATTAATTTGGCAAGATTCCCTTCTTTAATTAAACAAGTATTGGTTGTTTGGAAACAAAACGTATTTTACAAGCTTATTAAGGTATGAACGCACAGAACATTCATTATACCTAAGAAAAAGAGTCTGGGCAAAGAAATTTTCGTATGAAAGGAACTCGTGAAGGACAGTTCCAATATTTGGGGATATAAGGCTCAATCTGATGAAAGAAAATCCAAATTTGTGTCAGCAAAATGCACTAAACGCAGCTGGAAATGTACGTTATATCGTTACATTCGGCACAATACACTTGGCAAATATTGTCTAAGGATGTTAGAAAGGGAATACAAGTATGGTTACGGACAACCTTTATACTGAAGCTGGTTTTATTTGTTTGGTTTCATAATCGTTTTGAAACTCAAATTTGCGACGGGAAAATAACAATTAGTGTACCACAACATCAAACCAAGTACTGTTATCAGGTAGATTTACCGTATCATATCCGTTATCGATATAGACAACTTCCTCTTGGTTGTTTGATGTTTTGAGACGTTTCATTTCATATAGAGTCTTAGTAATGACATCTAATTAATTGTAAGCAGTTGGTCTACACAGCGTCATCTCGCCATGTATTTCTTCCAAATTACAGTCAAAATTAAACCAGTTTCTATTGTAAGTGATATGAAACTTCGGTCATAACTCTTCTTTTTAAAAAGAAAATTTGACTATCAAAAAATACGCATGCTGTATTCTTAAGACAATTCGGCTATCATAGAATACGTTGGCTGTGTTCCTAAGCCATGACATGGCATACAAGCCTCTAAACACCAGTTGTTGTCTTTGGCGTTGCAACTTTTGGTGAGGTTATGATATTATCGCAATCAGATGGATTAATGGGTTCTATTGTAATCAGATGGATTAATGGATTATTTAATCGAAAAATAGTTCGTAACTTGATTCTCATCAGTTTTGAAAATCATCCAAAAGTAAGCAGATGTTTTGCAGACATTAAGACATAATATTACGTTCCTTTCTTCCTGCTGGGATGATACTGTACAGACAGCACTGGTAAAGCCATTAAACATTTTGTTATTTGCGCGCACAGTGTAAGGATAATAGTTCTTTGTTTAATTCGACTTCGTTGTGTTCAGATTATGTGTTTTCACTTTCTATGCTTTCAAGACTTTCCTCTCCAGTTTAAAAAAATCTGTTTACAATTAATTATGCTTTTAAAGTAGATACACAATGAAGGCGTTGGCAATGAAGTATGCTTTTAAAGTAGATACACAATGAAGGCGTTGGCAATGAAGTATGCTTTTAAAGTAGATACATTATGAAGGCGTTGACAATGAAGTATGCTTTTAAAGCATATACACAATGAAGGCGTTAGAACACTTATTAAATTTAATAGTAAGGATTTCTTTTTGGTCCACGTTCAACAACTAAAACAAAACTGACTACGTGAGTAATTTAACAAATCATATTCTCATTCTGTATATATTCTACCTCTTCCATACACATCCTCTACTCTATGGGACACTATGGCATTATTAAAGTGAATTAAACCAAAACCAATGCAACAGCTCAGTCAACGACAAAAATAAATCTGAATGCAATCCCAAATTCCCCCAGGGATTATCTGCTTAGAGAGTGCAGGTGGACATTTTACTAAAATGTATGAAAAAGGTTGAAAACAAATAGATTGAGCAGCAAAATATAATGAAAATGTGCTACTTAAATAAAAGCAGTGATGAAGGCTTCGATATTTCATTTACCGGTTCCAAGCAACACAATAACTGAGACGTTTGAATAAGGACACTTTGGAAAGAATTGTCACAAAATGTCTTAAAGGTTCATCAAGAGAAGCGGAAATGAGTACATATATCGAATCAACACTTGTTCGAATATTTCAATGACGATAGAGCTTGATTTGACTATCAGATTGATAAAGAGACCCATGAAGGAGGAAATTTATTCTCGTAGAGTTTTACTATAGACCAATACCTAGGAACGTGAAGAGTTGAGGTCAAATAGACCAAGTCATTGAACGTTTATTTGAGATTTGAATTACCAACCTTGTCAACGAATAAAACCAAAACTAAAATACATTGTTATAGGATCTTATGTATCAGCCTATCAGATTAAGTTATATTTACATGCAACTGAATGGATATAAAACAAACAAGTTAGTCTAAAAGTAACAAATAAGTATGACACATGTGCTAAATATTCCCAGCCCAAATCGTTATAGATTATCAAAATATGGTCTGACTAGATAAAATAGAAGATCTTTAGATGTCATACAACACTAGAGTGCATCATAACATTTCAGAATGAATTTAATAGCTATGTAAATTTGTATGAAATAGTTGAAGACAAATAATTAGACCAGTTATTCTGTCAGGATATTAATACATATGTCGGCGTGTTAGGTCTATATGTGGGAATAATAAATGAGTTGCACACGACTTTGTTCCTAAAATATCATTATGTTGCATCAAAGATTTGTCAACAAGCAAACATGGTGGGAAGAAACATGTATACAATAAGGAATGTGTTCGATACAGGAGAAAAGGGATCAGATCGCAAGACATTGTTTAAGAATGTAGACAACTCGAAAGTCATATTGCCGAAATTCAGAAACTATTGTCATTAATTAAATCCAGAATTCATTGTCATTAATTACATTGTCACTAATTAGAGTTCCATACGTCGTTATGGCGATTCTGAAAATTAAGAGACGAAGCACACGTACCAACATCATCGCATTCCCAACTTACAGATGAAAAGGACAAACAGTTTAGCCCAAGATGTACCAGCCATATCTTTGGAAAAAAATATTGAAGAAAAAAATGCGTCATCATGATCACTAGCCTGGAATATACGGAATTCATGCTCAGAGAGACGTAAGTTAATTTTCAGATACCCAAAATATTTACAGCTACTGATCCATAACTTGTCCAGTTATCACAGTGACGAGTTTTTTTTTAGAACGCATGTAAAAACGATCCTTGTAACGGGAAAAAGTATACTAAATATAAATTTATTTATTTCAAGCAAGGGGGGGCTGGCCATTGATGGATTCATAAAATACGGCAAGGAAATTAGAATTTGATGAGCCAATAGATTTCAGATACTTTCGGTCCATGCTTGCCAACATTTGGAGACAACAGCTGACAAAATATATCATTCAAAGGCATATAAAATCTTAATTGTTTCAGTATATCAAATTACGACTGTCAATATGTACAAGATGTAATGGTTAATTTCAGACTGAATACATTAAAATTTACTTTCTAGATTAATACGTAAAGGAGGACATAAAAGTGCTATATACCATTTTTGAGGAGTCGAGAAATGCATGGAATACTTTCGGCCATCCATATTTCTTTGTTCATGGGAATCTCAGTAACATCTTCAGGCCAACCAAGTGCTGTTCTCAGCGACGACTGTGCGATGTCAACCAAGTACGGTACAGATGGCAGGACTGACTGTGGGCTCGTATTTGAGCATCCAAAATTGTGGAGTTCTTGCCGGCAATCAACAATATCTTCCACAGGATCTCTTCACTGATTGATAAAATATCGTAGGCACCAGTGGAAACTTCAGTAAAGTTCCAGTTTATGTTATCGTCCAACAAAAACACGAACCAACGGTTTTGATAGAATATTTGGCAAACTTTAATACAACGACGCTAGTGTGTTCTCGAGTGTGCGGGATACTCTCGCAGTGATTGGAGTCAAGAAAACAACATAAAGATCTGGTTTCGTGCACAAGGTCGTGCTCAACGAGGTAACACTCAGGGTTGTTTTGCAGTGACACGCGGCATTGAATCCGCCACATATCATCAGCTATATCATCAGTGTCTGCAATAAGTTCGTGTCTTGAAGAATAAAACGTCTCCGGGTCCATGATATCGTCGATGAGCAAGCGTTAACAAATTGATGCAGCCTCATTGATGACTTCTGGTGTGTTGCTATCAGCGCAAACTGATCCCACGAGTGTTTCTAGCCTGTTCAAGTGTTCATTGATATGTAGCTGCTAGTCAAAAGACACACATTTGAAACTTCTGGGTTTAGCTACTGCAGATCTACGCGGTCGACGGGAATCTCCGTTACCCTAACAAAACCTCTCACCAAGACCTGTTACTAGAAGTGTTTTGGATGGACGTTCGATTTTTTGCATGCATACGTTCAACAATTTCTTCACTTCTTCAGAGTCCCCGGTAAACTCCTTGAGTACTATAATGGCCATTGAACGTCCATGTATACATCATTTGTCTTCGCTGACACATTCAAAAGAAGTTCTTTCTATTCTGTATTAATGTAGAGAGCCACACGCATGAGATTTTCGAAGCCATCTTGCTGAAAGACCCTTCACAGATCGAGAAATGAGTCTCAGCAGAAACCTCACGAATGTTATCAAGGGTCATAATCATCTCTGCAGGCTTCATTTCGTGGTAGCATTGATCGATTCAATAAATATTTCAAGTTAATCTTTGCCACAAAAATTGACATCTCAGTTGCTCCATCACATCTGACAACAGTGTAGCAAAAACCGCATGGAACATGCGCAGCATCTTGATTCGTATTTAATTGAACCGCGAGAAAAAATCTTCATCTGATGACCTATGGTCGTTCACATGAACGTTCGAACATTCTAATCCGCGTAAATAATATACGGAATATTCACATTCCTTCTGACCCACAATACAATTTATTGCCATGAAATAGCAGTTGGGTGATACATACATACATGCAGTGTCGACATGGAAACATGTTACCCTTGTGCTTGTCGTGCCGGCACGCCATTCGTGGAAATCATTTATCCACAAGTAATAATACCGCGCCGTCGAGACACCAGAGCTGTTTACGTTTTCCATGTTGCTCAGCAAGAGCAGATCAGTTAATCTTTACTTTGTGCATGTCGGGATAGTCGTTACGCATAAAAACCTTTGTTCAAAATGAACACATTAACACCAATACCAGGTTGAGTTCTTCAAACTTTTTAAGTATAAATGTCAAACTCACGTATAAAGAATTCTGCTACCTACCAAACTTGAGTTAACCTAGGTGATGTCTGTGTTTTGGAGGCTAATCTGTACGATCGTTCGTAGGAAACAGCGCGAATAAGACAACCCATTAAAAACATCGGTTTAGCACGTCCGTCACTGTCCACCATTGAACACACTTTGGTGTAAGAATATAACTTGTCCCGCGAACTGGCGTGTACTGGCAAATATGAAAATGAACTATTGTGTATCAGGAAAGCATCCACCCTGAACCTCCTGGGGAGTAATTTTTAAACTTTTCGAGGATCTTTGCATTACCTTTATCAACGTAATGAATGATGGTCTCTGTGTCACTGTGGTTAAAAACCACAAGGCACCTTTATGAAAACAGGGTTATGATGCTATAGATGGTGCACAGCCTCGTTTGGTTAAACAAACAACAATACATGATAAATTGCACCTTGAATCTAAACGGTGTCGCCGTTTCACCCACGCGCTACAGTGCCAATTGGATTGATAGATGTATGTTCGAGAGAAGCTCCAAAACCACCCATCTTAGCTTGTCAACGCTTGTAATGATTGCCTAGTAGTCTTCAACACCACAAGAGCGTTTGTGTAACCTGAAATCTGGAATTTTGATTATTTAAGGACCTTACACAAACAGCTTCTTCTGCAATAGCATGTACGACATGAGTACGGTGTTGTTCATAAGCAGTTGTGATTCGCCTTGTCGTTGGAGGAATCTTAATATGAAACTGTGCTACAGTTGCACAAAGTACTCTCATAGTCGTACGTGGCTACTTTGGAGGAAGTCCTAATAGCGGAAGTATGTCTGCTTTTCTTGCGCTTCTCAATATCATTATTTCAGGTTCTCTCGAGGATTGCGTAAGTTGATTAATATATGCCGTTGCAACAAGCCGTAGTTTGTTTGGGGGAAGTTGTTTCAAAATTGGTCGTGGCTCTTCTGTGAACATTAATACTACAAGTACATTTGCCTTTCTCATACCGCTTGAAATTCTTTACTGATGATTACCTAACTTGTTTCACAGCCTGCATGCCTGTATATAAGGGGAAAAAGTGTAAATTACTTATTTACCAATAAACACTTTTATTGACAACAATTACTTTTCCGTGACTGGTGCGTTGTTATGTCTTCACCTCCGCTCACGGTAATACTCGGCAACAGATCCATTAGATTACACGACTTTTCTCCGTTCCCACATTTAAGGGGTAGTTGAGCACCGGATCCAACAAGAAATAAGAAAAAAATGGGATGTACATTATTCATATTGACGTGTTTTGTCGCAAAGTTCTCGTTTTCCAACGCAAACGCCTTTCAATCGATTGCGTCCTAGTATCATTTGTGTTTCTATACAGACATATATCATAATAATTTCCTAAATAAAAACCGTAAAATATGTTAGGCCCTGATGGTAGTGTTGAACGGCAGGGTAGCGTTTGATAAGCAAGCTATTTTACTCATCATCACATTTTGGTATCAAATCACTCTTCAAGTTCAAAGAAAATTTTCTTCAAGCGTTTATTTCGTGAAATTATCGCACACTTGCCATTTTCATAATGCATCACACCGACTCAAAAGTGACCATCGATTATAAACTCACATCCGAAAATTTCAAAGGTGCTTTGGTACTAATCTTTGAACCCGAAATTATATCCGATTAGTTTCTTCTCTAAGTATTAAACTTATGGGTTCATTGTCTCTGCATTAGGGTAACGTTTATAAAGAAATACCACCATTTATTTGGGTTCTGTATCATTTAATCTTATTCTTTACTACTGTCAATTAATTTATTGCTGTGCTTGCGATAATGCCATTGATATTTCTATATATTGTGCCAAATACCTTTCGCTAACTGATCTTTGCTGTCGTAACTCCCTTCACTGGTCATTTTAATCCTTGGCTGTCTCACTGGTGATTTAGATGTTATCGCTGTCGTGACTGGTCATTTCATTGTCTTCAATGGCTACCTCGGTTAATGTCAGAAGCTTAAAAGTTTCTTCTATAATATCATACAACAACTTTCCCAGCGTTTCATTATTTTCTTCCCAAGTTTTCCTCTGCTAGCTCCAAGTCAATCCCTAAAACAGTTAATTTATTAAGATTCTCCGGATGCGTTTTTGAAAAATTGCATGACATCTTTTGTGCATCTCTGACGAGTCGATATGAAGACATTCAAGCAAAATAGCGATTTAATCTGTTTTGCGACGTTACAAACACACCATGGGTCCGATAATTGTATTACCACATTAGCCGCAGAAGATAATTCTTTCATAATACTATATTTGTCGAACTGTGTGGTTTCTAATAGCATTATGTAATAACCCAATACATTTCTCTAATAGCAAATCGCTTATGCATTGACAGTGTATATCGATAAGTCTGTGAGCTACCATCAACGCATCACCCAAGCACTGAAGAGCAAAGCATGCACGTGGAATTACGTGGGCTAGTCACGCGTATGCAAAATTCTTCAGTGGGATAAGTTTAATGGGAATCCTGAAGGGATTTCTGGCCTGGGAACCAAAAAGTTACAGAAGGTCTCAAATCTTCATCACCATTTTACTCATGCTAGTCATTTTTTTCATACTTGCCCTTATTTTAGTAGCTTTTATACTTGCCTTATTTTAGTAGCTTTTATACTTGCCTTTTTTTAGTAGCTTTTATACTTGCCCTTGTTTTAGTAGCTTTTATACTCGCAATATAGATCTAAAACGTCACCTTAAGTTGGTTAATATTTCAAAAACTAAGTGACACCAGCTACCAGAATTGTTTGCATCAAGATAATGATTTATTTATTTATTTATTTATTTATTTATTTATTTATGGTCAACATTGTGTTTTGGTGTTTGATAATAGTACTTTGTCCACAAAAAGCGATTGCCATATGCCTGCCATCTTGCCAGAGGCAACGCATACAGAAGACGTAATTTTAACGTCTGAGAATCTGCTAAAATTAATAGACCTATCGTGGACATAGTTCTTCTTCTCTACATATATTTACCCACTCTTTTATCGTTTTGGTCAGCTACAGCTTCTTGGCTTAGTGTCACGACTTTATTAACATTTGGGATACAGCTCATATTTATGCCGGTTTTGAGAGTAGGGCTTAACATTTGTTTAACGGGTAACATGATTTTTGTATACATTTGCTGAAACGAAACGACGCAACCCATTTTCATTAACCTGCATTTAGGTCTTCCAAAAATGTCGTTATTACCAGCTGTACTTTTGAAATCTCTTAAGCATTGTTTGAAATTTTACCATGATATTTTCATCCTTGTTGTAACTGTTTTATTAAAATTAGAAACTTCTCTTGTCAACAATCTTTAACACTGACACAACAGACTGTACAATATATGTTTTTTTGCACCTGTGTACCCATGATGCTCTTGTATACCCAAGATGCCCCTGTTTACCAATCATGTACCTGTATACCCAAGATATACCTGTGTACCCATAATGCTCTTGTATACCCAAGATGTCCCTGTTTACCCATCATGTACCTGTATACCCAAGATGTACCTGTGTACCTATGATGATCTTGTTTACCCAACATGTACCTGTATACCCAAAATGTACCTGTATACCCAACATGTACCTGTATACCCAAGATGTACCTGTATACCCATGATAGGTACTATCATGTACCTGTGTACTGATAAGGCACCATTATATTCAAGATGCAGATTCTACATGATCTATACTTAACATACCTTGAAATACATTCATCCGCCAGGCTCTGACAATAATGCAGAAAGAGTTGTATTCAACGTGTTGGCTCTTTCATTTTGTCCGCCATAGACTTCATCAGCTGACATTATTCTCCATCATGAAATAGCTCCAGGTCCATATTTATGTTTACCTTTGTAAGCGACAAACACAACAGTAGATGTGAGCTCTCCGAAACCTTGGTGTACACTTTTGTTCTTTTCTAGCTCGGTATAAATCAAATACTTTTTTCTTCCTTTGAGGTATCTCCAGTCATGATGTAGTGGAAATCTAAAACTGTTGCAGACTAAATTAAATCCTTGCAATACTATGCTGTTATTATTTTTATTTGAATGGTTTCAACATCTTGTAAGGACAATTAACATTCAGACAGAAGTTTTTGCATCTTAACCCCCCCCCCCCCCCCAACAAACCCTGAAATTTATAGACTGATTTCATCAATTCTGATATGTTTTTGCGTATCAGATGCAATAAGGAAATACTAAACCCGAGTTTGCCACCATGACCACTCAGCTTACTTGATTCGAACAAAATTTAATGTCACAAAGTATACTTTCCTAGAGTCACCATTGTCAAAGTTTAAGGTGTAGCTTGGAAGTAATGTTGAATGGGTTGTATGTGAAAAATCTTTTTCATTATAGTAAGTTTGTATTGCGTCAAATTCATTTGTTGTCGTAGCGTGTTACTGTGAGTTAACCAGCTTAATTTATTGAACTCGTAAGGTGCTCTACTATTTACTTTTGTTTTACATATGAAGTCTATTATATAATATTATGAAATCTGGTTGTAATTAGCTTTTCTTGTACAAATACATTTACCCTCTATTTGCTATTTTTTGACACGTAATTCTCCTTCCATTTGTGTCTCTTGTCACTTCTAATGTGTTTTAATTTATTACCATCATTTCTACTGCAATTTCATTTATTGCCATCATTTCTAGTGTGATTTCATTTATTACCATCATTTCTACTAGGATTTCATTTATTGCCATCATTTTTACTGTGATTTCATTTATTACCATCATTTCTACTATGATTTCATTTAATACCATCATTTCTACTGGGCTCTCACTTAATATCACCATTTCTACAGTGATTTCTTTTATTTCCATCATTTCTACTGTGATTTCATTTATTACCACTGTTTCTACCGTGATTGCATTTATTACCTTCATTTCAACTATGATTTCATTTATTAGCATCGTAGTAAAGTCAGGGACGTCATTTCAACTTTTTTCAGGGTGGGGACAAAACTTGATGGGGGGTTGGCAAAACTTGATGGGGGGGGGGGGCAAAACTTGACGGGCTTGTTAATTTTCGTATATAGGCTACAGCAATATTACATCACATGCAATTTAGGGGGAGGGTAAGGGGGGTAGATGCCCCATGCTCCCCGATGACGTCCCTGAGTAAAGTGTTGCATCACCACCTTAGTCACGTTTTAGCATGTTTACTGTACTATAGTAAAGCGTTGCAGGGTGAGCTTAGTCACTTTCCTAAGTCCGGTTAGTCAATGAAATTATTGTTTCATTTCAGTTATTCATTCGTCCTTTTTCAGTGTGTGTGTGTGTGTGTGTGTGTGTGTGTATCGGTGTGTGTGTACTTCCTGGTTTGGTTCGGTAATGTTACTTTAACTTCACATATCAAACGAAGCCACCACATAAATCTGTCAAGAGCTCAATTCTCGTATTCTAAAAACAATATACTTTCAGCAATGTCCGTAACTTACATAACGGCGATTATAAAAGACCTCGGAATGAATAGACGAGAGAGATATATCACTGGTGTGATGTGATGTGATTTGGGTTTTTAACGTAGCTTTAACAATTTTTCAGTCATATCGCTACGATGTCTGCAATGTGGTAGTTTATAGTGATGTCTAGCTCTGGGGCATCATGTCGCAGACATGTAGCATGATATCCCACCCAGTTACATTATCCTGACACCAGGCCGACCAATCCTAACAGTAACCTCCTATAGCTGAGCGCCAAGCGAGGCAGCAGTTAGTACCAGTTTTCGAAGTCTTTGGTGTGACTCGACTTGGACGCTCTAACCTCTAGGCGGTATATCATTGGCAAAAGGACGTGGGTCCCTGAAGAGCATGGTATTATGAAATAATAGTTACTGTTGTACTTCGTAAACAATGGTCTACCCCATCTACCCCGAAAAAATGAACAGACATATATATATATATATATATATATATATATATATATATATATATATATATATATGCTGCTTTAATTTTTTTTCTTGAAATGGTTGTTTTCAAATTAACAATATCTCACTGTTCGGTCCTATAAAGGAGAAAACTATTAAACTGTCCAACCAATCTTTGTTTCAATCCCTATCTGACATTCAAAACCCTTGTCTATGAAAACTGTATAAAAATAAACGTGATCTAAATCTTTCTACGGCTATCACTGTATAAAACAAACGTGATCTTACGATAAGGATTCAGAACAACGTGTGAAGGAGAGGAGATGGGTAGACAAAAACAATAAAAACTGGACAAACACACATATTTCTCAAAATATATCTAGGCTTAAATATGGGTTATTCTGATGTACAAGCTTTATTTCCCAAGTATTTTCTGCAAACTACTAGAGAATCGTATGAAGATGTTCGAAATGCAGTAGATACAAACCGCATGACATACAGCTATACGAAAATTCCCCATGCTCTTTAGGCATAAAATAAATGTCAGAATAGTTGCTCATGGATCAGATTCTTATAAATGATGGTTTAATTATACCATAAAATGATAAGACAGAATCCTAAAGGTGCCATTATTTCACATTTCCACTCCTGTTTAATGTCTGACCGTTTCGATACGATACATCCAGAATGTATTAGTGTAAAAAAAAGTTAGAAACGACTTGCTTATCCTGTCTGTCATTGTGGTTCGTAAATATAAACGAATGTCTAATTAATGGGTGGAAACATACGCCCATAATAACTTGGAATAGTTTCACTATTCTACTGTACCCTCCCTTTTCTTCTTGTAAAAGATGGTGAAATCTAATTATTTTGATGTAAGATTTCGAAAAACTAGTTTTGGAATTTCTTGCCAAGAAAATAGGATGGAAATGTATCTTGAGAGGGTCTTTGCTTAAGTATAAACTTTCAATAATCTATTATTTAAATGTTAAATGGATGTGTAATGATGGGGCTTGCACACCTTAATAAAAAAAATGTCAAACTTGGAATGATCGCTATGGTCTTTAAATTCATAATATCCACTGTCTAGACGCATTAATACTTGACTTTGCCATTCTGCCTCATCTAAATTGTATTTTTGGACTTTTGTTTATCATACTATACTTCTCTCATATGTCTATATATATATATATATATATATATATATATATATATATATATAGAGAGAGAGAGAGAGAGAGAGAGAGAGAGAGAGTTTTCCACTTAAAATTGTGCTAGGATCATAGTAGACCATTATTAAAGTTTTACTATGAGTGAATACTACGTTATCAATATGTACATCTGTCTGCCCTCCTGGCTTCAACCTTCCACATTAATATGTACATCTGTCTGCCCCTCCTGGCTTCAACCTTCCACATCAATATGTACATCTGTTTGCCCTCCTGGCTTCAACCTTACACATCATCTGTGGACCACACTTAACCACTTTCCGGCAGGACAGGGTCATTGTGCAGTCAACCTTGTCCGATGGGGCCAGGCTACTGACTCTTCCTGTTGCTGTGGAGCTCTACAGACCATGTCACACACTGCCTACTGACAAAGTTCCCTGGTGGACTGCAGGCTCTGCACCTTGCTGATGATGATGACGTTGTTAACTGGTTGAGCACGCACTGCACACGATGATAAAAATATGTACTGTGCGAACTTCGGATACAGAGGTACACATCCAAACAAACCGATAAGACTGGTAGCAGTTTATTAAGTATCGTGTCTTCTTTATTTTGCAAACTATATTTCACTTTAGAAAATGTTTAAACAGAGACATATATTTGACTTGTTTCTTGTAAAAAGTGAATTTTATTTCATAAACATACATAATTTTCATTGTATCATGTAAAAAATGAATTTTACTTCATAAACATACACAATTTTTATAAACAAAATTGAATGACATGATGATTATGTCCGTTTCGCTTTGCGCAAATAACGAAAGATTTGATTGTCAAGAACATTTATGTTGTCTACACATCATTCCCTCGTGCCAATGAATGATTTCCTCTTCGGTGTCTCTTAATGCGCATGTCACCTTGAAATTTGTAGCAAAATAAGGAAGGAAACAAAAGTGATAATATAAAGTTGAATTTCGTAATAAAGTGTAAAATGTTGTTATTCCGAGAAAAGACAGAATTAAATGACGACATTGACACTGATTGGTGAATAAGAACTGAATTTTCATTCTTATGTAATCAAAAAGAAAGTGCTAAAACGTGTAATTAAGACTAATTTGAGGTTTTAATTGACTTCCGAGTAATATTTTACTAAAACCTACTGGTACTACGTTAGACACCGACTGTATTGTTTTTTGTGGGTTCTTTTTGAAAACATCACACTGCTATGACAAGGTGCTAAAAGAGAGGATCTTTGAAGAAAACGCACTCCGAGAGATATTGAACCGTTTTATTAGCAAACGTGTTCAACCTTCTTTATATTCTTTTTCGTTAAAAGAACTAAATTGCATTCAATTTACTTTTCAGACTCACTTTAATCCAATACAGAATTCCCTACACGCTGCATTTCCCACTCTCTTCAGACGTAGCGGACAGTTCGTGCTGCAAGCGAACTTATTTCGGATGGAAAGACTTCTTTGCCATATAATCAATTTATCTTACTGCGCACAGAACCATCAATTGTGTCATTAAAAATAATTGATAGATTAAACAAAATAAACGAAAAAAGAGTGTTTATACACATGAAGAACTAGTGTAGCTTCAAGATATTTCAAGTTTTAGTCGGATGTATCGCAATGACATCGTACAGATTATTGAACATTAGCAGAAATAAAAAAAAAATATTACGACAAAATCTTTGAGAAGAATAAAAAACACTTTTACAATGACTATCGTTCTCCTTTACAATCGCAAAACTAATACTGCATTCATATTCTATAATTTCAAAATAGCGTTTTATCCCCATCCTGGGTAACTTGCAGAGTACGGCAGAGCTTTAAACTAATGGTGGCCTGTACATGTTTTACATACATTACCGGTGGTTCTTTCCGGCGTTTTCCCGGGTTCTTCCTCCACCACTGATGCGCCTATCTTGTGCTGAAAAGTAGCGTTAAACCCTACAAAACAAAAAACAATGATTTTTACTCTGGGAAAGAATAAAATTTTATATAAAAAAGTTGTTTACAAGAACCCTACACTGATTTTGAATCAAGGCCAGGAACTATGTCAACATTAGGTACAATGTCTCTATAAAGTTGTTTACGTCAAAAATAAAAAACTCTGAACTCTCTTCTAGACAACTTTACAATAGCATGTAATGGAATAAATTTTAAAAAAACCTAACAAACGAACAATTAAATTAAATCAAATATAAATTAAATTTGCATAAAGTACACGTATTAACAAAATGATAGTATCCAATGCATACAAGTTACAGACAAAAACATTAGAAAATATGGATTAAGAAGAGGATATTGTTATCACTAAGCATCAAGTAGTTATTATTTTTTTGTGAAGAGTTTTAAGCACTGATCTTCCTTTCACTGAGTTTGGAATATTGTTCCATATTTATGGTGGTGGCTAGAATATGCAAACCTTTGCTTAACTAGTTCTTTTTGGAGGGTTTCGAAATTTTAGTTAAAAAATATTTAGTTGAAACAGACTGTAAAATTATCAAACTTGGATTAGCTTGCTGTGCTGTGTATTAACACGGTTATGGATGAATTAGCCACTGTATATTTTTAGCTCTGTTTTTGACGGATCAGTTTGTAGCGTGTATTAATACCGTTTTTCGATGGATTAGCTTGCTGTGTATTAGCACTGTTAGGCATTAGCTTGATGTGTATCAACATTTTTTCGATGGATTGCCTTGCTGTGTATTAACACTTTTGGATGGATTGGCTTGCTGTATTAACACTGTTTTGGAAGGATTACCTTTTATATGCATTATTATTGCTTTGGACGGATTAGCTTGCTATGTATTATCGCTGTTTTTGGATGGATTAACTTGCTGTGTATAGCACTGTTAGGCATTAGCTTGATGTGTATTAACATTTTTTTGGATGGATTGCCTTGCTATGTATTAACACTGTTTTGGATGGATTGGCTTGCTGTACATTATCTCTGTTTTGGAAGGATTACCTGTTATGTGCATTATTATTGCTTTGGACGGATTAGCTTGATATGTATTAGCGCTGTTTTTGGATGGATTAACTTGCTGTGCTTTAACAGTTTTTGGATGGATTAGCTTTCTTTGTATTAACACCGTTATGGATGGATTAGCTGCTGTATACTAACATTGTTTTGGATGGATTAGATTGCACTGTGTATTAACAATGTTTTTGGATCGATCAGCTTGTGTGCATTAACACTGTTTTGGATGGATTGGCGTGCTGTATATTAACACTGTTTTGAATGGATTGGCTTGATGTGTTTTAACACTGTTTTGAATGGATTGGCTTGATGTGTTTTAACACTGTTTTGAATGGATAGGCTTGATGTGTTTTAACACTGTTTTGAATTGATTGGCTTGATGTGTTTTAACACTGTTTTCGATGAATTTGCTTGCTGTGTATTAACACTGTTTTGGACGGATTAGCTTGCGGTGTATTAACACTGTTTTGGACGGATTAGCTTGCTGTGTATTAACACTGTTTTGGACGGATTTGCTTGTTGTGTATTAACTCTTGTTTTGGAGATACCGAAGACTTTCTTATTTTGAAATCTTGTACAGAAGTTTGGATTTTCTCATAAATATCATGTTTTTTGTTTACTTTAGGGTATTCCTAGCAATTAATTTAGACGAGTTTCCTGAAAGATTATTATTATTGTAGCCATGTTTTCGAAGTTTCCATTTAAATCATTAATTATTTGGTAGCAAGTAACCATCGCCATTTACTCACCTTACTCCGTCTTCTCTTAGGGCGTCGATCCCCTTCATTCCATATCGGCCCATTGCATGTATAGTTCGCTGAAACGGTGTTTTAACCAAGTGTAATCGTGCGAATAAAGGAGTCAGTGAATGTAGAAATAAACTGACCAATGAGATTCAATAGTAAATTACAAATGCATTCTATTTTCGTAAACACAATGTACATATAGTCTGACTCATCATAGACATGCTTATCCAGGAGCATACAAAACTGACTGGAATTTTTAAACAACAGAATGAGTCAAAACATCTCCAAAAATTAAAATAAGTTTATTCGAAAACTTTTTGTTTCACTTAATTTATTTAAAACATTAATTTTTTTTAAAATGTCGGTAACGTTCAAGCCGAATATTCTTTGAACAGTGATATACATGGGCAGAAGTTCATAAATGATTGATTGAAAAATTCCAGAATTTAATATAAATTTCCTTTCAAAATTTTATATCCTGACTAGGGGTAAATATGTAAGATCTATCAAACACAGCTATTGTGAACAAAAGTGACACTACTAGTACGAGATGATGATTAAAAATGGGTACGCATCAGTTACAAAATTTATGAACAAGAAGAAAAAATCTCAGACACCTGGACATTTCTAACAATGTACAAATATAACTTAATATCTTTATTGCCCACTCAACCAAAAAAAATCATCAGTTAATTAGCAGTGTCTTGATGTATAAGTATGTATATCCGCTATCCGCATCCTATGAAATGTACAACCCCGAAGTAATAAAATAACTGATCAATACGCCAATATGTAGATAGGGTTGCATGCTTTTCATAATTTATGAAAACGGATTCACTAAAACTTATCAACTCGATTTGAAAATTACATTCTATGAATTTGACAAGATTGAAGAAAGCCATTTGTAATGCACATTTGTGTTTTACAGCAGGAATATGTGACACTAGATTTACACATTCAATCATACGGATAGAAAAAAAATTATGTTATGTTCAGGTAAAATAGCTAAATTATACACCAGTAAAACAAAAATATCCGTCAAACTCCATACACGAATAATACCCCCCATATATATATATATATATATATATATATATATATATATATATATATATATATATATATATATATATATATATATATATATATATATATATATAACATTTCACAACAAAATCTTTAATTCAATGAAGCTAATACGTGAATATATAGGCACTATCATTTCGTAAAGACTGACAACATAAATTATCATCTTGACCTTATTTATACAAAATCTATTTGAGTGAATAAAACATAATAAGTTTGAGAAGTCATAGCAGGTGCATTATTCTGGATAAACTAGGAGCAAATTCCTATACTGCTTCCTACATGTTTGGTTTTTGCCCGCGCCAGCCAGTCAGCCATTGTAAAGTGCTTAATGCCATCCATCCTCATCCCGCCTTTAAGCTGCATGCCATAACGACTGCATGTACAGAGAAAGAACTTTAAACAATTATCATATTTACAAAGTTACACCAATAGCTTTTGTAATAGTTCCAGATGATGCCTTTTGATTTCCTGTACAAACATTAACAAATTTATCCAGTTAATTGTACGAGTTGTTTGTCCTCCAAACAATCCCTTTACATCAAGCAAGGGAATGATTTAGGGAAAGGAATTAACGAACAAAATAGTTTTAATAACTCATCTCCCCACACAAATTTCCGAAACATTTGCATCTTTACAAACTGATCTAAATCTACATCCATGAATAATACCGACTTGGAAACTTGCCACCAATATTGACAGTTTATCTTACTCTCTCAGTTTATAAAACTAGATATATGCAATTACCTGTTATCGTAATCATACGTGGGATATCATCGTCTTTCCGCGATGAACCAGGCAAGTAGCAAATTCAATCAAGAGGCGTTTGTAAAATCACGCATCTCTTCAAAAAGTCTTGGGATCAATGTGTTTTCATTTGTTTGTTTTCCAATCCTTTGTATCGGTGTCTTAATTGTTGTCTTTTATTGTGCCGCTGAAAGTTCCTTTGACGAAGAACAACCTGAAAACTGTAATCTAATTTTCAGATTTTGAAAGTCACAGTACAGATAAGCTCTACTCCCCCCCCCCCCGCAAGTTATCAGATGCAGTGCACGTGTACTCTCACATCGGCAAGGTCATATAAACTAAAAATAGACGGAAAGGATGAAAGAGTTTAGATTTTACCGTATTGCAATAATTCACCCAGAATTTTTTTAATAAGAAAATTTAATTAATAAAAGCTAATTTTAAACCTAAGTCTAGAATCATGCTGGTCATCTTCGCTAGCCAAGGTTCCGATATGTTAACCATACCTAAACCGTGGCGGATCGATCAAATATTTCAGCTCTTTGTCCTATCCACATCTATTAGATTTCACAGTTTCTTCCCTTAGTATGTAACGCAAACGAACCAAGAGCGCGTAACAGCGGTGCTTTGTACATCGGCCGAAAAAGGTAAAGGCGATTGACTTCAAAAAGATACTTTGTATGTTTAACATCGAAAGTAAGAGTACCTACTAGAGCAAATATAGGTGTATTTGAAGGAAAGTATGTACTTGCAAAAACACGAACTGGCAGTAGAAATTTGCTTATTTACCAGTCCATTCCATCTGTGTGATCCCCTTCTCTCAGTTGTGTAGGAGTAGTATTTAAATTTGATCAGCTTGATTTTGAATGGCTTGCCGCCGCATCCTATGAAATTTACAACCCCGAAGCAATTAAATAACTGATCAATACGCCAATGTGTAGATAGGGTTAACATATAGGAACCTGGGCTAGCGAAGATGCATTCTTTTCATAATTTATGAAAACGGATTCACTAAAACTTTGCAACTCGATTTGAAAATTACATCCTATAAATTTGACAAGATTGAAGAAAGCCAATTGTAATGTACATTTGTGTTTTACAGCAGGATTATGTGACACTAGATTTATACATTCAATCATACGGATAGAAACAAATTATATTATGTTCAGCTAAAATAGCTAAATTATGCACCAGTAAAACAAAATATCCGTCAAACTCCATACACAAATAATACCCCACAAAGTAACAACAAATACCTAGCATCAGCACGATTATTCAAACCAACACTAGTCTACCAAAACCAATAACTTTGAGAGCATTAAGTGCCTGCGTTATCTATTCCGTCGTATCCTTGAGCAGCAGGGAGGGCGAATCCTACAACTTTTAGAAGCCTCAAAAAGCGAAATAAAGCCTTTAAAAAATCTGCAGACAACTTTTAGAAGCCTCCAAACGCCGAAAAAACCGCGTTGACGCTTCGTTGTAAACGCAATTGTCGCCGTCGTTGCTGCGTTTTGTTGTCGTCGCCCTCCCTGCTGCTGTGAATTAAAAATTTAAGTTAACAATAATGGCCAACATTGGAGAAGCAATACAAAAATGTCTTCCTGTGAGAGATTCTGTAAGACAAAAATTACAATCGTGGCAAGAAGCACAAGCTGAATTTGCAACAGGTGCAGAACAATTATTCAAACCTATTACGACAGCTACTGAGAAAGCTGCGGCAATCACAGAAAGAGCTTTATTGGAAGATGAAATAGGTATTCTTCCAGTGCTAAAACAAACCGCCGAGCAGACTGAAAAAATTGCTAGAAGAACTAAAAAAACAAAAAAACTTTTACAAGATCTTCCAACTGATATAACTGCAGATCAACCTCCACCCACCGCCGAAGAAGGCACTGAAATCGCCGAAGCTGCTGCACCCAAAGCAGCAAAAAAGGTGCTGAACTGACTGCAAAATTTAATCCGGTTTTTATTAAAGTCCTTAAGCAAACACCAGAAGCAAACTTACCTGAATTGATATTAACAGGTTTACGTAATAAAAGTGAAGTTTTAGACTCAAAACATGTTTCCACGACTAAAATATTCAAGACTTGTAAAGGAAATACAGGCGCTTGACAGAGGTAGACCATCACAAGAGCCTCCACCTCCCTATTCACCGCCTGAGCAAACTTCGTCGATGCAGCAAATAGAACATAAAAAATCTCAACCCACACTTGTAGGATTGTTTACCGATAAAGCTCTTAGTGCTTTTACTGACCGGAATAAATTACTCAGTATTGCTGCATACGGTTAGGATTCTAGAAAAAAATTATCTAAAACCTCAACACGTTAAAAAAACAAAACCCGAACATTGGACTCTTTTATTATCATTTGTTCCTAAAAATGTGCCTGTTAATGCAGAAGATTCCGGGTATAAAAGATTTATAGAAGATGAAGAAGTGGAAAAACGATCACAATCTCTAGAAGAATTTTACGATGCACCCGACACCGGTGCAACTGGCAAGGGTTTGGGGGGGGGGGTGATTTTATTCCCTGCCCTGAAAACATAGTACAAGATGTGCAACGGTTCGAAGTTCTCATAGGAGGAGCGCGGGCTGGAAATAACTCGCCAGAAATAATTAATGAAGCGGCTGGTATCTGTCAGCGATTATTTCAAGGTGGTATCATGGATGCTCACATTTATCGAGAACTTATTGATGAACTCACGGACAGCGACTAGTTAGATAAATAACTAATTAAATAAAATGATCGTACACAATTCTCATCGTAGACCAGTTATGGTCAGGGTTGTAAATTCACGAGTACCCGTATACAGGATGACTTATGGAAATGGACTTGGTGATGTTGTTCGGGGTTTATTCGCGAGGATGGCTCCTAAAGCAATACCGATCGCAAAATAATTATCAATGAAAACTATTGACGTTATTAAAGATAAAGCTACTGGCTCTGTTGGTAGCGATGCCAGTAAAGCATTCTTGGCAATCAAGGACAGACTAGCACGATTAATACGCAAACCTCAAAAAACTCCGCCGGTAAAATTAGCAGCCACCGCAGACATGCCTGCAAATGTTAGTAAAGTAATAAATGAAGCCGCAAATCAAAAATTGGCAGCGCTGATAAATCCTGAACAAATAAATACAAGTTTGGTGATGGGAAGTGGTCTTCGTTTTAGACGATGACTTCTATAATAAAATATTTAAACGGGAATCCGACACAGCATTCGACATAGACGAACCGGTTCTTAAAAATGAAAAATGAATCAGTGCGTGATTATCAGTATTATTCTTATGACGCACGAGAACCAAATCGACGAGGGCGAATTGAATTACAGGTTCAGGATACAAGTAGATATTTTTTACCCGCTGAAACATTTATTGAAGTAGAAGGTGAAATTATAAAAACAGATGATATAGAATACAGGGATGCGGTTAAAATCTGTTTTGTCAATAACGGAATTATGGCCTTGTTTAGTACCGCCATATATATGATTGATGGAAAAAATATCGAATCAATTCAGAATGATGTCGATGTTGCTACAACAATAATTGGCCTAGCAAGATATTCTGACGATTATAAAAGATCATCTGGTCCATCAATGATGTTTTCCAAGGATACTTCTGATAAACCTGACAGTGCTCAGTACGATATTAGACGATCAAGAAATAATGCCGACAGCGCTGACGCGGACGTGTGGCCGGTGGTTCATGGCGCTAATACATAATTTAATTTAGGTTTTGCTGCACGTAGATTAATGTTGAAAGGTAATCGTAGAAATTTTTCTTGTGCTATTCCGCTGTCGCATATCTTTGGATTTTGCAGAGATGTCAGAAAGGTAATTTTTGGAGCAAAACATACGGTTGTACATGTTAGAAAAAAAGATGACAATGATGCTTTATGGCGACTCTAGGTGACGCTGGTAAAGTAGAAATAAAAAACTATCACTGCGGATGCCGGTAATGACTCCTGCAATTCCTGAAGAACAGCGACTGCTTTCTTTTATGGATCAGGGTGGTAAGTTGTTGTTATCGTGGCTTACAACAACCATAGACAGTATTCAGAGTAATAATAATGGTTTATTTACATGGCATATAGCATCACAGCAGGGAGTTTCTGCACCGCGACATATTTTCATTGCTCTTCAAGATGTTACACGAATAAACTCACAAACACGTTCGCATATGATATTTGATCAACTTGGTATCACTGACGTTTCTCTGAGAATAAACGGACATCAAGAACCGTCTGAGAACATACTGTTAAATTTTGGTAATAATCATGTTGCACGTGCATATCAACGATTGACGAAATATCTAGCGCGTGATCTAAATATCGATACTGGTTTGCAAATATCACAATTGGATTTTATATCTCGTTATCCAATCTATTACTTCTCACTAGGGCATCTTGATTTAACTAGACAGTCTGTCGTTGATGTGCACTTTCGAGCTACCGTAAATAGAGACCTAGCAGCAGCAGGAGCGATAGCTAATTACAGAGCAATTGCTGTTATACTTTCTGATAGAACAATGTTAATGGAAGGTGCTGGCGGCCGAATGAGGTTCGTTGATGCACCAGTGGAAAACATGTAGGACAATTAGATCAATCTTGTATTAAATAAAATGTCATATAGTCACGTTAATGTCACTCTGACTCCTGGTCAGGCTAAGAAATTACAATCGAAAAACGCAAGCACATGTGGGCAACGATAACACTAAAAAATGATCAGATTACTGGCGGTCCAAACAAATTATCGCTGACTAAAACACAACTTAATCATTTCAATAAAGCAAAACAAGCAAAAACTGGAGTTCGATTTGATTTCGTTCCAAAGCCATCAAAGATATGGTTAAAACCGGTGGTATATTTCCTCTTCTTGCCGCGATACTAGCACTGATAGCTGCTGCTGCCCCAGCTGTCGCAAAAGCAGCCGCGTTAGGGGCTGTTGAAACCGCAGCTGGAATGGCATTAAAAAAGGCGACTGGAAAAAGATACAAAAAAAGGACGCGGGTTAAGACTTCCAGGAACTCCGCCTTCATGGTACCCAAAACGGTTCTGAAAACCACACCAATGTCAAATTTTGATTTGCTCGATGCTGTTAAACAATTAAATATAATTTTTTTTAGAGGCGTCTTTATGAGAGGTCAGTTACCACAACAACCGAATAATCCAGAAACCGGAATTATTACTCTTGATAACAGTAACGGTCCAGGAACTCATTGGGTTGCTTACGCGATCGATAGAGTTATCTATTTTGATTCGTATGGGTTAGCACCGCCAGTTGAATTTCTAAAATATACAAAAGACATCCCCGCATCAAAGACAAAAGTTTGGTACTCAACGCTACCCACACAAACACTGACCGATCCTCCGATATGTGGTCGTGAAGCATTAAATGCCCTTGATGCGATATCAGCGTCAACCAAACCACCTCACAAAGTTGTGCACGAGTATACCACGGGTCGATTTAAACAGTTTCCTATCAAATAATGGTGGATATTTACAGAAGATCTCTTCTCAACAGAAAAGTGAAGCGCACTGACGTGCATTTATCAAAATATGCGACCAAAGATGAAATGATAATCTTTTAAGTCTGACCGGGATAGACCCAGATGAGGTTGTTATTTTTCAGGACCGACACGGAAAACTAAAAACCAGCGATATCAAATGGCATGAAATAATTCGTAGGGTTATTGGAGCTACTTCGGGTAACATCCCTGTGTTCACTGATAGCGGAAAAATCAGAGATTCGCTGATATCAATCGCGGCGTTGCGAGATGATATGCAGAAAGCTGCAGTAAAAAAAACCGGTGATACAATGACAGGTGAACTCAGCATGAACGGCAACAAAATAACCGTGTTAAGAGATCCAACATCCCGGGAAGATGCCGCAAACAAATAATATGTTAACGCGTCATTCACAACCGTCGGAGACATATTTAATACTCGTTTAAGAAATACCGACGACACAATGATAGGTGAACTCAGCATGAACAAAAATAACCGTGTTAGCGGATCCAACATCCCCGGAAGATGCCGCGACGAAAAGTTATGTTGACACCGTTGACGGTAAATTATCCACGTTGCGGGTCGAGTATGACGTTCATGTAAACGCGTTTGCAAGACTTCGAAGAAACTTTCAAAAATCTAATGAAACCGCAGAGGAATTCTTTGGTACTCCGCACACCGTTGACATAAAACTTGCTAATATCAAGACCAACATTGACACGATCAAGCAAACACAGCAAGATATCGTAAGTGGGATTCCTGAGATCGTTAATAAAACCAGTTTAATTAAAATTTCATCTGGAGTAACTGCCGGGCATATTACCAACATAGCGTACACAGTATCATCTGGATTTGCAACATGGTCTAAACAAAACAACACCATCAAATATACAGCAACAGTCACTGGAGTGTGTAGACTGTCTGTGTTCAGTGCCGCTAAATTTGAAATCTTCACAACGTATCCCTGGAGACATTCCACTGACAAGTTTTCCGGGGTTGTAACTATCATATTAAACAAAGGAACCGAAGAAACATTTATACTGGAATCCGCCGACAAAAAATTAACCGCAACATCTTACTGGTGGTGTTTGGAATTCGTAGCTGAAACACCTCAATTGGTTACTGCGTAAAATAATAAAATGGCATTAATGAAGTCAACAATGGCGGCATCAACGGATGCTCAGCAATATAGGTACCATCAAGTACGCGAATGGCAATCAGAGTTAAAAAATACCATTAACGAATGCACAATAAAAGTAAAAAAATACAAGCAACGTGTAATTATCCTAGACACAATAGTGTATTCGGTATCCGCGATAGTTACATCCACAGGAGTGTTATTATCAGCGCTAACACCAGTGACAACTGCAATCGCGGTCACAATTACAGTTTCAACATCAACGACAATTGCAGGCGTTGTTAATATTATCGCGAAAAAAAACATCTTCATGCGCGCTAACAAAATTGCACGAATATGAAAAGTTAAACAACGCGGCCACGAGCGCCTACTCGAAATTGTCGTCGCTGATATCATCAAGTCTCGACGATACAACAATATCAGATTCCAAATTCGCGCAAATGGCAAAGATGTATGAAGACTACACCCATAGTACAAAGTACTTCGATTTGAAACAACAAAAGATAAATAATGTCGGAATTACTTCAACAGATAGTCGAAAATACAAGCCCAAAACGAACTTCTTCGATAACAGTAATCTCGACTAAACCAGAATTCAGTATTAATTTTCCCACTGCGATTCCAGAAAACGAGATCGCGTAAGCACAATTACGAGTATATCACAGTTGGCCCAATATCAGATCAAAATCGTTTGGTGGATTGCCAGCAAATAATTCGTTTGTGTTTGCATATAAAAATAAACCCGATGGTACACCAGACTGGAACGTCATTGGGTTACCAACCGGGTCTTATCAAATCGAAGAAATCAATGAAGAATTGCAACGTCGAACAAAAAATCTCACAACAAAGGAATCTAAGATAACAATAACTGTTCATGAGCCAACGCTGTCTTCTGCCATCGAAATAAGCACCCCAGATTACGCCGTGGATATATATCAGAGTTCGATCAGAACAGTGTTAGGATGGCCTGAAGTTGCTCCTCCCGCACCACCGATACTATCAGAACCTAAGAGATCTGACTATGTCACAGACAAGCAATCAGATAAATTAAATGGTTTCACCAATCTTCATTCTGATCCAACATCTTACTTGTCGTTTTTAGGTCATGAATTTAGAACTTTAGATTTTAATGCGATAAATAAATTTAGATTTTTTGACAATAATATGAAATGGATTTTTCGAGTTGCATATTTAGTTGAAGATTCTGATTTTTCATACAAGGTTGCTACTTTTACAAGAGATAATGATACTTGGTTTAATTTATCCCACATTATTGATTATTTTAATATTATTAGTCGAAATCATGCAGAAGCTCTGGAGGCATTACGGCAGGCCTTTCAAGAATTATCTCTATCTCAGAAGATTTAAATATGATTGCATCACATATGGAAAGTGTTCGTTTCAATTTAATGAATATAGTAGATAAGTTTGCTAACCATAATGATAAACAGAGAATTTTAAATAAATATTCATTAAAAACAGAGGCTGATATTTTAACATTTAAACCTCCAGGGTATATTTCCCCAGCCGAACTAAAACAATCTGTCGACAATGTCATTGATGAGTTTTTTCCTCAAATACGACAAAAACATAAAAAAAACACTGCCAGCGGCATCTATCCTCAGACATAACATTGACCCCGAAGGGCAAGACCGACATGTATCCCCGGGCATCGTAAACATAACCGAAGTGGTCGCGGTCAATCTTGTGTGTGATGTCATTGATGGCAGTTACAGCACAGTATCAAATCAAGCCCAGCAGGGATTTGTTCTTTATTCATTTACTCCGAAAGATGTACCACCTGGATTTCTGATTGTGCAAGAGCCGATCAAGCCAGTCTATCTGCGATGTCATAATCCGTGGCTGACCAGAATAAATTTCGCGCTGACAGACCAGAGCGGTCACCTTCTTGATTTTCGAGGTGAAACACTACATATTAATCTGCTAGTGAAATCCTAAAGACAGTAAAAATATTTTATTTTATATATATTTTGTGCACACTGTCCTATTTGCTAATTTTGATAGGGTAATTACGAGTAGAAATCACAGAAATCGTCCGATTTGCTAAATTTGATAGGGTGTTTACTAGTAAAAATCACAGAAATTCAACGTTTTTCAGTAAAAAGTAAAAAGATATAATATATTTATTGAAATCTGCAGAAAAAATACATATATTTATTTTTTTACTGAAAAATCATTTACGATTTCACAATTAATCAAGTGAGTATTATATAATGTACCACCGCGTAAAATGTTTCATACATAACAAAGAACTTCTTGATGAAGCTGTCAGTACCGGAAAAGTTACCCCGGAAAAAATAATTGTTGATGAATACGGCGCTGACGATTTTATACTGACTGATACGCAACTACAGCGACTAAAAAAATATCATTTTCTGATCGCGCATTGCAGTATACCTCAAATTTTAGAGTATATACGCGTATTTAGATTTTGAAATACTTAAATATGTACCACCATATAAATGTTTTCGTGTATGACAAACAAGCGCTCGAGCAAGCAGTTAAGGCTGCATTTGCCCAAGAAGAAATTAACGTTAAATTTATTATTGATGAATACGGAGACGAAGATTTCTTACTAACACAGCAACAGTTAGATAGTCTCAGACGCGAGCATATTATTTAAATTGTATGTGACCGAGATCAAATTGTCAATTATGCGCACTCCTGCATTAAATCCGGCCGACTAAGGAAAATATTATCACCTTGATGAAATCAAGGAAGTAAAAAAAAATATATCACTTTTTTTTTACTTTCAATTTCATTTCCAAGTCCTTGATTTCATCAAGGTGATTTCATTTCTACATATTCTTGATGATCAAATCAAGGTGAGGTATTTACTTCCTCGTCCTTGACGAAGTCATCCTTGATTTCATCAAGGGACATAAAATTTTTTTAGCTTTCTTACACGAGTATTTATTATCTTTCTTGTTTCATATTCTTGAGCTAATTCCAACCTAACCTTTTCAATTGCACGAGACAATGAAACAAATTCATTTATTTGTGCTTCTTCTACTGTAGCCAGCGATTTATATAAACTCGTCAGGATCCTTTTTATAAATCGGTACTGAGCAGGCAGAATATAACGCCCTGCGCATTTAGCTTCATGTAGTGTTTCAAAATCAGACATGATTGTTTCAGGATTTAGTTTATCGGATATATTAAATCCGCGCTCTTCTAATTTTTTAATAGCAACAATCACATCATTGATATTTTCGTAATTCATATATATATATAAATATTATATATTTAAAAGAAAAAATGCACACCACATCTCCTTGAGTCTCTAGGGTGTCTTATGACATCCTACCAAACTCAGGAGCGGAAACACAACCCCCATGTGAGCCCCTAACATGTCAAATAACAGTCTAGAAGGCCCAGAGGGCGTGTTTGCGAAAGACGAAACATTCCCCATGTTGAACCAAATGATATGCTAGCGGGTTCATATAGGGACAGATATATGTATACATTTGTTCCGAGTGTTGTCGCTCACTTTGCCAGAGAAAGAAATTCATGGAAGCCAACCCGAAGTGAGTTTCTCGAGGATATACAATTGAGTTGTGTCGAGTATGGACATGGCAGTTTGTGGAATACAAAGTATAATAACAGCGAAATGATTTCCGTGGACATGGTTGCGTGTTATCCGGGAAGCTTTCTTGGGATGGGCGAGTGTAGTGGATATTTGGACATCCCACGAACTCGATGACGCGACTTGCTATAAACGGTCCTTAACCCGATTTTTCCCTGACAGGATTTGGTCGTGTAACGTCGTTTGCGCTAGCTGAAAAACTTCATCCGATTTGTTATGTTTGGTTTGGCAAACACTTTAGTGAAAAGCGTTGGGCACCAATAGTGTTATTGCGATATATGCTTGACAACCGAATACTGGTCTCGTTGACTGTCAGTGAAGCAATCATATCATATCGACCGCAGACTTCGGTTTGGTTACCAACACCAGAGCGTATCAATCTCGATGAAGTCATTGAAAAATATGCACGAGAGAGTCCAAATACTCCCATGGACGTCATTATTAAAGAAGCTCCTAAAGTTCTTAAGATTAAAATCCGCAACAGTGAAAAAACCGCAAAAGATCATGGTAGAAGAATAATCGGTAAATTTACTTAAATTTTATAATTGCTGATGCCGCTGCGAGAAATATATTTTGTAATCGGGAGGACGCTTTCTTGTCCGACGGGAAAACGTTAGGCACAATTATAAGTTATATTAATGGAGAATCACCTCAATACACACATTTAAGATCTTCGATGCTGGCTTATGTTTCTATAAATTTGCTATCAATGATAAATAGATTTCCCGACACTGCAGTTAGACTTGCCTTGGATTCATTTTATATTGATAAAAGATATTCAGAATTATTAGCTGTAAGCAACGATGAATCATGGAGTTCGTGGAGAATAAAAAAGGAAATGCTACATTATTATTGTGAATCCTCTGATGTTGCTATCAAAGATAATTATTGCAAATCAGAATTATCAGAAATGTCTTCTGCACCATCTGTAAATGATCCAATCACTAGACACAAAACCGTTTATTTGAACTGACCGGGAGTTCTGTAAGACAACTCGAGCGATTGAATTATTTCGAAATTCAGATATGATTGTGCTAACACCAACACACAGACTTGCCAGGGAGATGAAACAACGAGGAGTCAATTCTTGTACTTATCACAGCTTTTTCAAATACAGCGGTGGTGTATGGACTCCATATCGAATGGGAACAAAATATATTCCGCGGATTATAATTTGGGATGAAATAGGCACAGTGTCGTTAGATATATTATAAACATTTCTCGATTGGCTGCTAACAAAAGATACTGCAGTGATAATGTGCGGCGATCACGGTCAGCCACCGCCTTTTGTTGGTCCATCTCCGCATTTATGGTTAAAAGGTTTTGTAGATTATTATGAAGAAGTGTCTGATGATCATAGATCTCTTGATGCAACGTTGAAGGAATTTAAAACATTAATCAGATTACAACCGAATAAAATTCAATGTGAAATCATGCGCAAAATAATTTCAGAGACTTCAGTGAGTGACTTTTGGAAAACGTGGAGACCAAACGATTTGATAGTGGCATGTGGAAAGATAGTCAGAGACACACTTCAGATGAAATTGTTTTTACTGCAACGAGAAAAGTTTCCAATGTTGCAAGTGCCATTGTGTTATAGACCAGCTGATACGCGGTTACATAATATAGATGTTGATATTCCTGGGAACTTGACAGAGTCAAGGAAACAGAATTTAGTATTAAATGATATTGTCACAGTTGATGTCAGTATTGTTGAAGATGCACTAAAATGAACAGATGCCCGTGGACGCTAGGATACGCAATGACGATACATTCATCTCAAGGACTAACTATTTCTGATACAGTTGTTTGGATTGTTGATGATCGAATCGAGTGGTCAAACTTAGTTTACTTGGCTGTGCCCAGAGTCAGAAGAATATCTCAACTGCGGAGAATTGTCTTCGAAGAGTCAATGGCTGATGATAATGAAAACAACAGTGATATAATAAGAAAAAATTTAGCCGGTTACAAACAGTGACAAAAAATATAATCGCGATTTCGACCTCGATGTTGAATTTATCATGACACTGAAACAACAGCAGAATAATCACTGTGCGAGCTGTAATTGTATAATGTTGTGGTGTAATAAAAATCCAAAATAATTTACCGTAGACAGAAAAGATAACAAATCTTGGTCATACACGACAAAATGTGATGCTGACATGTCTTGAGTGTAATCGACGTAGGTGAGCTAGCTAGTTAAGTGATCTGGGCGGTAATTGTGTGTCTTCGGGAATTGCTTGTAATTGTTCACGTGTGAATCCACGTTGAGGGGCAGTTGACTCCAGCCTGTAGATTGCTGGCCTACCAGTAGATCTAGTTATGTTAGATATCTTGTGTGTCGTGATGCTCCAGATAGGATAAGTCGCTCTTTTTTACCACCTTCAAGTTCACCTGGTTCATATAAATATCTCACAGTAACATTGCCCAGTATTGGTTGCGCTGAAAAATCACGTCGTTGTACGGGTATATTTTTTTTGGTAATTGCGTTAATAGGTTTCATGTTGGTTGTTCGAGTTATTTCATGATTTAATGCAGTTATCACGCTTGGTAATCTTGCAACCCATTCACGCTATCTCTTCTCCTGAATGAATTCCTTCGCGTATTGATATCCAAATAGCCGCTCAGCAAGTGTTTGACTAAATCGCTCAACAATTGCCTGATCACGATGGATTGCAGTATGCCCTCGTCTGATGGTGACATTATGTTGCTTCATCGTTGATGATACTGCACCCTGAGATTCTCTGCCAGGATCAACTTGTAATAGATTTGGCCATCGCAGACCACCTCGTTGATAAATTTGTTCAAACGCAGAAGCAACCCCAGACGCTGCTTTAGTCGTTAACGGTTCTGCTTCTTTGCATTTTCTTGCAACATCAACTACAGTTAACGCGTACTTGTATGTTCGACGACGAACGGTATCATGTGGCAGAAATTATATATCAGCCTGATGAACCTCATTTGGCACACTAACATTAAAATGTGCAAAATTAATTTTTTTAGGACGCGGTAGATAAATTTGCGATATTGCCTGTTTGGATAACCAATCTGCTGCAGTATCACGTGTGACTTTTGCTGCACTGGCAAGTTTACTAATTGTTGCGCTACCTCTCCAGTATCCTCTTGGGGAATAATAAATCAACTCCATTATAATTAATTACCAGCGCCTAATGCAAGCTTAGATTTCATCGCAGATTTTATTAACCAACTAGCTAACTTTTCTTTGAAAGATTTATCAGTGATGGAATTTAACGCGTGAATTAATTTCACATCCGCGAGATGCCTATCTTGTAGATCCTTACTTCGGTAAGCTACATCATGGACATGACATGCTTTATCGATAGCGTTTATCGGATACTCACCTGGTTTTGGTCGATCTTGGTAATCAAGTCGGGTTCCAGGACCACAATAATTATATCCTGGGAGATGTTTTTCTCCTGGATATTTAGCCCACGGAGCTCTTGGTAATTTGCTAACTTGGCTGCGATATCACCGTCTTTTTTTTTTTTTTAGCTGGCTTTGACTTTGATTTTGGTGTTGGTTTTGGCGCTGACTTTGGTTTTGGCGCGCCACTGGGAATAAATTTAAACTTTTTTGTACCGCATCGCTCACACTTACCCGACACCGCAGATCTGTTATTTTTGTGTAACAGTTGTCAGATCACTTGTTGGGGTACGTGCGTTACATTTTAAACAATATAAATCCATATTTATATTATATTATATTATATCTAATGGAGATCACTGACTTTTCTGCTACAAGGAAACGAGAACCAGTTAAGCATCACGCAGCGCTACCAAATTCTGTTCGTATGATTATAATTGGCCCATCTGGGAGTGGTAAGACACAATTGTTTCTTAATTTAATAATGAAGTGGATGAAGTGGGACAAGTTGTATTTGGTAGCACCAAGTGTAGACGATCAACGATGCTACGAAGTGTTAAAATATTTTAATGAAAGTGCAAAATCATTAAATGAAAACGGCGATGATGTTGTTGAATTTATAACTGACATTAATGAAGGGCCAAGTATTGATGATATTGATGGATTCATTAATAATATATAGTCGTGTATGATGATGTGGTGTTGGATAAACAATCAAATCCTGCCAGGATATTTTCCAGAGGCAGGCACAAAAACCCAGATGTGATTTATGTAACCCAACGATATACCCAAATACCAAAAGTGATCAGGGATAACTGTAATGTTCTTGCGGTGTTTATTGAGTTGATACACAAACATTACGAAATATACATCAGACTTGGTGCAGCGGAGACATGGATATAAATAAGTTTAGAAACATTTTCAGTGTTGCTCAATCATCCCCGCACGGATTTATAACAATAAATTTACATCATCCTCGAACATGGTATTGTGTCGGGTTAGATAAAATTTTTGGATAGGGTTTTCACGCAAGCAGCATGGAGGGCGCCTACAACAAAACGCAGCAGCGACGGCGACAACTGCGTTTACAACGAAGCGTCAACGCGGATTTTTGAAGGGCTTATTTTGCCATTTGGAGGTCTTCTAAAAAGTTGTCTGCAGATTTTTTTAAGGCTTTATTTCGCTTTCTGAGGCTTCAAAAAGTTGTAGGATTCGCCCTCCCTGCTGCTCCTTGTGAGTACTGGTGTACATGTTTCTTCGTTCCTTGTGTACCTCATTGCCCTTTGCCTCTGTTCTGTGCTTTCGTAACCACTTATATCCGATTTGACCAATATAAAAAGTCCGAAACTTTCCCAGCTAAATCTTCTTTCAAGTTTCAGAGTTGTTTCGTTGAAGTAAGATAATTTTTGACTTAAGGAATGTATGCAGCATGACTACGTCTCCACAAACGAGAAGTAGGTCCCGGTGATACCTTTAGCATATTTAGCGCCAAAAAGGTCAGCTGACCGGTATAGCATCAGCAGCCCAAATTTTTCTTTGCTACCTTTATGCACTCCTTTCTCCGTTGATTATGGTAAAGAAGTGATTCGTTTGCACTTTCGTTGCACTCTGGGTAGAAATGGAGTTGGAATGATAATCATCTGCTAGGTACCTCAAAAGTTCAATGTGCTTCACATCGGATGATGGGATGGGGCGAGGAGACCCACGTTCGATTTAATCACTGACCATTTTTCATAAAGGTCTCATTTAAAATTATGTGCGGAAAAGACGTAATTGCACATAAAATTATTCACCGCCTGCAACAATACATACATACATACATACATACATACATACATACATACATACATACATACATACATACATACACACACACATACATACATACATACATACATACATACATACATACATACATACATACATACATACATACATACATACATGCATACATACATAGATACATAAGTAGTAAATAGGGATACCCTAGCGACAATGGAAATTAGCATTACAGGACTCCCTGGGACAATCTGGCGACAAGGGAAAATTAACATGGAGAAAAATCGTGGGACAATCTGGCGACAAGGGAAATTAACATGGAGAAAAAATCGTGGGACTGTTGAGCGACAAGGGAAATGAACATGGAGAAAAATCGTGGGACTGTTGAGCGACAAGGGAAATGAACATGGAGAAAAAATCGTGGGACTGTTGAGCGACAAAGGAATTTAAACAGGGTGGGACTGTACAGCGTCAAGGGAAATTGAACATGGGATTTTTTTTTTTTTTAAATTTTTTTAAAAAAAGGGGTAGGCAATTGAAAGTCATTCTCTTTTCGAGAAATGTGGGTGGCCCTGAAAAGGGCCTTTGGATTTATGTTAATATTAATATTTACATAGATGGCATCTGTCACATCTTCTTCTTCTTCTTAAACTCCTTCTAACTGCAGGTCCATACACAAGTACCCTCTTGAGACATCCTTGTCTTTCTATGTAAACTCTTCTCATCCATAGACTAGTATCTGTCCTATCAACAACAGTCCAACTTGGACCGGACATTCATGAGCATGTCCGTCCTAAACGTCATTGAAGACACAAGGGTGGATGATTCAACTGTGGTCCACATCGTGAGGCGACGAGAACAGGTGAATCAATGCAGTGAACTGCGCATATTTATAGGTAGAGGAAGGATTGAAACGGATTGAGTTCATTCACCAATCCGAACACGCGTTACAAAATTCAGTCAGCCCGCATCCAATCCGAAGAGAGCAGGTCTATATAGATTCGCTAGCGCCTGTGTGCAGTCAATCTATGCGACAGTGATTCAACATGACGGAAACTCAGAAAACGATTCATTGGGGTGCACCAGCAGTGGAGACCACCCAAGGGAACCCGGACTTACTTTCAGAAGAGGTGAATTGGGATTTTGTGGATTTTCTTACCTCGCAAGAATTTGTTCCGGAACCTTCGTTACCTTCTTCATTACCGCAAGTGGATAATTTTAGACAGAGACAGAAAGAAGAATTGGAGAAATTTATACAACGACAAAAGGAAGCGGAACAAGCTTTTCTCCTACAGCAACAGCAGCAAGAAGAAGAGGTAAGAAAAAAACAACAACAACAAGAAGAAGTAGCAGCAAAGAAACAAGAGGGTGAAAATCAAACGGTCACGGTACTGTTGGACATTTTAGCGGAGTTAAGACGTCTGAAACAAATGTATCAGACGTCTTTATTACGACCGAAGAGAATACGACCTTCCCGAGCTAAACACGTCAACCCTGCGACTAAGCCTATCGTACCATCCTTAGTGATTTCAACCAAATCATCATCAACAGTACGCAGTCCAGAAGTAGGCCTTGGCCGTGGCAAAGGCTTAAGGCAGTCAAAGTTGATTGCTTAAACTCACCCCTACACCAAAAAAAGGCCCTTTTCAGGGCCACCCACATTTCTCGAAAAGAAATACAATTTCAATTGCCAATAACTCAACCCCCCCCCAAAAAAAACAACCCATTTTACCCCTATAGTACGTGTATATGAGTGCGTGAGTGTACGTTCTTATTTTAAAATCAAAACTCAAAGACACTTACCTTATATAATTATTTTATTCTTTTATCCATAGTTACAATCCAATTCACAATTCACAACAGATCACTTTAAAAAGTTCATAAACTTCTTCTGTCTCCTTGTTTAGTCTCTCTGTTTTTTAAATTTCTTCAGCGTCACACTCTTTTCCTCTTCTTCCTCCTCGCTTTCTTCCCTTCTTCTTTTCTTCTCCTGTTTCTTTTTCTTCACCTGTCTGCTTTCTTCCTCTGAAAAATCCCTCTCTTCTTCCGAAGAATCCCTCTCTTCTTCTGAAGAATCCCTCTTTTCTTCTGACTCCTCTTGTTTCTTTTTCGGGCAATCTGGAGACCAATGCCCTTTTTCTTGACAATAATAACAGGTATCTTGACTTCTGTCTTTTTTAGCCCCTTTTTTCCTTTCTTGACGGTCTGGACACTCTGAAGACCAATGCCCTTTCTTCTGACAGATATAGCAAGTATCTTGACTTTTATCTCGAAAGGAAGGAGAGTAGTCCGTGGGCTGGTGTGAAGAGAATTTTCTAATGACCCCTCGCAAAGCTCTGATGAAACGTTCCATCTGGGTAGTCTCTTCCATCGTTGTGCTCGGTTAGAGAGTGAAATGAATAGTGAAAGGACAAGACACACACCCTTTTATATACGCTGGTCTGCCATGACTATAAATTAGTCTATGGTTTTTAAACTTGAGTCATTTGACGTTTTGCACTCAAGATGAAACGATCCTATTCATTCGAGAAGAAAGAAGAAGAAAGTAAGAGGCAGAAACGTGATCTATCGCCTCGTACCAGAGCTGAAGTCCTGGGACAAATTCATGCCAGTTATTTTGAAGAGGACATGAGTGAACCAGAATCCGAACCCTCTAAACCAAGTTCGTCACCCTTAGTCAGCCCTGAAAAATACCATTCCATTCGAGAGACCGAAAAGCGCTCCTCTAGAAAATTTAGAACCACGGCTTACAAATACACGGTGAAGTTTAAAGATTTCAAGGCTGAAGTACCGTTAGAGAAAGCAAAAGGGTTCATCACCGGAGTGTGGGATTCTTTGCTCACCACACTCAAGCGACAATGTCAACCCAAAGAAGACGATCGCTTGAGACTTTCCATACAACACGACGGTTTGAAATCCCCTGTTTGGATCGAGTTTAGCACCCCTGCAGAATTGACTGCTTCCAAAGTCATGGACAAAATTCAACACGTACAACAATCTAATGACCAGTTTGACATCACCGATGGAAAAGCCACATTGGACATGACCCACGTCTCTCCTCCTCAAGGGACTGGACGCAAAAAGATGTTATTGGTGAACGAGCTTCGCAACACCAAAACAAGTCTCGTCCGAATTAACAACCCTCAAGACCAGATGTGTTTAGCCCGAGGAATCGTGGTGGGACGAACCTATGCCAACAAGAACGACACGACAGAATGGAAAAGAGCCTGGAAAACTATTCAACGATCCGATCGAGCCAAACAACGAAACGAAGCAGAACTCCTGTTGCAACAAGCCGGACTGTCCAAAGACACACCCTGTGGCATTCCTGAGATGCAAAAATTGCAAGATGCCCTAGCTCCACGCTACACCTTGAAAGTGCACCCTCAAGAAGTGCATGGACCTCTGTTGTTTCGAGGGAGAGACTTTAAGGACGGAAAATACATTCATGTCTATTATCACGATGACCATTTCGATACCATTACCAGTATCACTGCATTCCTGGGATACGGTTATTACTGTGAGAAATGTGACTATGGTTATAATAATCGAGAGCAACACAAGCATTGAGGAGTGAAATGCTCAGGATGTTTGGCCTCTCCACCCTGTCTGAGCGAAGGACCAGTGCATTGTTCAACTTGTCTGCGCACGTTTGTCAGCCCTACCTGTTACCAACAACATCTGAAGACGCAAGGTTCACAGCAGAAATGTGCTTGTCAACTCCTGAGATTGTGCGCTACGTGTGGACAAGGCCTATGTACCAATAGTGCCAAGGCACACGTATGTCGAGGAAAGAAAAAATGTCACATTTGTCACCATATCGTGGACTTGGAACACCAATGCTACGTGCAAAAATACCAACCCCCACCAGAAAAAGAGGACGGTCACAAGAAGAAAGGCAATTTCATCTTTTTCGATTTCGAATGCATGCAAGAGACCGGTATTCACATTCCTAATTTCTGCGTGGCTCATCGAGCGTGCAAGAAGTGCATTAAAGAACCTATCTTCAGTCATTGCCCTCACTGCAGCAAGATTCCCGGAGGGCGTGAAAAAATCTTTCGGGGACCGAACACGTTAGCCGATTTTGCCTAGTGGGTCTTAGACCCCGTCGACAAGACATGGAGCCAAGAGGACATCGAACGTTACGGAGATTGTCATCGTCATGCCACGGTGATGGCTCACAATTTCTCCGGATACGATGGACAGTTTCTTCTCAGATACTATACGGAACAAGGCACCGAGCGTCCTAAAGTGACTTTGAACGGAGCCAAAATCATTTTCATGCAAGTGGGACAAGTGCAGTTTAAAGATTCGATGAGCTATTTGGCCATGCCTTTGAGTCGAATGCCTAAAACGTTTTGAATGACAGAAATGGCTAAAGGGTACTTTCCACACTTTTTCAATACGGAAGCCAATCAACATGCCGTTCTACCCCATTTACCTGAGGCTCACTATTACGACCCCGACAACAGGCGTACCGAACAACGAGAAGCTTTCAAAGCTTGGTATCAGGCTCACGCCTCGGACCCTTTCGACTTTCAGGAAGAAATGCTAAAGTATTGTCGTTCCGACGTGGACATTTTACGGCGTTGCTGTGGAAAATTTCGAGAACTGTTCATGGAACACGGAGGGGTCGATCCTTTGAAAGAAGCTTGCACCATTGCAAAAGCGTGTTCCTTAGTGTATCGACAACGATTCATGCCTGAAAACACCGTAGCTGTCATCAGTCCTCAAACGACCAACTATGTCAAACGTCAATACTCGGTCAAAGCCCTACGTTGGTTACATTACTTGTGCGACAAGGAAGACAAGTGGAATCAGCATGCCCGCAACGGAGGGGGTGAAAAGACCATCGGAACGTATTCGGTAGATGGCTGGGACTTAGAAAACCCAAAGATTGTGTACGAGTTTAACGGTTGCTTATTTCACGGATGTCCCGTCTGTTACCCTGATCGTAGCACTAAAAATCAGTTTTTACAACGAACCATGGAAGACTTGTACCAGGACACTTGTCAGCGGCGCCTAAAGTTGCAACAGGAAGGATACCAAGTGGTGGAAATGTGGGAACACGAGTACGATCACCGTTTGAAAACCGATCCCGAGTTTAAACGCCACGTGGAAAGTTACCAGTTCATGGACCCGCTGAACCCGAGGGATAGTTTGTACAGAGGAAGGACCAATGCCACCTGTTTGCTGTACCAAGCCGACGAAGAGAAAGGAGAAGAAATCAAATACTTGGACGTGTGTTCGCTGTATCCCTACGTGTGCAAATATTGTCGCTTTCCTGTAGGGCACCCGCAATTGTTCACGGAACACATCGACCTGAAAAACATTCGACAATACGAAGGCTTGATCAAGTGTAAAGTTTTGCCGCCCACGGACTTGTACCATCCCGTCTTACCTCACCATTGTCAAGGCAAACTGATGTTTCCATTGTGCCGTACTTGTGCCGAAACGTGCAACCAAGACCAACCTTGTCAGCACACCCAGGAAGAACGGGCCTTGACGGGAACCTGGGTCAGCGTAGAATTGTTCAAAGCTCTGGACATGGAATACCAACTGTTAGAAGTGTACGAAATTTGCCACTTTCCCAAGACACAACAATACCACAAGGGTGACCCCACGCAGAAAGGCATTTTCGCCGACTACGTGGATGCCTTTTTGAAACTGAAGCAAGAAGCCAGCGGCTATCCTTCCTGGTGTCACACTCCCGAAGACCAAATACAATTCAAAGAGAAATACTATGAACAAGAAGGCATCTCTTTAGACCACATCGAGAAAAACGAAGGCAGGCAATCGTTTGCCAAAGTGATGTTAAATTGCTTGTGGGGAAAAATGGCACAACGTCCGTGTTTACCCAAGACGGAATATTTGACAGAACCTTCCCGCTATTTCCAGATGATTCACGACAAAACCAAATACATGAAACACGTGGACGTCGTTCGCGAGGATTTGATGTTGGTCAATTACGAAGAAGATCTGGACTTTGTACAAGACGACCCTTTTGGAAATGTCATCATTGCGGCTTACGTGACAGCCCATGCTCGCTTCAAATTGTACGAAGCTTTAGAACTGTTAGGGGAACGCGTCCTGTACTTTGACACGGACAGTTGCATTTACATCCATCACTCGAGTCAACAGCACCCTGACATCGAAGGAGACCGTTTAGGAGCCTGGACAGACGAGAATCCCGACGACAAGATTCTAAGTTTCGTCAGTGGCGGTCCCAAAACTTACGGCTACGAATACCGGGACGAACAAGGAGAATTGCACACGACGTGCAAAGTGAAAGGACTGACTCTGAATTATCGTACCAGTCGTGTGGTCAACATTGGGGTATTGAAAGAAGCCTTGCAATCGGGAGAGGATGCAAACTTTAAAGTGACCACCTATCAACCGAACAAGATTGTACGTTTACCCACTCACCACATCGTCAGTCGACCCTTGGAAAAAGTCTATCAAATCGTGTACCAGAAGCGAGTGCGACTTCCCAATCATTTCACCTTACCGTATGGACACGTCGGTATTGGTCTGTATATAAAAAGGAACCCTAGGCAAGATCGATAGTTCATTGTGACTACCAAGACCGAGCGAAGAAGATGAAGTCTTTCAGAGAAACAGGAAACAAGTTGTTTTGAAAGGCACAATTCAAGTGTGGGGCTTCTGAATTGGAATGCGATTGTGAGCCTTGCGATGGGTACGATGCTGTACGTTGTGACCTTAGCGATGGCGTAAAGCATCATGGGAACTTTAGTGTCACTACCCCTATCATGGAAAGGGATGCTGTGCGTGTCAAACCTGAGGGATGCGAACGTGATGCCGCTCGTCCTCTTGGACATTTTACTGGGTTACGTTTTAAAGCGGAATGTTCACCTTCACGTCTACCCCCCCCGCCTACGGATGGCATCCAGCCCTGAGCAAACTCCTGTTCATGTCACCCAACCCTCATCGAAACGAACCTGTGAAAGACGAATATTCGTTTCCTGTGCGTTTGTCGGAATACTGCGACTTTGAAAATCGTCTTCAATCGTTCAAAGGAAAATGGCCTAAGTATCTGGGAGGACCGACCCCCGAAGAATTAGCCAGAGCCGGATTTTTCTACTTGGGCGAAGGAGATAAAGTCAAGTGCTTCAGTTGTGGTGTGTCACTTCACCACTGGGAACCACAAGATTCGGCCTACGTAGAACATGCTCGATGGTCACCGAATTGTCATTACTTACCCTTAGTGGGACCGAGACATTAAAGTAACTTACCATGTCGTTGACGAAGAAACCAGTTTGGCTAGGAGTCAAATGTTGGACATCACCGAGACCAGTATTTAAACTTCATTTCAAAAACGATATCGAATCATTCCCTAAAGAACTGCAAGAGAAGATTTACAAAGTAGTTTGGCAGGGGTTTGCCAGAGTGAAATCTCAATGGATGACTGTAGAACTTTTGTGCCGAGAAATTCACAAGAGGAAAGTGAAAAAAGTCAACCAGTGTGTTAGATTTCTTTGGGTCAAGTGTGCATTCGTCCTATTGTATTACTCTAGACCGTTTACATCAAGAGAGTTCAGTGACATTCTTGGACGTTATCCTGCATGGCAGTGGCCAGAAATTACTCACTAAGTGGATTACTTTTGCTCTAGGAGAAGATTGTGAATTGTGCGGACTGACCTATTCATGGATACTTTGCTAGAGAACATTCGTGCCTTGCCTGTGGAGTTGAGAGAACGCATTTACCGAGAACTGATCAAAATACAAGTCAAACGTAAAGAACAATTGCATCCGTTACGTCACCAGATCTTTAACCACTGGTACCTGAATGGTATAAGAGAACTGATTCGTCAGAAATTGTTCAATACTTCCAGGGCCCCGATGATCCACGTGTTGATCATTTTGGTTACTTCGAGATTCACCTAGTACAACACATTGAGGAAGACAAGGTAAAGGATTACAGACATATTTTACGTGGAATCTACTTAGCGGAAGAGGAAACTTCTAAACGAAGTCTGACGTTTCGGTTACAGTATGCAACATTTAAATTCCCCACTGGAAACCGAAGATCTCTGGCTAGAAAGTACGTGTATTGTTTCCGAAACAAAGAGACTATAAAAACAGGTTGCCATGCCGCGACTTTTATCGCATGTAATCCAACAGATTCCGTGGAAGGAACTCAATGACCATATTCAAACCGTGGATCATTACCATCGATTATTACAAGAACTGTATCCATTCAATTTGGGACGACGCATAGTGTGTGTCTTAGTGACTTGTTTTCTGGGATTTCGTTAACCAGCCGATTCCTTGTGGACTCTTTACGAGCAGTATTTACCACCCATTCAACATGAAAGTGGTGCCTTTAAATGGTCACGAGAGACTCCTTTTGCTCAAAGCCTTGCGTTTTCATCTGGATACTTCTCGACCTCTACGGGAAAAAAAGATTCGTCAACTTTTAGCTACCCAAGACGTGTATGACGGTGTGTGTGTAGCTTGTGACTTACACCCCCATTGGACAGATCTCCTTGCCTGGAAAGAATGGGATTTTGAGGCTTGAACCCAAGAAGTGGCCCAGTATGCACGAGAGTTGTTCAAGGAAAAAAGTTACTTTTCAACCCGTGTTAGTGACGGTGCTAGAAGAACCCGTCACCCAGGACGGGACTGTCGTGGACAGACCTGAAAGACCCTTTCGGGAGGACACTTGTGTGACCTTACCCCCTACTATAGAACTGGTCAGAACATTACCCAAAACATGTTGTACAGACACTTGTGTTTATTCCATGTTAATGGTTATCATGTGCCTTTTATCCTTGTACTTAAGCCTTTGGCTTTTATGTATTTTTGTCTTTCGTATTCATGTTTGAAACATTCAATAAACGTGTTCTGAAAAAAAGTATATAAACTCTTGTCTTGTTTGTTTTTTCGTGTCACAAGTGACATTTCTCACACTATGGCTACCTCTGCTGTCTCTGCTCCTCTTCCTCTACTGTCAAAGTCATCGACGAACACTTAGATCGTGCCAGTTGGCAGGCTTTGTATCTTCGCCATCCCTTTAACATGCTCATTGCTGGACCTAGCGGTTCAGGCAAAACCGAATTCGTCAAACGTTTGATCGAACATAAACATCATTTGATCGATCGGCCACCTCAACGGATCGTGTGGTGTTACAAAGAGTGGCAATCGGCGTACAGCCTCTTGCGAGAAAGTCAAGGCGATTCCATCGTGTTTGTGGAAGGTATTCCTAAAGAAGACGACGGCATCGTCTCTGACTCCCGTCAAACCCATTTGGTCATTTTCGACGACATGTTAGGAGAAGACGAAGAAGAAATTAAACTGTGGTTCACGCGCAAAGGGCATCACCGTAATGCCAGTGTCGTTTACATCACCCAAAATTTGTTTCAACAAAGTAAAGCCCATCGCACCATCAGTCTCAATGCGCATTATTTGGTCTTGTTTAAAAGCCCTCGAGATAAATCGCAAGTGCAAGTCTTAGCCAAACAGTTAGGAACGCCTTGGCTGACTCAGGCGTACGACGATGCCACTCAAACTCCACACGCCTATTTACTCGTCGATTTGAAACCTACGACCCCCCGAGGATTTGCGATTTCGTACCCACCACTGGTGCCAAGACTGAGGGCCTGTCCTGTACACGTCTCCGTCCTCGAGTTAACTTCACTCCACAAAAAAAATCTATAAAAACCTCAGACCCTTTTCGTCTGTGTCACCCAACGTCAACATGACGTCCCTTCAGTCGCATCTTCCCGTCAAATTGATTCGTGCCTTGTATGGCATCAGTCGAGAAAAAAATCCACAAATACGAGCTCGTGTCTTAGAAGCTAGTCTCAAAGAAGTCTTACGATGGTTCACGGTGACGGCACATCAATTACTCCAAGGAATCATTCAGATTCCTCATCAAACCAAACGCTTTTTTGATCGAAACAAAGTCGCTTTGGTCCAACTGGCCGATCCCCGCATCGACACTCAAACCAAAAAACAAATCATTTTGAATCCTGGAGGGAGCGGTACTCTAGGAGGGGTCATCATTCGCTCTCTCTTAAGATGGGATCCTAATGCCCCCAAACTTCTCCCCAAGAAAAAACACACAAGTGGTGAAACAAGAACAACGCACCCCGAATTTACCTCCCAATCCCCACTTGAGCGAGATGTTCCAGTTACAACACGAATTGCAGTCCTTGATGGATCGCGAAGATTTGTCCGAAACAGAAAAATCACAAAAGTACGGTCAACTCTTGCAACGACTGCAACTCTTTCACCAAAAAGCTTTAGACGAAACAGCTCTACCCACTCTGAAAGATTTTAAGACCTTGATGAAAAGTCCAGCACCATCACCAGTACCAGTACCAATACCAGTACCACCACTACCAGTGACCAAGACAGAAAAAGGAGAAGAAGAAGAAGGCTTTCAAACTCCACCAGAAAAAGTACGCAAGTTAACAACACCACCTACCTCCAGAATTGGATGGATTAAAAAGATGATGACCACCCCTTCTTCATCACAAGAGAAAAAGAAAGTGAAGACAGAAGTGAAACAAGAACCGATATCCCCCGCTCAGACATCCTCCTCTTCAACACCTATTGCTGGTCGCACACGCAAAGCATTGCAATCCAAGAAAGTACCCCAAGAGAAAAAGAGTAGCATCTTCCAAGAGTGGGTGCCTTATTAACACACAAACACAAAAAATGGAAAAAGTCTTAGCCAGCATTTACTACGATCCCTCGCATCCTGCAGGTTACGCAGGAGTTCAAAAATTGTATCGTGCTGCCAAAACTCGATTGAAAAGTCTCCGTTTACCTCAAGTGCAACGATGGTTACAAGAACAAGCTACCTACACTTTACACAAACCCATTCGACGCAAGTTTGCCAGAAGTCGCACCCGAGTGGAAGGCATCGATCATCAATGGCAAGCCGATTTAGCCGATGTCTCTCATTTGGCCAGCTACAATCGTGGCTACAAATATTTGTTTTGTGTCATCGACGTCTTTTCCAAATTTGCCTGGTTCGTGCCCTTGACTTCCAAATCCAGCAGCGAGTTAGTGCGAGCCCTGCAACGGGTTTTGAAACAAAGCGGTCGTCACCCTTTTCGATGGCAAACGGACAAAGGTACCGAATTTCTGAACCAAGCTTTCCAAAAAGAATTAAAGAAACGTGACATTCATTTTTTTTTTACCACCGAGAATCCCGAAACCAAAGCCAGCATCGTGGAACGTTTTCAACGTACTTTGAAACAACGCATGTGGAAATATTTTACGCATCACCACACTCTGAAGTACATCGACATCTTACCGCACCTGGTGCAAGCGTACAACCAATCTTACCATCGAAGCATCGGACGTGCCCCGCAAGAAGTGACTCCCGACAACGAAGTGATGGTGTTTGAGCGTCTGTTTGGTACGTCCCCGACGAGGGCTGTCCCCATGAAAAGTGGAGAGTTGACCGTAGGAGATTGGATGCGCATTGGCAAAACCAAACGCACTTTCGACAAAGGTTACTTACCTAACTTGACGACCGAATTTTTTCGTGTCACTGGACGAGTGCATGGCCGTCATCCTGCCGTCTATAAATTGGAAGACATGAACGGAGAAGTGCTCAAAGGAACGTTTTATTTGCCCGAGTTACAACGTGTCACCAAAAAAGAAGACGACGTGTACGACATCGAAAGCATTCTCGAACGCAGAACCCGTAAAGTGGGCAAACGACGTGTCAAAGAAGTCAAAGTACGTTGGAAAGGATATCCACCCAGTTTTGATTCTTGGATCGACGCTTCGCAAGTCATCGACTATAAAAAGAAGTGACCATCATGCCCTTTCACACAGACGCAGCTACGTCAACCACTCCTTCACCTAGTTCTTCTGTGCAAGATTTACAAAAACAACCCTTGTGGATGTGGTGTGGAGAACGTGTGCCTAAAACGCAAATCGTCTTTTTCTGCCAAATCTTTGTGGTGTATTGTGTCATCGGGGCAGCCATTGCCAATCTGAGTCTGCAACAAGGAGACAAACAATTGTGGACCATTTTATTGAGCAGTTGCATCGGTTACCTGCTTCCCAATCCCTCCCTGAAATTCTCTTCCAACGGGAACCACGGGAACCTTGTGTCCAGTGCCAGTGTCAGTCACCACTCCTACAACAACCACAACCAGAACCCCATTTTGGGCGGAGACACGCCTCTGACGTCCAGTAACCCCTCGGACAGCCACAGAACTCTGGAATTATGAGTCACCAAAACCAATTTTACTTAACCTTACCCAGTGACAGTTCCATGGAGGTGTTTCCCCACAACACATTGTGCTGTTACACGGCCAAATTATCTCAGGCCATCCCGTTAGATCACGAAGCCCATTGGGAAGTGGCTTTGGTAGAAATGATTCACCCAACACAAATGAAAAACATCACTGAAACTCAAAACACTTTTGACGTCGAAATTCTGGACCCAACAGTGCAGCAAACCATGACGACTACTCCTCAACATAGATCATTTCTTGCGAAGGACCCATTACCACGTAACAGCAGTGACACTTCTCCTACCTTTTACGTTTATCACTTTAAAATTAACCCAGGCCATTATTTTTTAGTGATCAACATCTGGGGGAGGCCATCGCTGACACATTCTATGCAACATTTGACAAAGTTCTGACCAAACTAAATAAACGTGTCACCATGGAGTACTACAAACTGTCTCACCGTCTACTCATTAAATTTGAAAGTGAGGAAAAAAGTATACGTATTAAATTTTGCCCAGGATTGTATGACATTTTGGGTGGAGACCTCAAAATGGTCACGGATAAGGAGACCAAAGAAATTAAGAAAGCAAACATTGACAACAACGGGTATTTTGCAAGGTATTTTCGTTTCCCGGTAGAACTGAACCAGGGACTGAATTTGATCTTCGTGTACTCCGATGTGGTGGAGTACAACGTGGTGGGACACACCTCCGTGCCGTTACTGCGTGTCATTCATTTCAAAGTAAATTCTGCCACGGCCACTGACGAGGAAGGTGGAAACACTTACCACGTTCACCGCGAATTTGTACATCCTCACTATTTGCCTGTCAGCAAGTCGTATTTGGACACGGTCAACATTACTATAAAAGGAGATCTGGGACAAAATATTCCATTCACCAAAGGAAAAGTCACGGTGAAACTCCATTTTCGAAAACGGTTCTCTCACGACTCGTAAGTCATGTATCCAGTGTACCGAGGGGTTGCTCGACAGCGAGGACACGGTTTAGGAGATATGTTAAAATCGGCCTTTCGTTCGGTGGCTCCGGTGTTGAAACCGATGGTGACACGCGGATTGCACGCCTTGAAAGATGCGGCACTGACACAAGGCAAAGAATTTCTCCAAAATTTCATCATCGACAAACAAAACCCCAAAGAAGCCTTCATGAGGGCAATCAAAAATGTCTTGCTGCAAACGGGTAAAGACCTTTTGGGCCGACGAGACACACCTATAAATGCCCTGCACGCTACCGAGTCAGGCATTCAGCAAAGACAAGGCAGAAAGAGACGACGAAGAAAACATCCTTTCACCAGACTTCACACGTCTAAAGCGAGAAAGATCAAGAAAAGAAGAACCGTCCGAGACTTAGACGTTTTCGATTATTGAGAAAGAACAAAAAAAAAAATGATGCACCGAGAGTCTTGCGCCTGTTCCAAGTCGGAACTGGATCTGTTTGCCATGCCCCCCACCATAATGACGATGCAAGAATCCCAGTGGGTGGAATTTCATCCCGTCTCCTCATTGACGGATTCCGCTCCCATCGAGTTTGAAATCAAGGGACAGCCCGAAGATTACATCGATCTGAATCGTAGTTACTTGTACTTGAAAGTCAAAGTTCTAGATAAGGGAGGAGATTCTATCAGCGGCGAAGAGAAAGTAACTCCCGTCAACAATTTCATGCATTCCTTGTTCAGCTCAGTGGACTTGTACTTGAATAACAAACTGGTCAGTAGCAGCATGGATACTTACCCTTACCGTGCCTACCTGGAAAATCTCTTGACGTATGGAATAGATGCCAAGAACACCCATCTCAATGCTTGCGTGCTATGGGAACCTGACGCAGCGGGCGATTTTGATAATACAGGTATTAGTGAAGACCCAAAAAAGAAGCAGACACCAATGAGGGATTTGTAGAACGAAGAAACAAAATATTAAATGGAAAGAGTTTAGAACTGATGGATCGTTTGCATTTGGACATGTGGTTGCAAGAGAAATATTTGCTGAACGGTGTCAATGTCCGCTTGAGACTGAATCGTAGCAGTGCTGCTTTCCATTTGTTGGATGATACTGATGCTACTACTGGTGGCAATCCTAAAAGCAAAATCGAGGAGGTCAAACTCTACGTACGACGCGTTTAAGTGTTACCCAAAGTGGGAAACGACATTAGTTAGACATTGAGCAGAACGACCACCAAGTATCCCATATGACGCGTGGAAGTGAAAGCCTTCACCATTCCCACTGGACATCATTCCATGATCGAAGATCATCTGTTCCAAGGACAGTTACCCAAGCGTTTAATCCTTGGTATGGTCAAGAATTCAGCCTTCAACGGAGACTTCACTAAAAATCCTTTTAAGTTTAAACACTTTAAGGTGAAGAAAATCGAAGTCAGTCGCGATGGCAAGACCTTGTGTACCAGACCTTTCGAACCTGACTTTAGTGACACGAAGATGAATTACTTGAGATCGTACTTGTCCCTGTACCAAGCCACCGGCCAGTTAGGAACCAACACCAGTCACGGCATTACGTACGAAGATTACGCAGGAGGCTATGCTTTGTGGGCTTTCGATTTCACTCCAGACCAAGGCAGCCACGAAGGACATTTTCACCCTATAAAATCCGGCCAGATTCGTGTGGAACTTCAGTTTGCAGAAGAAGTGAAAGAGACAGTGAACGTCATCCTGTATGCAGAATTCGATAATACGATAGAAATCAACAGTTTGAGAGAAGTCATTCTAGATTATTAGAAGCCATGGAAGACTGTTATCCCTCTTTACCTAGTGGAGAAACTTTAGACATGGAATGTGAGGAGACCGTGGAAGGAGAATCCCAAGACAAAGACGAAGAAGTTGTCATGATGAAGTCGAGATGGCCAGAACAAGAAGCCCATTTAGTCTCCTGTTTTGCCAAACACTTGGCGGAAAAAATGACGGAATTGATCAAGAAAAATTGCTATGGATGTCAAAACGATCATCCCAGTCAAATTCAACACGATAAATGCCTGATGTTGAGTCAAGAAGAAAAATTGGACGAGTATCTGAACGAAGCTTGGAGTCTCATCTCGGACGAAGACGTGTGACACCAGTGGTATAAAGACTTGCGTGAACATTCTTGTCCACCATTAACCACTCAAGAGATCGATCGTATCGAAGCTCTCTTGAAGCAGAGTGAGGAGACGAAACGAAGAAACGGTTATTTGTCAGACATTTTCAAGCAAAAAGTCAGGATCGAATTGATCACTTATTATTACCTGTGAAGAAGAAGAAGAAAACACACAAAACAATGGATACCTGGGAACTGTATTACCTTTTGAACCACAGTTCGTACACGGCTTCTTGGAATCCTGTCGTCTGTGCTAAAGATGAACTCCCTCATCGCAAACCTCAAGACCATCTAGCTTACGTGATCAACACGGACGACAGTCATCTCCCAGGAACCCACTGGGTAGCCGTTTACTTTCCTCAAGAAGGATGTGTGGAATATTTCGATTCGTACGGATTGCCCCCTTTGGAAGACGATATCATCGACTTTATGAAAAGAAATGCTCAGACAACCCGATTCAATAATGTGAAATTACAAGGCACAGATTCCTTGGTGTGTGGACAGTACTGTGTGTATTTTCTGCATCATCGCAGCCTGGGTTATCCCTTAGAACATTTAGTGACTCATTTTGATCCTCGTTCTTCTTCTAGAAACGATGTGAAAGTAGATCGATGGTTTTGTGACCAGTATGCTTATCTTTTGTCTCAAGCTAGGAAACGTAGTGTCCATCAATGGCCTAATGACTTCCAACAGTGGAAATCACAATTTCATTCACAACGTTGTCAGCCCTGTTTAAAGAAGAGTGTGAATTGGAAAAAATGTTTGTCATTTGAAAAAAAATGTTTGATGTTATAGGGTTGGATTATTGTTAAAAAAATGTTAGAGTTATTGGTTAGTGTTAAGTGATTTTTGAATAAAAAATGTTGTGTTTTGAAAAAATGCCTTTGTCTTTTTGTTTGGCTATAAGAATGTTTGATTCATGCTCTTTGACTTCTTACTATCCCTCTCATGACACTCATTGAACCTTGCGACTCGAAAACCGTGGAGGGATGTTTTCCTTCACGTCCGCGCTTTGACTTTAAGAACCGGGGCAGTTTCCAGTCTAACCATCCATTGTCGACTCATCCTCCTTAGAAGATGTGCTCCAAACTAACTAAGCTTAACGAAGCCTACGTGAATTTGCATAGGGTCAGACACAGTCTGATACCGAAGCCAGAAGAGATAGAGAATGTGAGAATGTTAAAAGTCACTGAAGACCTGATAGAAGAGCTCTTCAGAGAAGAAGTGAACAGGGAGAAAGAAGAATGGACAGAGAAGTACAGACTTCAGAGACAGCAGCAACAGCAACAACAACAACAACAGCAGCAGCAGCAGCAGCAGCAGCAGCAACCTGAACCTGACAGAGGCTTTGTCGATTGTCGTATCGACACCAAAGAGTCCTTCTTCTCTTTCCGAAGAAGCAGACCTATCGCCAGAAAGTCTATCCTCAGAGGACATCGCATTCTTAGAAACTAAAAGATTGCCATAGCAAACAAAAAAAAAAAAAACAGCCCTTTTCAGGGCTACCCAATACTCTAGAAAAGAAATAACCATCAATTTGCCAATGTGTGTAAGTAGAGTAGTGTGAATATAAACACTAACTCTTTTTTTAATAGTGTGAGTGTATGTGTTTGTGTGTTTGTGTTTGTAACATCTCACGTACGTTGGTGTGGATAGTAGATTAAGATTATGGGTTTTTTTTGGTGTTTGAGGTGTGGGGAGAGTAGATTTGGGGGTTGGATTGCTTTGCGTATGTGGATAGTATATTGAAGTGATTAATGAAAAATTTTTTTAGAATAGTGATGGATAGTATAAAAAAAGTGAGTGAGTGTTTCTTTTAGGTCCACGCGTTGTTTGGTCATGATCTAGGTAAGATCAATTTTATGTTTTTAGGGGGATGTTTTCCTTCACGTCCGCACTTTTAGTATAAATTGAAACTCGTTCGGCAGTCCAGCTACCCTTGTTGATTGATCAACACCAGAATGAACACGAGACTAGCGAAACTGTTGGAACTTCATGTGCATCTGGATTATGCCAGGCGCCTGTTGAACGAACTGGCCGCTGAAGCCATTGTGGAAGAGGGAAGGATGAAAGAGGAGGAGAGAAGATACAAAGAAGAGGCGGAGAGAAGATACAAAGAAGAGGCGGAGAGAAGATACAAAGAAGAGGAGGAAGAGAGAAGAAACAAAGAAGAGGAGGAAAAGGAGAGAAGAAATTTCAGAATCCCAGAGACCGAAAATTGGGATTCTGAAGCTATTTATCCTCCCTCTGCTCTCTCGCCAAAAAAAGTAAAAAGCAACTGGGGAACAAGATGTGTATGTGGCGCCAGGCCTGGAAGGTGCCACCATTAACCAGGTGTCCATGAAGTTCCAAAAAAACAGCCCTTTTCAGGGCTAGCCAATACTCTAGAAAAGAAATAACTATCAATTTGCCAATGTGTGTAGGTAGAGTAGTGTGAATATAAACACTGACTCTTTTTTCATAGTGCGAGTGTATGTGTTTGTGTGTTTGTGTTTGTAACCGCTCACGTAAGTTTGTGTGAATAGTAGATTATGGGTTTGTTTATTGTTTCTTAGCGTATGTGGAGAGTATAGTTTGGGTTTTATTATATGAAATGAGAAAGTAGGGAATGTTTTCCTTCACGTCCGCGCGTTGTTTGGTCATGATCTAGGTAATATCAATTTTATGTCTTGGGGGATGTTTTCCTTCACGTCCGCGCTTTTCGTACAAGAACCCACCACGTTCATCGTTCGTACCATTCTACGGAATAACAGATACAAGATGGAAGTGTCGGCGTTGTTTAATGATTTAAGAAATGTTTACTTTTGGATGATGGATGGAGAATATACTATTGAAAGGATAGAAAGAGAATGGAGGTTGAGAAAAAGTCTTGACTATGTCAATGAACTAAAATTAGCGAGGAAGATGATAGAGGAGATGATAGAGGAAGAAGTTAAGAGATTGAGAGGATTGATTCAACCAGAGTATGTAAGAGTGGGGACTATAAAAGAGTCTATGGACAAGGTAAAAGCAGTGAGATACTATTTAGAAGAGCTAGAGAAATGGTCAGAGTGGAAGTTTGTGAAAAGGGGTAGTGAACAACTAAAGAAAGCGGAAGAAAAGATGAAAAAGATAATAGAGGAAGAAGTGCAGAAAATTAAGGACAGGTGGGCAAAAGATAGAAAAGAACAAGAGAATAGAAAGAAAAAAGAAGAATATGAGAGACTGAACAATAACTGGATAAAAATCCAACAGAAGTTCCGAGCCATGGGTCACCCGGACTGGATACCGGAAAATGAAAAGAAAAAGAAGAACAAAGGAATTTGGGGAAAGATTAGGGGCTGGATGAGGAAATGGAGGAAATAGAAGAAAGCCAAAGGCCCTTTTCAGGGCCACCCACATTTCTCGAAAAGAGAATGACTTTCAATTGCCTACCCCTTTTTTTTTTTTAAATTTAAAAAAAAATAAAAAAATCCCATGTTCAATTTCCCTTGACGCTATACAGTCCCACCCAGTTTAAATTCCTTTGTCGCTCAACAGTCCCACGATTTTTTCTCCATGTTCATTTCCCTTGTCGCTCAACAGTCCCACGATTTTTCTCCATGTTCATTTCCCTTGTCGCTCAACAGTCCCACGATTTTTCTCCATGTTCATTTCCCTTGTCGCTCAACAGTCCCACGATTTTTTCTCCATGTTAATTTCCCTTGTCGCCAGATTGTCCCACGATTTTTCTCCATGTTAATTTTCCCTTGTCGCCAGATTGTCCCAGGGGGACCTGTAATGCTAATTTCCATTGTCGCTAGGGTATCCCTATTACTACTTACATACATACATACATAGACATACCTACATACAAGCACACACATACATACATACATACATACATACATACATACATACATACATACATAAATACATACATACATCCATACATCCATCCATCCATCCATCCATACATACATAAATGCATACATACATACATACATACATACATACATACATACATACATACATACATACATACATACATATATGCATACATACATAAATGGAATCCGCTCCTCAGGCAACCGGACGATGTGTCCTGCTCATCTAACTTGGGCCCTCTGCTACAACGTGAAGACGGATGGGATGCCGTACTCGCGAGAACCTCGGTGTCAGGAATTCATAGACATACCTACATACAAGCACACACATACATACATCCATACATACATACATACATACATACATACATACATACATACATACATACATAAATACATACATACATCCATACATCCATCCATCCATCCATCCATACATACATACATACATACATACATAAATGCATACATACATACATACATACATACATACATACATACATACATACATACATACATACATACATACATACATACATACATGCATACATACATACATACATACATATATGCATACATACATAAATGGAATCCGCTCCTCAGGCAACCGGACGATGTGTCCTGCTCATCTAACTTGGGCCCTCTGCTACAACGTGAAGACGGATGGGATGCCGTACTCGCGAGAACCTCGGTGTCAGGAATTCTGTCTGACCAAGGCGTTGGACATATTCAGCATACATACATACATACATACATACATACATGCATGCATGCATGCATGCATGCATACATACATACATACATACATACATACATACATACATACATACATATATACATACATACATACATGCATACATACATACTCTGTGGTCATAATCTAAGTAACAGAAAATAACGAAAACCAACAGCTTTAATTTAAACTAAAATACAAATTCCACTTTGAATGTTAAGATAGGAATAATTAATTCTAAAAGAAACAACCCTAATATAAAAACCTAGTCACAACAAGAGGATTAAGATAAAAGCATCTTAACGAAAAATCTCCATCAAACCGTTAGCAAAATTCGTTTCTGGAATCTTCTAAGGTCACAATCAAGGCGGTATATAGAACTCAGAACGAAGTAATCATGCTTATCATACATGGCACTAGTCATGTGGGCCCAAACGCATACCCTCAATTATGAACAATGGTCCCCACACAATGGAACTTGAAGATACAAAACATTAATGATACAAGATACAATATATAGCTTTGGATAGACGCAGGATCGTATCCCTCCACGAGCGGATTGTTCTCTTTCGCGTATCGGTGGCCTGCCGTCAAAATTTCACTAGGGATTCTTCTTTCAACAAACATATTTTGTTCATTTTTGGTGAGCCTTTCCAACTTCACCTTGATTTGTGACAGCAGCGCATCCCAAGAAATTTTAGGTGAGGAAAGGTAGTGCCCGGGATTGATATTGTGATATTGGCTATATCACGAAACGTATCAAAGGTATCCTCACTCAGCAATACATCGGTGCGCGAATACAGATCATGATAGCCACCAGGGCTTTTACAACCAAACGTGGAACAGACATTTTTTTACATGCACGTAAACGTTGGAGGAAATAACAATCGCAAGATAGCAATGAAAGAAAGGTTGCAAAAGGTGGCAACCGGGTTTCAGCAAATTTGTCCCAGCCGCTCATATACTCGTAGGGATGGATTCCTGTATGAGTAAGCACAGTAGCCTTCTCATTATCAACAGCACGGCTGTATCGATGGATGATTTTAAAACGATCATTACCATTGCTATAACGTTGCTCAGGATTTTGTCCAGGCTCCCCATTTCTTGTATAATTTTTATGCTACTTTTTCACGCTCAGTTAATTAGACTGAGTCAATATTTTTAATAATTCGTATATCTATTGAAAGACGAAACTGATCAACTATAGAAACTTAATATCAATCAATCTTGATGTCTGATTCGTTTGTTCTGGTTCCTCACAAATAATAGCATGTCTTGAATAGCAAAACAAAGGTATTGTCTTTCAACGATAAATCTCTACCAGGATAAAATGAATAGAGTGGGGGTTGGGTTGATTTATTCTTCCTTTGATTTTGACTGAACTACTTCCATGTCGTCATCATCATCATCATCAGTCTCATGTGGTCGTTCAGGCACTGTGCTGCTGAACATCTGACCAATTCCCTCCACTTGTCTCGATCATGTGCCAATGCCTGTGTCTCCGCAAAACTTTTCCTTGTCCATTCTGTGATGTTGTCAGTCCACTTTCTTCTCTGTCTACCTCTCCTTCTGCCACCCTGGACGCTGCCTGCATGACTGTTGTGGATAGACTGTTGGCTCTAGTGACATGGCCATACCATTTCAGCTTTCTCTTTTTGGCGGTGGTGAGGAGGTCCTTATATTGGCCTACTTCGCGCCTGATGGTGTTACGCACTTCTTCATTTGTGATGTAGTCCATGTAAGAGATGCCAAGGATGGTTCTGTAGCATCTCATTTCAAGTGACTGGATTCTTCGTTGTAATTCTGCTGTCAGGGTCCATGCCTCACATGAGTACAAATAGACTGAAATGACTAGAGCTCGCAATAGTCTGATTTTAGTTTTCAGACAGATATTCTTGTCTCTCCAGATGGGTCTTAGCTTTGACATAGCTGCCATTGTTTGTGCTGCTCTTGACAAAATTTCTGCTCTTGATCCCTCTTCAGTGATTATAGAACCAAGATATTTGAACTGGCTCACTGTTTCCAGTTCATGTTCTCTGACTTTAATCTTGGCTGAGATTTGTTTGCCACTATTTGTCATCAGTTTTGTCTTCTCAGCGCTTATCTCCATGTCAAATCTGGAAAATGTTTCATCCAGGTTCTTCACTAAGGTGGCTAGCTCATCTTCACTGCCTGCAGCCCATCAATGTCGTCTGCAAAGCGGAGGTTGGTGATGTTACGCCCTCCAATGCTGACTGTCCCACAGTGGTTTTCCAGGGCTTCGCTCATGATACGCTCTAAGTAGATGTTGAAAAGCGTGGGTGACAGGAGACAGCCTTGACGCACTCCCACTGTTGTCTGGAACCAGTCCCCCACAGCACCTTGGGCAATTACTGCACTGGTAGCCTTGGCGTACAGCTGCTTGATGGTATTGGTTAACTTTTGACCTATGTTATACTTCTTCGTTGTGGCCCACAATGCCTCATGCCACACTCGGTCAAAGGCTTTTTTGAAATCTATGAACACGTGATAGATGTCAGATTTGTCCAGCATTATCAGTGTGTCTTGGGCAAAAGTCGTCTGGCGGAGCCCATCCCTCTCCAGACCAAGAAGTTGCCAGAAGGGGATGTAGTACATCGTCCAGCTGCCTTAGGGTCTCCACTCCGGATTTTCTTTTAGGGTTTACTCCCTTAGCCTTTGGCTAACCAAAGCCGACCTGCAAGGCAGCAAGAGACTCGTGGATGGGCGGGTGCGTCCATATCCCGAGCAGATAAATCATCTGCCACTGCCCACTGCCCACTTCCATGTATACGTCAGTAAATCCCAAGGTGTTCAGTCTGAGTTTGTCGATAATTTGTATTTTCTTTATCCTTTTTCAAACAAGGTTAATGTTGTTGAACATAAACATAAACGGATGGCACCACAATAATACATTTATGAAAAGGAATATGTTAGAAAGGAAAGCCAGATCAAAAACTTAACTGCAATTGCCCAACCAAACCTAACCAAAGTCGCTAAGAGAAACACATGAAAGCTGCCTTCTCCCAACCAAACCTAAAATAAATCAATAGGCAAAACACATGAAACTTCCTTCCAAACCTATCCGAAGTAATCAGGCAAAACATCTGAAAGTTGGTTTTTCCAATCAAAGCCAGAATTGTTCTTGCGCGTCTCTGAAGCTCTAAAAAAAACCCCAGATAAACGGGTGACAGGCGTTTGAATTGCTTCTGTCTTGAAAGAGTTATCAAGTCTTTTCATATTTCAATAAAAGTTTAATGCACAATACCTCTATAACGACAGGAGAACACGCGTTTAATCTTATGTCTTACATTGTACAGCTAAAACGATAAACACATGCATTAATCTGAAGCAGAATTGGTTTGATACGATGCCACAAAACGGCGTATCAGATATCAAGCTGGTACCTGGGTACAGTGAGGAAATATATACGATGTTACACCTACCAAAAATATGTTTTCTTGTGATAACTCAGTGTACTTACAACAAATTTCTCTCCATTATTCTTATTATTTTCTAGCGGATTTAAAGTAAAAGCCAGTTTGTAATAAATGATAACATGTACTAAGTAACATAATACGTTTTTATCCTTGGTCCATCATAAGTTCCAAAACGAGATGATACGACGGTTCATATAAATGACACAATAATAAATCGCTCTGAAGAAAGCATCTCTTATGTTTTTAAAAGATCAAAAAACATGGAGAAATTTGCAAATTAAACCTATATTCCTTATTAATGCCAAGACAACAAGCGACCGCTCTTCTCAACTCGAGTTGTTATCCAGACCTACTGAATCAGATCGGTCTTTGTTTAATATAGTTTGACTTGTGAATGTTTTCCACTCTATCCCTTGGTTTAAACTTATGACATGATTCAGCACAACATCTGTGCCAGTATAATAAAGAATCTCAGGTCATTCAACTTTTTAATTTTTATGGTAACCTGGTATCTTGTACAAAGAGCACCATCCGTTTTACTCAGGATAGTGATTGGATCATTAACAAGTCTTGTGCTTAGTTAATTATATATTAAAAAAAACAATACTCAATAAACTGAAGTTCTCTTTAAAATGTAGTCGTACAACGTAAAACGTTTAACATGAATAGTTTTGTTTTGGTGCTACTTCTTACTGCCTAAATAACGGTTTTGTGTAGCGTGTTTCGATGTTGACTGACGTCGGAACGAGAGACCAATATTTCAGAATATGACTTGGCAGCAAATATTAAAGCTTTTCCACAAATTAAAGTCATGTTGATTTAGTCGGACTTTACATGTTACATTGAATTTACATTTCAGTTAGTTGGAATGCGATGGAGAGGGGGAATGCCGACATTGGTTAAAAGGATGATAACTGTTTTGAACGAAAGGAAGCAATCTAAACACTTTCTTCAATATTAACATATTGTTATTCGTTTCGTTAAAGAAACAGTCTTCAACCTAATCCGATTTCGGCATTCCCGGCTTTCCGTCCCATTTTATGCAGCTGAACGGAACATGAAAATGCATCCATTTGCAACTGTCAGATTTTGATTCCATCAGGATAAAGACAGCAAAGTAAGTATACTTAATTAGATTTAAAATTGTGGAAGAGTGTCGATATGTGCTGTGAAGTGTGTAAGGTTTTCCTCAAACTTTTACCTCTGGTAGTATCAAAACATAAATAACACGTGATAAGTAAAACATTGGAGAACAAGTTAAAATGTAAATATGAAAATACAAGTATTATCGTTTACCAGCAATTTTACTTTTGTTCCACTAACCGTTAGAAGACCCACTGGATCTGTATAGACAATTAACCCATATTAGATGCATTGGATCGGTATCGATGGCTAACAATGATGCATTCGATCGGTATCGATGGCTAACAGTGATGCATTCGATCGGTATCGATGGCTAACAGTGATGCATTCGATCGGTATCGATGGCTAACAGTGATGCATTTGATCGGTATCGATGGCTAACAGTGATGCATTGGATCGGTATCGATGGCTAACAGTGATGCATTTGATCAGTATCGATGGCTAACAGTGATGCATTCGATCGGTATCGATGGCTAACAGTGGTGCATTCGATCGGTATCGATGGCTAACAGTGATGCATTCGATCGGTATCGATGGCTAACAGTGATGCATTGGATGAGTATCGATGGCTAACAGTGATGCATTCGATCAGTTTCGACTAAAATAACCCTTACTAGAAACATTGATCTGTATTGACAATTCTGTATCAGACAATCTGAAGATAAAAAGCCGAAATAGATTGCCTCAGAATAAGACTTTCTCAACTTTGATGGATGTATGTATGCATGTATGTATGTATGTATGTATGTACGTACGTATGTATGTATGTATGTATGTATGTATGTATGTATGTATGTATGTATGTATGTATGTATGTATGTAGGTATGTGTGTGTATGTACGTACCGATGAACAATTAAGTCCAACTAAGTCAAAAGATGCCTGTAAGAGTAAACCGCTAGATTATGGAGCTGTATGGAGCTGTGTGATTTGTGTGTGATTTCGATTTTTTATAGTAGCATTTAACAATTTTTCAGTCATATCGCTACGATGTCTGCAGTGTGACAGTTTATAGTGATGTCTAGCACTGGGGCATCATGCCACAGACATGTAGCATGATGTCCAACCCAGTCACATTATCCTGACACCAGGCCGTTCAATCCTAACACTAACCTCTTAATGCTGAGCGCCAAGCGACGCAGCTGTATGTACCATTTTTATAAATCTTTGGTATGACTCTGCCGGTGATTGAACTCACGATCTCCCGTATCCGAGGCAGACGCTCGAACAACTAGGCCACTGGAGCGGTCTGATTATGGAGCTCGCATTATCAGCCATACTGACGGTTTCTTCCCTCTGGTGGTATAATCCAAGGCGACAACACTATCATAGAATTTACGTCCATGTAACCTATTGCGTGATACTGTCCTGGAATGTTATTATACCTCAAAACTTTTGGCGCCCGCTTTTGGTTACCAATTGGTTTTTAGTGCTTTTCGGTCACGTGTGTTCTGCCCATATCAATTACTTACAGCACCACCAGAACAACAACAGCTACTTACAACATCAACACCATAACAACAAATTTCCCAGTGGAACTTGTGACTACATATCATGTTTAGTATCGGGAGACAAAACCTCCTATTTGAAGTTCAAACATTGCAATCACAAGACCTTCTTGCTCCAAACACTCACTGCTATAGCAGTGTTACGTTTTAAAATTATAAATTACCGCATCGTTTCTTCGACATCATGTTTAAAACAGCTCTTAATTAGGGTCATATGCCATAATATGATTGGATCTCACTAAAATTGGATGTGACATTTTTTTTAAAGATCGCAATGCGTGGAAAGCCAATGCACGATAAACACATAAAGTATATTTGCTCAATAAAACAATTCATGATGACCCTCATTTAAACTTTTATATTGTGATTTTGTATGGAGTATTGATTTAGTCATAGACTTAGCCCAACAGCAATAATAAATGCTTTGGATAGAGAACTTTTGGCTAGAAGACGGGATTAGGTAAAGCTGATAATAATAATAAAAATACTACGTGCTACCTAAAATCGAACGTTTTGTTTGTAAATCCTTTGATTTAAAAACTGAAAACTACTTCATGAGCGTCAAAATTGCCAGTTTGTAATTCAGTGCTGGCGTATTTCCCCACCCCATAGCACTTCTTATTGCGTGGTTCTGCTTTTCCAGGTCTCGTGGGTGCACAGACCGATAAAGCCGTCCACATCATACGGGCACCGCACTTCATATGGGTTCTTAGAAGAGGACTTTACTTTAGGTGGGTTCGTTAGAGACGTGGTCATCTTGCAATGCACCATTCTTCCAGTGGTGTTCTGTGACATGGAATACAAACATTTCTGGACACAGATCGGCAGTATCTGATTATTCTCGTTTCATTTCCTTTCATGCTGGCTTGCCTTGCTTAACTGCTACAGGTAATTTTTCATTTCGGGCTAAACAGAGAGCGCTGATGTGTCTGGCCCTCTCTGTGTTGTGGGGGTCGAAGCCCAAAATTTCAAGCACTTTAGCTTCATTAAGTATGTTGTTGTTGTTGGGTTTAACGCCATATTTCAGCACACGATAGGCTATGCATGGCGGCCAGTATTAATGGTGGAGGAAGAACCCTGGAAAACCCCGGGAAGAACCACCGACCCACGAGAAGCTACTGGCGAGCTTTCTCACATACCCATGTTAGACGAATCCTAGACTCGAACTCGACAGAGGTGAGATGGCAGTGATCCGTAACGGAGAGCACTTTAGACCACTCGGCCACTCGGGGCCCCCATTAAGTATGTAAAGTAAGGGTAAAGAATGTATGAAGTGTTCATTGAGAATGTGTGTGTGTGTGTGTGTGTGTGATTTAGATTTTTAACGTAGCTTTAACAATTTTTCAGTCATTAGTGACAGTTGTTAGTGATGTCTAGCACTGAGGCATCATGCCGCAGACACGTAGCATGATGTCCCACCCAGTCATATTATCCTGACACCAGGTCGATCAGTCCTAACACTAACCTCTTAATGCTGAGCCCCCAGCGAGGCAGCTGTTAGTACCATTTTTGTAAGTCTTTGGTATGAATCGGCCGGGGTTCGAACCCAAGACCTCCTGCATCCGAGGCGGACGCTCTGACCACTAGGCCACCGGGGCGGTCTTGTTCATAGAGAAGATATACCATTATAGCACTAACTTTGATATGCAGTTGTATACCTTTTGACTTGAATTGTGCTTTATTTCTATATGCAATCTATACTGAAGTCACTAAAAGTGGTCTGCAACAAAAAGCATTGAGTTTGTTAATTTTGCTTCCTTAATTCTGAAATATATGGAGGCTGACCTTGAAGTGTAATTCTTCAGTTAGTTGTCTCCTCAGTCTTGCTGTACCTCGTGCTGTGTGTATGTGTGTGTGTGTGTGTGTGTGATTTAGATTTTTAACGTAGCATTAACAACTTTTCAGTGATACTGTTACTCTGTCTGCAGTGTGGCAGAGTGTCTAGCACTGGGGCATTAACATACAACGCTGTAAAGATATAATGTGCTTCTGAGGCGGACGCTCTAACCACTTACCCCACCGGAGCGGTTCCTTGTGCTATAAGCAAACACCTAACCATAAAGGAAAACAATTTGAATTTAGAAATTTAAATAATCATGGCTAGCTATTACTCACAAAATTAACATAAAGCCATTCGGACATTATTTATTATGTGTGTGATATGTTTAAAATTACGCTTCGTTGAACACACATGCTGTAGTAAATTTGGTGGTAAAATGGAACTTGGAGTAAACTGTACGCCTTGATAACCGCATCACGATTAATTTACACTGCATTTGCTACGACTATTTCTCTACAATAGCTTTAAAGCAAAGTTTGAAGATTTTGCTTAATACCCATGGAGGATAAAAGAAATTCCTTACTATAAATGATAGAGCACAATGCTGACGTTACAGGGCTGCACGCGGTGGAGGTAGCATTATATGCACATTCACAATTTAGCGCCTCGGGAACGTAACACAGTCTGGTTACTTTCCATATATTTTTGGTGCACTTTAAGCAGGAACGAGAGATCTAAGTTAGGATACAGTCTATGTACTTCGTAGAAATGCAAGACAATCATGGCACTAAGATTTGTATGACCTAGAGGTCAAAACATCCTTAGAGATTAACATGTTTACCATTGATTACATTTTTGTTTAATTAAGATTTATGGACGGGCTGGGCCCGTTTTTGCGCTAACACTTGCTATCAGATGTTGAATGCATATGTAAACAACAACCTAAATACTGCAATATGTAAACACTAACATAAATATTGCAATATATATGGATTATAGTTGAACTTCGTGAGAACTTGAGTTTTGCTCTTAGGATTCGCTTTGCGGTGATTTTCATACCGAAGCTATTCTGTTATTCTAATATTTCCAGATGAAAACTCAGTGGCCAATCAAAAACTAAGCGATGTACTTAATAGCTTGTTTTTGCACGCAGGAAAATGCAAATGTTTGTATAAATATGTACCAAAATATAATTGAACCAGTCTAATCCGGCAGAAGGGTATTAGAGGTCCTTATACATTGCAGTTGGTATATTTTGTTTTGTTCAACGCATATTATGAGGAATCTGATATAACGTATTTTAGCTCACTTTGTAATCCGACTTAACGTGTGCTTTGTCCAATTCACTGTCGGATTACACAGATTTCAATGTGTACTTGTCCAACTGACTGTCGGATTACACAGATTTCAATGTGTACTTGTCCAACTGACTGTCGGATTACACATTGACTGTCGGATTACACAGGTTACAATGTGTACTTGTCCAACTGACTGTCGGATTACACAGGTTACAATGTGTATTTGTTCCCTATAAGCTCATACACGGATAACATGCGTCGGCATTTGTGTTGCATGTTATAAAAATACATTACGACGTGTCCAGATAATCCACATCTCCAAATAATCCACATATCGAAATAATCCACATATCAAATTATCCACACGTCCCAAAAATTCAACTTTACTGTGTTTATTATACGGAAACACTTTTGTGAAATACTTTGACATGAACACTCCTAAGTTACCATTCCAAAAAATAAATAATTTTATTATGAGTATCAATACAATGTTGGAAGATAAATATTTTTTGATTTGGAAAACAGATTACGTCTGCTAAGTTTGTGTTATTTATTACATACCCATTCAGTCTTACAATCTTGATCTGGTGTCCGATACAGCTGTACATTAAAGATAAATATATTTTAAAAGCGTAAAAGAGAAGGTACGTAGTAAATCGAAAACCGCTTTCGTGTTTTGTAATGAAACGGGGAAAAACTTGTTTGATATGGTTTACGAATATGTCTCTGCCAGACGAGTGCCGACACAGAACACAACTCTTACGCAGTCTTGTGTATGCATCTCAGATAAACAGGCATGAAGATAACGAAACTCTGAACTTAAGTTTGAGATTGACCTTAAATTCTCAGCCAATCAAAATTGACGTTGCAAATTAAAGATGGCTGTGACTCGGTTACACAAATTCTCGGTCTGAAACTCAGAAGGTTTATGATATCTAGGCCAGACGTATGCCTATATTGCAATTAAGTCAATGTACAGTGTATGCCTATACTATATTTATGTCCGTCTACAGTGTATGCCTATAATACATTTGGGTCAGTCTACAATGTATGTTTATAATGCATTTAAGTCATTATACAGTGTATAACTAAAATGCATTTAGGTCAGCCTACAGTGTATGTCTATACTTCATTAGGCCAATGTACAGTGTATGGCTATATTGCATTTAAGTCAATAAACAGTGTACGCCTATAATACATTTAGGTCAGTCTACATTTATGTAAATCTATAGAGTATGCCTACAATGCGTTTAGGTCAATATATAATGTATAAATGCCGTGCAATTAGGTGAGTCCACGGCGTATGCCTATAACCCACTTAGGTCAGTCGACTGTGCCTATAATGCAATTACTTTAATCTACATTGTATGCCTATAATGCACTCAGATCAGTTTACAGTGTATGCCTCTAATGCAATTAGGTCAGGCTACGGTACATGACTATAATGCATTTAGCTAATTTTCACTGAATCGAGGAAGATAACTGCAGTTTCTGAAGCTGAGCGAATTGAACAAATATTTTCTCGCAAGAAATAGACAAAAATAAAAATAATTTCATAATCGCTGTGGTTTAGTGAGGGGATATAGTGATGGGTTCCATCAGTCCGGCTGTTCGTGAACTAAATGTTTTACATGCATTTTTATGAGGAAAGCCCGTAATATACAAAACAAATTTTGGGTTATGACCTCTGGTTCGAGGTTCAGGGGTCGATAGGGGTTTTATGGTGTGTGTGTGTGTGAGAGAGAGAGAGAGAGAGAGAGAGAGAGAGAGAGAGAGATGTAATACAAGAATCGGAATTTGCTTTCGCGAGCTGTGGAAGTAGGTATAATTTAAATTTTGCTTGTGTTAGTTCTTCGTGGTTTTTCTAAGATGTCATTTGGTCTATATTTCAATTTAGGGAGTTGGGAAGAGATTATATATAGTTTTCACCGAAAGATCACGTTGTTCGGTCTTGAAATTCGTTTGTAAAAGCAACCAAGAAATCTACAAAAATTGGTTATCATAGCAGCCAAAAAATCCACGAAAACTATTAGCCATAGTAACCAATACATCCATGATAATTGGTGGCCATAGCAACCAAAATCCACGAGACTTTTAAGCCATATCAACAAAGAAATTCAAAACAACAAAAAATAATAGTGGCTGACGAAACATTTAGTTTATGATATTGACATATACTCTAATGACACAAATGAAATATTCCATTTCTAAGACCATCGTAAACATTAAACTGACACCGTACTGACATTTTATTACATTAATAAAGAAATGGTTGAAAGTTAAACTGTATACTAAAAAGAGCATTATATTTGATATTTTAAAACGCGAATTATAAGAACTGTACCGAAGCAGCAGGCGTTGTTGCAATGTTTAAATTTAGGGAAAGTTACGCAATCGTACGTTATACTCCACAAAAATTCACGCGTCAAGTTGCTGAAACCCGTCGAATTTTGTGAGAAAGCAGAAGTAAATCTGGAATGTCTATAATTTATTACCGTAACACTAGAACACTGAGTCATGAGACAGCAACACTGAGTCAAGAGGCAGTAACTGTATGATATTTATATTAGTCATTAGTTTGAGGTGGTCTGAATTTAAAGATAAGAGATAGCAAGCAGATTTTATTTCAAAAGAAGTGAAATTGCTCATCGCTCCAGTGGCTTAGTAAAGAAAAATCGACCTTTATTTTATATCTTAATTGCGTAAGAAGATATACCAGACATGAACAGCATGATTTAAATAACGACGTAAATTTTAAATAAAACACATTTTAAAATGACGATAAAGCTAGTAGGTTATTTTGTATGGCATTTCTATTCCCGCCCCATAATGCATCATAAAACAATGAAACTTGTTTAGTTCCTATATCCATGTAAATTTCTTATCGATTAGAAGGGAAGGGTTAAATCTAAGTTGTGAGGTATCTCAACCCCCAGTTGCTAACAATTATGGGAATAAAGTATTCATAAATGGAATGAAATTCAATCATAAAATATACCACGTAGATGACCCCTTTCTAAAAAATACAATGTTCCAAAACATAAATTGTTCCTAAAACAAAGAGTGTTCCAAAAACACAGGATATTAATTAAAAAAAAGAACAATCCAAACAAAAACAATGTTTAAAAAGAATTATTAGATTCGTAGGAAGATAAACAGGGTTTATTTTCCCCAAATAACATTTATTCTACGTACTTATAGTCCATGCGTGACTCTTCACTTGATGCCATTACTATATGAAAATTATATGTTGATCGTATTCTTTCACATCGCCAATATATAATTAAATTTAAAATGGAGGCTTGAGCATGACGAAGTTCTTTGAGTAACTAATTTTCTACAATGTAGGTACTACGAACAATAAGGTCTTAGTCCATTTTTTCTGTAAAGACATATTTCCTCTTAAATTTTCGTATTGCATACAAAGGATTTCATTAGAACATGACTTATTCCTTCGAAATCTGTCTTATTTGAAGAGTTTCCATAGGAATGGAATCTATGATATCTTATTTAAAGAGCTTCCATGGGAACGAAACCAGTGGTCTTATTTAAAGCTATATCAACAAAACTCTTCAGAATGTGAGTTTGTACTCTGTTGAGAACAGGAACGAGGAGGTGAGTATATGTTCTCTCCCTGTTATCATTTTCTTCCTGCTTTTCTCTATCATCACTCTTTTCTTTTATGTCTGCGTTTGTGTGTCAAAATTAAAGAATTCTTGCTCTTTATAAAAGGTTGAAAATGTTATCATTACTTTTCCCTGTTTATTTACTGCGATCCAGTTACGCGTTGTGTTAATGATGTTATCACCTTTCCGTCAGTTTTATAGTTTAGATGTTTTTTATATGTCCGTCTGTTGTATGTCTCCCCCCCCCCCCACACACACACGTACTTTACTTAATGCTCTTTACGATTGGTGTCACTGATGCAGACACGTGATGTCAGCGTCTTAGTGTGGAAGAGAAAATTTTTAGTCGATTTTCTCGATATCTTATCAATATGTTTTACAACGCACATATTGCAAAAGATATTTAATGTTTTTAACTAATACCCAGCTACACTTTGCGTCAATGTTGCAGACACGTTTTCATCAGCGTCACAGTGACTCAGAGGAGATTCTTAGTAATTTTTCATGAGGCGTATCACGCTATTTAGAAACTAAAAATCAGGATGACTGTACCCAGTTCATTTAATGCTTAGTCTCAGAAAGGTCATATCGGTCGTGTTTTGACTTAAGCAGCTTAAAACCTCTAAAAACTAATACATTAACTATATCATTAGAAAAGTTAGACAAATTATTTCTGCCTGTTCACATAACAGTTCGTCACATCACGCATGTACTGTTTAAGAAAAGCATGGGAAGAAAGAAGCCAGTAGACTGTGCTCATCTTTGGTCCCCATTAAGCTCTCGAGTTCAATAGTTCTTCGATATTTACTGTTATCCAGGAAGTTTACCTCATAACAGTATTATTTTGTTTTTATCTCGTCCAGGTATGCGGTATAATCGGGTAAACTTCTTTATCCCTAAACAGATTGGGAAGGAAACAAATACTTGGGCTGGTGACTGATATGACAAATTAGTGTCTGATTTTATTGTATTCCAAACTACAAAACAGCTTTTCTTTGGTTTATCCAACTTACTGCGTAATTTGACCTTTTGCCATATCTCTGTAAGAAATAGCTACTCTTTTGAAACGTGCAAATAAATATGAATTCGATGAAGGATTAGACAGTTTTCAGCTTAAGGAAGAATTAGATTCTCAGTAAATAACACATATAACTATATAAGAAAGAGAATTGCAATTGCGGGGAGAGAGAGAGAGAGAGAGAGAGAGAGAGAGAAAAGTGCTGAAAATTTGAAATGGCATCTAAGGTATATCGATAAAGGCTTAGGAACTATAAAATGGAAACTGGAGAAACCCATGTCAAATTTGCAAGAGTAAAAGAACAATTATTTAATAGCTGGCGTTCAAAAAAATTGGTCAGGACTACGACAACCTCAGAAAACTCGTATTAGTTAAAAATTTCAAGAACTGTGTCCATTGTGACGTTACGATCTACCTTGACTAGCAAAAGGTTTAACCTTTAGAAACTGTGGCTCGTACAGCTGACGATTACTCCTTAACCCATAAAGTCTGTTTTGTAAGTATGTAGAATTTCAAAAACTCTTTTGATAAATTTAGGACGCCATTAATGAACAAGGGTATGATAGTACAGATTTTAAGAGATATGTTTAGAAACCTGAGAAGCTCTGTCCGAGCACCTTGAGGTTTAACTACTTTACTTCGAATGTATATAAGGTATAAGACAAGGTTGTGTATTGAGCCCTATCATGTTTTCCCTTTTCATTAATGATTTGATTACACAGCTGAAGTTAGGTGCATTTAACTCAGAAGATATTGTCGATTACGCTGATGAAGTTGCTAACCGTGCTGATACATTAGAGCTCATGCAATAACACATATTGAATGTGTGCTTTACTACAAATATATGGACGTATTTTTCACCACCAAACTGGTTTGGACAAAAGCAAAAGAGACACTACAGCTCAGGCAAAGAAATGAATAAAAGGATGTTGAATTATAAAAAACCATTTATAAAAATCTTTCTTACTATTCCATTTCGGCTTTTCGTATGAGACAATCTTTGATAACTCCTGCGAATAGTGAATAATACACTTAGCATAGTAACACCTTTACAATATAACACATTGATTCTTCATAGGCCGTTGTGTATGTATACGTATGTTGAACGCCACTTTTATGTTTTGTATACCATGACGCACATTGTATCTGCTTGTATTGTATTTTGTGATATAGGCCGGTGAAGTAAATTGCCGAATAGAGCATTCTTTTTCTATTCTTATTCTTTCATATGCAAGAACAACAACCAGCACACATGAGAGAGAGAGAGAGAGAGAGAGAGAGAGAGAGAGAGAGAGAGAGAGTGATTTGGATTGTTAATGTAGCTTTAACAACTTTTCAGTCATATCGCTACGACGATTGCAGAGTGGCAGTTTATAGTGATGTCTAGCACTGGGGCATCATGTCGCAGACATGTAGCATGTTGTCCCACCCAGTCACATTATCCTGACACCAGGGCGACCAGTCCTAACACTAACCTATTGATGCTTAGCGCAAAGCGAGGCAGCTGTTAGTACCATTTTTATAAATCTTTGGTATGACTCGGCCGGGGATCCAACCCACGACCTCCCGCCTACGAGGCGAACGCTCTAACCACTAGGCCACCGGAGCGGTCAAGAGAGAGAGAGAGAGAGAGAGAGAGAGAGAGCGCCTGGCAAAGACTGCATCGGTTTTAAACATGCGGACACTTTAAGAGAAAAGTGAAAAGCCTTTATTATTCCTCTTCTTTCCAGCTTCTTTCTTTAAACTGCAGCTCCCCCCCCCCTTTTATTCCACAGAGATTTGATTATGACGTTGCAATATAATAATTTCTATTAACAAAATGATCTGCTTGTAAATATTGTTTTTCTGGGTTTTATTATGAAACAAGCCTAAGTGGAAAACGTATAAAATATTTTTGTCGACATTATGAATTAGATAAAATCAATGTTGCGAATTTGTACGAGAGCTTGTATAAAATGTATTTACAGATTTGCATGGTACTGAGACTAACCAAAAAGCACATTATCTCTTTAATGCGTTTTATAGTTCTGAGATTAACAAAAAAGCAACATTATCTCTTTGTATGTTTGTGTCACTAACCAAAAAGCACATTATCTCTTTAATGCGTTTTATAGTTCTAAAATTAACCAAGAGTTATCTCTTTACTGCTTTGTATGTTTGTGTCATTAACCAAAAATCACATTATCTCTTTACTCCATTGTATGGTAGCGAAGCTAACCAAAACGTACATAATCTCTTTATTCGTATCAAGACTTTGATTTATCTCTGATTGCAGGTATGTAAGAACCCATGACGCTACCTTAGTTAAGGAATGTACATTGTTATCTATATTGTTCAATTGTGGACACATCATACATCACGTTGTATAGCGTACGAAGCGTACATGGAATTGACACGAAACTCATCTATACTGTCATAACGTTTTCGTGAATAGGATTCATTATGACAATATTGACACGATAATGATCCATGCTATCGTAACGTTTCGTGAAGACGATTCATCATGACACGAATCTCATCCATGCTACTATAACGTTTCGTGAAGACGATTCATTGTGACTCCTGAACCTATTAACTGGCTATTTACTGTGTCTGATCCTCCCATCATGCATAGATGGACGTGTGTATTTATAACTAGCATAGATGAACAACTAATTGTATAACATGCATGGATAGATGAGTGTATGTACTATACGCATAGATGAATATGTGAATTTATAACACGCATGGAAGGATGTGTGAATTTATAACGCGCATGGATGGATGTTTGTAGGAATCATTTTAACCTTCTAACTGTAATGAATACTTACTGTAGGACACACACACACACACACACACACATGTTTACATGTATGCTCCTCAAATTACTGAATCTTTTTTTTTGTGCTGCTACTCATTCAAAGATAAATGCCATATCAATGACATCACAAAGCCATATCAATGACATCACAATGCCATATCAAGGACATTACAAAGCCATATCAATGACATCACAATGCCATATCAATGACATTACAAAGCCATATCAATGACATCACAAAGCCATATCAATGACATCACAATGCCATATCAAGGACATTACAAAGCCATATCAATGACATCACAATGCCATATCAATGACATTACAAAGCCATATCAATGACATCACAATGCCATATCAAGGAAATTACAAAGCCATATCAATGACATCACAATGCCATATCAAGGAAATTACAAAGCCATATCAATGACATCACAATGCCATATCAATGACATCACAATGCCATATCAAGGAAATTACAAAGCCATATCAATGACATCACAATGCCATATCAATGACATCACAATGCCATATCAATGACATTACAAAGCCATATCAATGACATCACAAAGCCATATCAATGACATCACAATGCCATATCAAGGACATTACAAAGCCATATCAATGACATCACAAAGCCATATCAATGACATCACAATGCCATACGAATGACATCACAAACCCATATCATTGTCATTACAAAGCCATATCAATGACATCACAAAGCCATATCAATGACATCACAAACCCATATCAATGACATTACAAAGCCATATCAATGAAATCACAATGCCGTATCAATGACATTACAAAGCCATACCAATGATATTACAAAGCCATATCAATGACATCACAAAGCCATATCAATGACATCACAATGCCATATCAAGGACATTACAAAGCCATATCAATGAAATCACAATGCCATATCAATGACATTACAAAGCCATACCTATGATATCACAATGCCATATCAAGGACATTACAAAGCCATTCCAATGACATCACAAAGCCATATCAATGACATTACAAAGCCATATCAATGACATCACAAAGCCAATTCAAATGACATCCCAATGCCATATCAGTGACAGATCAATGTCATACTAATAGCATCATAATACCATATCCATGACAGATCAATGCTATATCAATGACTTCATAGTGCCAAATCAATGACATCACAATGCCATATTAATAACATCACAATGTCATATCAATGCCATATCAATGACAGATCCATGTCATATCAATGACATATCGATGCCTTCTGTACTAAAAGTGGACTATATACTGAAGATTCGCATGCATGATGCCATTACCGGTTTACCATAATGACTTGTCGTATCGAGCCTAACCACACCTGTCCGACCTCCCCCGAATGACCTGTCGATTTAACCTTTATTCGGAATATTGTTGAGCGTCAAGTTCACTCACAAAATTAATACTGTATGGATGATTCCTGTTTGCCTAGTCTTTACGATTTTTTCATCGTGGTATCCCCATTGTACACCTTCCACTAAACATTATTCTGAAGTCAACTAAGCCTAATTTTTATTCTAACGAAAGTTCTAGTAGAGAAAAATTTCAATTCTTATCGACTTTTATTTTTCCGATACTTCCATTTTGTATAGGTAATTTGTTTTTATTATGTTGTTTAAGATTAAACGTTGTTATTGGTGGTGATATTTACTATGGTATTTAGAGAAACGCCATCCCTGTACACGTCAAAATTGCCAGTAACTGCCTGGAGGTAGACGTGCGATACAACAAGCAAGCTAACATCGAAACTGGAATGGCAATATAGGCCAGTTTGTGGGAATTATGCCAAACACGTAGACCCGAAAACTTTATTGAAACTGATGCACATTTAATGAAACCTGCTGGGGAATCATACACACATTTTTCAGCGGCAAGGCACAAAATAAATATTTAAAAAAGTAAACAAATTTACAGGTTAATTGAAATCAACGTTTAAATGTTCTGGCATCATACGGTGCCTGCTTGTCATTTAGTTAAGAAATGAGAAGAAATTTACACCTGCTGTTGTACATAATTTGAAAAGGCGATTGTGAATATTGTGAAAACCATACATTCTCCGGATATTCTCATGACAAGTGTTCAGTAGCTTGAAATAGCAATAATCATGTGTATTATGTGTTTTCTTGCATTTTAATGTGTAAGCTATATATGACATGTTTTGTACAGCCTTGTCAAAATAACTTCAGTCAATGTTCATACTTGTTATAACTGATATTAATATTCACCTTTTCAAAAAAACGTTTCTTAATTTGGTTTTAATGTAACGACTTGATATTGTTGAAATTTGAATGCTTATTTGGTTTTACTTTGTTTGGTTACATGGTTAAGTCCCTGCTGATCTACCTATATTTAGTTTTCAAACATTATTTTTGATTGGCTGATAATGAAACTAAGTTTTAGAAGTTGTATGATTTTCAGCAGTGGAGCTTTGGAAAACAAGGCACGCGTTTCATATATTGTACAAATGTCATGTGTTCAGACGATTTCTTTTGGTTTTGCTCTGGACTGGGTCTGATATATTTGCCTGGGTCTGTAATATGCTTTTGGCAGGGACCTGTTATTTTGCAGGGTCAGTTATTTTGGCCTGGTCTGTTATATTATTTTGGCCTGTGTATGTTCTATTACTTTAGCTTGGATCTGTTATATTGGTTTGGTCTGATATTTTATTCCGGGAAGGGTGTGTTATGCTATTTGAGGTAGAGCAGGTATTAGGTCCAGACAATACCGTTGAGACAATGACAGCTCACACTCTGCACTCTGATATGCCATCCCGCGATATATCGGGAATAGGGTTGGGGGTGGCTGGGACTCTGCACAGTTGCATGTGTCAAGTTGATCTTTTCGCCAGTTTTTTAATATGGTGATACCCATACGAGATGGTCGACGTACTGAACATCACGATAGACTATTTACTTGTCATCTCATCTTCAAGGCTCTCAGTAAGACGCTACCATGCACATGCGTACATCTACAAGACGCACCATGCGTACATCGACAAGACGCAACAGTGTACGTGCGTATATCAATACGACGCTACCATGTACACGCAAATATTAATTAAAAGCAAGGAACTTTTACGATACTATTAAGTTTGTCCCTATACCTCCCCAACTTGTTGACATAAAAGTACAATGTGTAAAGGTGGGCAAAAGGGGTCTTGAGGCTTAAATGAAGTTTGGTCGCTTATGTAAACAACAAATAACAAATCTCGACTTTTGAATTAGTGGAGGAAATAGACATTTAACTGTTTAATGTATTCTAATAGGCACTTCAAGTTTGGTGGATCATATGGTTGCAATTAACACATACGTTTTATTTTATGACTTCAAAAATAATACTAAATTGAAAACATGCATATACATTTCAAGCAGATTTGTTTCAAAACTATATCACAAATTGTGTTGAGAATACTATTGTAGCAGTCGGTTAATCAAGGGAGAAAACTTAACGCCAAATTAAGTTCAGAATAATACTTTAGCAGTTGGTTAACCGATGGAGAAAATTTAACAATAAATCTGTCTACTAATAACCCATTTCTTGTCATAACTCTTTGTTCTAACCTCAGAATTTCATATCGTATTCATATTTTGTCTTTTTTTGTTATCAAATCTGTAAACCTAATATTATTGAATCAATATAATACACATCACTGACCAGATGCAGTGTACTTTTCAGCTGTTATCCACCATAGCTTTAAAACAAGGTCTTAAGACCGTAACTATTCAAAGGCTCCAGGACAAATCATCCTGTTGATAGTTGCGTCTACTTTCTTGAAAAGCATCCAAACTATGCTGAAATTTACTAATTAAGCTTACATTCTCTTTTCCATGCTGAGATGAGTATATACAGACTGCACTTGTTCGTCCCTTTTGTCAGTCAGGCAGATTATGCATGATTGATGCTTTTTTTGGTTTAATTTGACTATAAACACCATCAACACACCTGATACCTACATATCGTTCGAACCTCTTGAATCACCAGTCAGTAGAGCACACCATAATATATTTATTTTTTATATTAACTTTAATAGTATCGTAAAAGTTCCTTGCTTTTAATTAATATATGCATGTACATGGTAGCGTCGTATTGATATACGCACGTACGTGGTTGCGTCTTGTAGATGTACGCATGTACGCACATGGCCGACGCAGGAAACGGACTAGATTCGTTGAAAAGGTCAACAAAGGTGAATTTGGTGAACCAGCCATAGAACATAACTTATGGAGTCCGCACAATGATACTTGGCGGACAGGAACTTAAATATCAACCAGTGGCTGGAAGAAATTAGGAGTAAGAAAATACAAAATTTCTAACTGCGAGAATGATTAACTGAACTATCTACCTAAACATTGCACAGGCGAGCGAGACGAAGAACAAAAAGATACGTGTAATCACACACCCATATATATGATTCTGGTTGAAAAAAAGCATGGAAGAAAACATAAAAACATGAATCCAGCCTTTTGGTTATTTAACTAATGTTGCATTTGAACTCCTTGATTTAAAATTGGTAAAATAGTAAGAGATTCTAATTATAAAACAATAATATTCCAAATGAATTCCTGAAGATAGGATATTCCAGAAAGATAATTGTGTTACTATTTTGACGAAATATTCATAATTAGGCAGGAAATGTACGGTACTCTGGTTGTTACAAACTGGAAGACTTAAAGTGAGATGGTAATTGGGAGATGTTTTACGATCAGGCAGCTATCTGTCCACAAACAAGATAACATATTAAACTTTTGAAAAATCACGAAGATTATAAGAATAGAAGGAAAAAATATACTTGCCAAATGGAAAGAATGCCAGACAAAATGATTATTTTGTTAAAATAAACCATGTACTAAAACACCACGCTATCGTGTTTGGTGGTACAGCCTTATGGATATGGAGCAAGTAACTTACAGAAGACGAGCAGTTCCAAAACAATATTTTCTCATACTGAGACAGAATAATAACAACCGATATATTACAGTATTAAGAAGCATGATGATCTTGAGTTTTTGAAAGGTAATGATTTCTATAACGTAACAGGTGCATTAAAATGCAGGACATTCGAAAGGTAATGATTTCTATAACATAACAGGCGTATGAAAATGCAGGACATTCGAAAGGTATTGATTTCTATAATATAACAGGTGTATTAAAATGCAGAACATTCGAAAGGTAATGATTTCTATAATATAACAGGTGTAATAAAATGCAGGACATTCGAAAGGTAATGATTTCTATAATATAACAGGTGTAATAAAATGCAGGACATTCGAAAGGTAATGATTTCTGTAACATAACAGGTGTATTAAAATGCAGGACATTTGAAAGGTAATGATTTCTGTAATATAACAGGTGTATTAAAATGCAGTACATTTGAAAATGAAGGAAAACAAACATGGACGTTATGTCGAGTTCATTTTGTAATTTAGTTTTACTATAGTTTTTTTCTTTCTCATTTCTGTTTATGAAAGTTTGTAAAAAAAATCACGACTGTTGTAGTTGTATTTTAAAAGGTTTGATAGTTGGAATGTTCAAGATACGTTTTGTACATTCCTCCGTCTTTCTTACTTCGTTTATCTAATATCACTGTCCTTCTTTAATTGCAATGCGTTATTAGTTTGTATCATTAAACATTTCGGTAAGTAATGGCATACACCGAGTACATTTAAATGTTTGTCTCAGTTCAACCGTAGGTTCAAGAAGAAATTGAACTGAGGTCCGTCCTGCCTCTTTAGTTTGGCTTAACGTTTGACGCATTTGTCTCTAAACCACACTCGTGGCAATTGTTATCATTATTTCTTTATATTCAGCTATAAATTCTAACGCTGAAATTATATTAAACAATACAGTTCAAGATCATACAAGAAGTAAAGTATTCCCGAATAACTTCCTTAATATTGACGTTAGCTATCTTGAATGATTGAACTTTATTTCCCTGGCTTTCTATTTCTTGTCTCGAAAGCATCTTGGCATACTATGTCTGTTTTAACTGGCAATGGATTTGCCCAGAAAAAGCATTTCCTTTGTTACTGAGATGAGATAGATCATAGAAGAACATGATACGACATAATCGGTATGAAAAGTATAATGGCTGATGCATTTGGGTTTAGGTTTAGTGAAGTAACCAGTTTAATAAAAGGCAATTGGTATATTTGGAATGATCTTTAAAGTTTTGTCTCCATACGGATACAATTATATTTCCAGTCAATTCTGTAAATGCTGATTGTCATCATTGCTATAAGTTTTCTTGTGATCTCTTTTTTTATTGTACCATTTCTGAGCAATCTACTTTGGGGTCCTTGTTGTCGCTTAACCATTTTTTGAGCAATCTATTTTGGGATCCTTGGTTTCATTATATATCGTCTTCTGAGCACTCTTTGTGACAATCTTTACAAAGCTGATCAAGCCTTTATAATAAGGAAGTTTACAATCGATTGCCTGATAGCATATGGACTTTTGCGTTATTAAATTGTTGAAAAGAACAAACTAATTGTAAATCAAAGACGTATTACTAAGTTTGTTTGATGATAAATAGTAAGATGATGAGCTAAACAAGAAACATTATTAATTCTAATCCCTTTCCTTAATGCTACATACATCATTATTAATTCTAATCCCTTTCCTTAATGCTACCTACATCATGCTTTTAAAAGATAATCGGATTTATGATTGTGCCATTATCAGCAATGGACATCAGAAACGTTAATCACTTCAGTTCATTTTGATCATTTCACAGAAATAAACTTTTCCTTGATAAAATTGTTACTCTATCAATACTGAAGCATCTCTTACAAAACTAGTGAAAATTCACATGAGAAAACAGGACAGTAACGTCCGCAAAACAGTAAATGGATTATTTGATCAAGGAGATCAAACTTTATAAACATATGAGAAAGAAATACAAAATAGCATTTATAGCTTATAGTTGGTTTGATGGGTGTATGGAAATAGTTTCAGCTAGCGTAGGTGTTTAAGTATCTGTTTTGAGTTTATTAAGAAGAGTAATAGTTATTCCACTAATATATCCAGGACTTAGCACAATGGTTCGAAAAGCTTTGAATGCAAATATAATTAATACGAAGACTTTAAAACATGATGAAATAAAAGGAGAAGGAGCTGCCCAAGCAAATTGAACAGTATCAACAGCGTGATGCGTAAAGCTAGATGTCACACTGAAGTCAGCCATCGTTTGCCATCAAAGAGTTCAAGAGATACACATAATAAAATAATAACAAATAACACTTTTCTTGAAGCAATCTGAATTGCTAGACAAACGAATTGTACAGTCTTTGCAAAGAAATGGCATTATATTGCAATCAGTTGTCTCCCTGAAAGTTAAATATAGTTTGCCAGTCAAATTGATAATAAGATGGAAAAAATAAATATTTAAGTACAGGGAATGGATTAAAGCACGTGTGCAGAAATAGAGGGAAGAAAATGCTACAATATGTGAAACAATTCATACTAATTTTAATATAAGGAATAAACTCGTTATCGAATTGGAAGATCCAGAAATCTGACGCGGCTAATGCAACTTTGTGCAATAATGTTTTGATATTCAAATCTGTAAGACTCTAGAGGACAATAATTTGAAAGTATGACGTAGAGAAGGAACGACTTGACTATAAATTAAAATCCACTTAACAGAACAGTACTGAATGAGTCAGACAAAAAATGTAAGTTTAAGCGCATTTGATGATTTAATGTATAACATTGATAGCATAAAGCAATTTTCTTTTGGTCATAATAAAAACAAAAACATTAAGAAAAATAAATTTCGATTCTTTTATATTAAAAACCAACCACGTAAAAATTTTAAACCAACGACCCAAATTTACTTTTACAAATTAAGCTGAGCCAGAGTCTCTCATACCCTACTACTATTGGCGCTATTTTATTGTATGTGTGTGTTCTTCAAGCATATATTTTTTTTGTAACCTACTTTATAAACTGAGGTGGACTCAATAATGATTGTAATTTTAATATAGTTTCATTGTTTAAATTATTATATTCTATCTCAGTCAATCTTCAAAAAAGTATGTTGTGCATTTCAATGACCAGATTTTAGTTCTAGATTTTTTAAATTTTCTCATTGCTTTTCAAATTAGTTTGCAATATTCTATCTTTTGGAATTCATTTGGAATATTCTATCTTTTGGAGTTCATTTAGAATATTCTTTCTTTTGGAATTCATTTGGAATATTATCTCTTTTGGAATTCATTTGGAATATTCTTTCGTTTGGAATTCATTTGGAATATTCTTTCTTTTGGAATTCATTTAGAATATTCTTTCTTTTGGAATTCATTTGGAATATTATCTCTTTTGGAATTCATTTGGAATATTCTTTCGTTTGGAATTCATTTGGAATATTCTCTCTTTTGGAATTCATTTGGAATATTCTCTCTTTTGGAATTCATTTGGAATATTCTCTCTTTTAGAATTCATTTGGAATATTTTATATTTTGGATCTATGAGAGGACATTTATGATTAGTTGAGATTTAATCCACAATAACATGTCTATTAAACTTTTCGGTTTGTATTGTTGAGAAATAAATAACTTGTTTATTTTATTTAAATTCTTGGTTGTACTCCTTTCTGTTACATATTGTAAGACCTAGAGTCATAGCATATTTGAATCAAGAGATTAAAATGTTCGCGTTTGGAACATCCTCGTTTGGAACATCCTCGTCGTGTTTTAGAAATTTACAAGTGTAATGGTTGCGCACTTGTTCCTTCTTTGAAAGATGAATTATTATTTTAGAACATCATTTGTTGGACGAGACTAATTTATTCGAAACATCCTCGTACCCGCTGTACATGAGATGGTAATATGAAGTTTATAAATAGTACATTGTGTTATCTTTGTGCTAATGTGGTAACACATTGTTTAAAATAGTCAATGTGTGTTCTTTGTGTTCTCGTACACTTACAGGAGATGGTAACACAAATTGTAAAAAATAATAGTATGTGTGTTCCTTGTGTTCTTGTACCCTTACAGGAGATGGTAACACAAATTGTAGAAAATAATAGTATGTGTGTTCCTTGTGTTCTTGTACCCTTACAGGAGATGGTAACACAAATTGTAGAAAATAATAGTATGTGTGTTCCTTGTGTTCTTGTACCCTTACAGGAGATGGTAACACAAATTGTAGAAAATAGTACATGGGGTTCTAATATCGTCATAGCTATACTAATCAGATTACAGACTACGTAAACAGTTTGCATTTACAGGGTATTGAAAGGAATTACTTCTCAAAGTATAATGCATACATACATTAAACAATTAGTTTTGAGACGGGAAAGTAAATGTAGCGGTTTTGCTATCAAAAAATCAATGCGCACGAGGCGAACTTGATTATTTTATATTAGATTCCTTGTTAGCATACACAAAAAAGATTTGAATTTAAATTTGATTTGGGCTCAAACTTTGCTAAGGCGTATTCTTAGATTAAACTTAAAAGAATTCGCCTAAAAGTAATAGCCATTTATTTGAAGTAAGATGTAACGAGCTATGGGTGGCTAGACTTGCGGTAAAAATGATAACGCGAATATGAACACAAGTCTTTAGACAGGATAAAGTAAATCCTTTAAATTTGCATCAAATCTGCTTTTTCTAAGAAGGGAACGCCACAATATTATTGGTAAGACTAGGTAAAGGAATAAATGGAATACCATACCATGATTGGTACAAAGATGTAAAGGAGTAAAGGGAATGCCACACTATGCTTGGTACAAAGATGTCAAAGAGTAAAGGGAATGTCACACTATGCTTGGTACAAAGATGTCAAGCAGTAAAGGGAATGTCACACTATGCTTGGTACAAAGATGTCAAGGAGTAAAGGGAATGTCACACTATGATTGGTACAAAGATGTCAAGGAGTAAAGGGAATATCACACTATGATTGGCGAGAAGAAGTAAAGGAGTAACGGGAATATCAGACTATGATTGGTACAAAGATGTCAAGCAGTAAAAGGAATATAATATTATGATTGGTGAGAAGATGTAAAGGAGTAAAGGGAATACCACATTATGATTGGTAAGAAGAAGTAAAGGAGTGAAGGGAATACCACACTATGATTGGTAGTGATTAGCGTATTTACTGTTTAATGCTTGAAATGTCACATAAATATATACCTATAAATAAAACATTTCTGCAAGAAAACGTTTTCGGAAATTCTTGGACTGAGATTTTTATCAATTGCTAGCGTTTCTTCTTGTCGGGTATCATAACCAGTCAACAATTTCTGTAACTTCTTTTTGACATGACAAGGATGCTGATCATCCTCGAGATGTGTAAACATTAATTAGATGAATACAATAAGTGTATTTAAAATGATTCTGATTACCTAAAATATGATTCGACAACACAAGTAAAAATTACTAGTACTCATAATCATAAAAGTTAAAATTTTCAGTACTCATAATCCTTAAAGTAAAATTTACCAGTAATCATAATCCTTAAAGTAAAAATTAACAGTACTCATAATACTTAGGGTAAACATTACCAGTACTCATAATCCTTAAGGTAAAAATTACCAGTACTCATAATCATGAAAGTCAAAATTACCAGTACTCATAATCCTTAAAGTCAAAATTACCAGTATTCATAATCCTAAAAGTCAAAATTACCAGTACTCATAATACTTAGGGTAAACATTACCAGTACTCATAATCCTAAAAGTAAAAATTACCAGTACTCATAATCCTAAAAGTAAAAATTACCAGTACTCATAATCCTAAAAGTAAAAATTACCAGTACTCATAATCCTTAAAGACACAAAATAAAGATTTCCTTTCCACAGTAAATTCCTAACCGACGACGTACTTTGAATACATAATCATCACACGCGAAAAAGCGGATAAATCAGTATGGCTATGTAACAAAAAGGTTAAGATTCCAATGCGCGTGAAGATTGCCTCGATTCCATGAAATACTGAGTTACAAAATGATAATAGTTATACTGTTTAATTGTTTGTCAAATTGGATATGGTTTAAACTTTATAATAGCAAATAACAAGATGTTAATTCATAATTAGGTTTGAAAATTGTGTATATAAGTAAAAAACTGAATTCCCTTATATACCGCCTTTGTGTTTACAGAAAATACACCAAACATCAAATGTATGATTGAAAATTTTCCTAAACGACGAAGATTTCAGACTCCGATAAAGCAAGCTGTCTCTATAGCACTAACTTTCAATTCCCCATCCATCACGCATGACAACACTTTACAATTAATCACAGAGTGCAAACTGGTACATGCTTCTATCCCAAAACACTGGGTGTTTATCAAGATGAAACATGGGTTTATCAAAAGAAGTTTCTTGTATAAGCAAAATAAAAGTGTTTGTTATTTCTCCAAAGCAATAAGTGTAGAGAAACGATTAGAATGTAACTGTGTATACAACATTTATGTTTTTACACTTGACGTTAATGTTATTTACCATACTTAAATTATACATAGAGATAAATCTTTTATACCAAGAATATAGAATGGAACATAAAATGGGTACTTGCATATTACACAGAATCCCTCTTTTGGAAGCGTAAATGAGCTTTCTTTATATCTCACGAGATTACGATGAACCTTAGCAAGATATCAGACGTGTCCTATAACCCCCACAAAAAAGGAACAGCAAACCCTGATATAAATACAAACGCGTGCATAATAATTCGAACGCCAAATGTATGTTACATTAACCAGCTTTTTATGTCGTGTCGTGGTACTACTACTCAAATTGCATTTACACAATATTCATGACTTTACAAAGAAGCATTTTCCAGAAATTGACCGCAAATTAAACAATGTATATGATTAAGGAAGCTTGAAGTAAGGTTATAGTGACCTACTTTAGGTATGGTGGTTTAGGGTATCAACAGTAGCCAGTAAATTGTAGGCTTCAGTGGCATTACTTCTTTTTATCAGCAAGGTTTTAACATCAACACAATGCCATTTAAATGATATGATACATAGTGTAAGCTTAATCATCCTTCTTAGTTACTGGTTTTAGATGACAACTTATACAACAATCAACATACCTATATCAAATTCATCTATTTAAGGTACTGACCATTGGGGGTGGGTGGCTGCGCTAGCGAATTTCTTTCAAATTGAGATTTATTACTTTCTTTTATTTCAAGATAATTAGTTTTTCTTCTAATAATAAAATGGATATAATATGGTGTGATTTTCTTATGAAGCGTATCACGATATTTTTCATCTGTTTGAGAGCACACATTCTGTTAAATAAATTCCAGAAAATTAAATCATTAGTTCGTGGTGCCAAGCTTTAGTAAAAATACTAATAAACTACTTAGATCGACTTGGTTACGGAACTAATTAGATACTGAATGTATCTAAAGGGAGGTTTCAATGATATGTAAACAGCTTATGTTAAGAAAACATTAAAGTGTACGTTTTAGTGAACGTATAAAAATCATTTCTTGTCTAATATTGTCTTTATTACACACAGTTTTGTTGTGTTGTAACACAAAGCGTCATACTTATAAAATTTTCACTGCGCATGACTGCACAAAGATCGTACTTGTGACCTTGATTTAAAACATGTAAGCCCAAAATCACTATCCCTAACTGAAAAAAGAAATTGCTAGACATATAAAGCTTTTTAAAACAAACTTCATCCTTAATCGAGAACCGAATTACATATTGATCAGCTGATGTGCGCATAAATATATCAGTTTATTAACGAAGCTCGTGGAACAACAGTCACTAGTGTTTACTACGATCACTTCAAGTAACACGAAATCTCAGACTCTTCGGAGCAGCAGCCCGATATATGTGACTTACATTTATTGTGCAGTTCTCAAGGTATACAGCATCAGACATACATCATGCAGGTATACATCATGCAGGTATACATCATACAGGATACAGGTATGCATCATACAGGATACAACAAATAGCATGCAGGTATACAACATATAGGCATACAGGTATAAAGCATACATCATACAGGTATACAGCATACAGGCATACAGGATACAGGTATGCATCATACAGGATACAACAAATAGCATGCAGGTATACAACATATAGGCATACAGGTATAAAGCATACATCATACAGGTATACAGCATACAGGCATACAGGATACAGGCATGCATCATACAGGATACAACAAATAGCATGCAGGTATACAACATATAGGCATACAGGTATAAAGCATACATCATACAGGTATACAGCATACAGGCATACAGGATACAGGTATGCATCATACAGGATACAACAAATAGCATGCAGGTATACAACATATAGGCATACAGGTATAAAGCATACATCATACAGGTATACAGCATACAGGCATACAGGATACAGGTATGCATCATACAGGATACAACAAATAGCATACAGGTATACAACATATAGGCATACAGCATACAGTATACAGGTATACATCATACATTACACAGGTATACAACATATAGGCATACAGCATACAGTATACAGGTATACATCATACAGTACAGGTATACATCATACAGGATACAGCAAATAGCATGCAGGTATACAACATATAGGCATACAGGTATAAAGCATACATCATACAGGTATACAGCATACAGGCATACAGGATACAGTATACGGGTATACATCATACAGTACACAGGTATACAACATACAGGCATACAGCATACAGTATACAGGTATACATCATACAGTACACAGGTATACAACATACAGGCATACAGCATACAGTATACAGGTATACATCATACAGTACACAGGTATACAACATACAGGCATACAGCATACAGTATACAGGTATACATCATACAGTATACAGGTATACATCATACAGTACACAGGTATACAACATACAGGCATACAGCATACAGTATACAGGTATACATCATACAGTACACAGGTATACAACATACAGGCATACAGCATGCAGTATACAGGTATACATCATATAGTACACAGGTATACAACATACAGGCATACAGCATAATGCTACATATTGAAACGTGACTTTGACATGAATATGAAAATTTTTTAAAAACAGGCCACGACGATCTATGCTAACTGAGCATAGTATCTATTGAATGTTTACTGCAGTCTGATCGTACACCGGATATATTAAAATGGATTTGAATCTCACTTGCGATAAGGCCGTCGGAACTAACACAAATAGATCGCAGTAGCCCTATCTACTGTATTAGATAAACTTGAACGTACACACGTAGATCACAGTAGCCTATCTACAACATTAGATAAACTGGAACGTACACCCGTAGATCACAGTACCGTATCTACCACATTAGATAAACAGGAACATATACACATAGATCACAGTGCCCTATCCACTGCATTAGATAAACTGGAACGTACACACGTAGAACACAGTATCCGATCTACTGCATTAGATAAATTGGAATGTACAAACATAGATCACACTACCGTATCTACCACATAATATAACCTGGCACGTACACACATAGATCACAGTACCGTATCTACCACATTAGATAAACTAGAACATATAAACATAGGTCACAGTACCCTACCGACTGCATTCGATAAACTGGAACGTACACACGCAAAACAAAGTACCCTATCTTTTGCATTAGATAAACTTGAACATACACACGTAGAACACAATACAGTATCTACTACATTATATAAATTGGAACACATACACAAAGATCACAGTACCCTATTTACTGCATTACATAAACTGGAATGTACACACGTTGATCACTGCACAAAGATCGTACTTGTGAGCTTCATTTAAAACATGTAATCCCAAAATCATAGATCACATTATCCCTTTTACACACACAGATCACAATATCCCTTTTACACATAGATGACAATATCCCTTTTACACACACAGATCACATTATCTCCTTTTTACCCATAGATCACAGTAACTTTTTATACACATATACATCACAGCATCCCTTTTACACATATATAACAACATCCCTTTTACACATAGATAACAATATTCCTTTTATACATAGATAACAGTATCTCTTTTACACACACAGCTCACATTATCTCCTTTTTACACATAGATCATAGTAACCATTTATACACATGTAGATCACAGTAACCTATTTAATGATATTCACAACTTCATAATATACGGGGGCGTGTTTGCAATTTTGACAACAACTGAACCCTGTCGCATACAAAAGTTCGATAAACTGCAATAAAAAGTAAGTCACAATGACGTATTATGATTGGAATGAATTTACCTCAAATTTAGAATGTAAAACCCAAGTTAAATTAATACACATATAACAAATCACTGGAAATAAAGCGAAGTAGGTCATCAAAGACTGCTTCACAAGCCAGAATAAATGTATGCCTTGAGAATTCGGAAATAAATGTATCTTTTTCCATGCAGGATGTTCAAAGTATTAAAGTTTAGATTGGCCAAAAATGTAGGTAACTAAGCTAGATAGTCATTCACACAGCATATTTAACTGCGACCTTATGAAAACAAGAATTCTAAAAATGTGTGTGGTAAAAATGACGTCATATTGACCTAAAATTTCAGAATAAAATGTGACACATACATTTTGTTAACACGCTTTATTAAATACATTTACGCGTGTAGTTACTTGTAACATTGCATGCACACAAGACGAATGTTGTTTACAGACGGACCCGGATAGAATGTACAAATGGGTGCTGAAATCAGCCCGAAGACAATCGCACCGTGTTCTTCTCGGTATTTTCATGTTCTATACATGTTTTATATTTTGTACCAAGGGAAGGCACAGAATCATACATTATGTCTTGGATGTAAAACTCTTACACAGGATAAACATTTACTCAGAAACCGGATGAGAATGTATCAGAGACGAGGATATGGGGGGAAAAAAAAGCAAGATAATTAGTAAGCAACGTACGCACTTAATACTTTAGGAAAAGATGAGATGTATCTTTATACTTATTGCTGGAGACATTTATTGCTGACAGTTTATAAGAGGTTTATGAAGGAAGAACGTTTGCTTTCATATTAGAGGCACAGCGTAAAAATGATCACATGACTAAATGGAAGCCTTCTCCGCAAGTCTAGTGGGCTCATCATGCGAATGGAAGGAAGACGACAGTCTAACGACGATGCATGTGTATTTATGATAGTGTCATCAATACTGAACTAGTTTTCATGAAATCTCAGTAGATTATGGGGAGGCGAAGCACAACAGGATGCCATTGGAGCCATGTAACCTACATATTACATGGAAGTATTGTTGCTGGAGGGACGCTAGGGGTACGCACGGGCCGGTATGGGTACAAGGGGAAATTAACTTTGCGCCTACAAAATATGATAATTGGGGTACAAAGGAAATTAAAGATTATTCCAATGGATTAAGGTTGTAGACCGGTATGGTACAAAAGGAAATGGGAAATTTAAAATGTCTGTATGACTAAAATTTACTGGTCGGCATGGGTACAGTGTTATAAATATCTATATGTTTAAAACACTTTTACCGACCATCACCCACCTCTACTGACAATCACATAAACCAACTAATTGACCAACACCAGTCTTACCAACTAAGTATCACACCGTGTTACTAACGGGACACACTATAAGATGGGATGCAAAACAAAGAGGTAGAGGAAGGAAGAGCAACACCGAGAACAGACAAAGTTACATGTCACATACACGTATATATATATATATATATATATATATATATATATATATATATATATATATATATATACAAAACAAAAGTGGGGTGGAAGGAGAAAAAGGGGTCGGAATATTCACGCTTGTAAACACACATTAAATTACTTTCTCACTCACATCTTTCCACAGATGTGGTGAAGGTGAAAATGGAAAGAGTGCGCGCACGTTACAATAATCATCTAATCATACTTATAGGATTATGTGGTGGAATATTAAACCATCTACCAAAAAACATACAACACATAAAAAACACAATTAAAACACTATTTGACAATGACTGAGTACTATATTTGTAATGATAGATCTCGCTGACCCTTTTATAGCCACATTCTTCATTAGTGACCGCACCTCCCGGGTTGGGTTTCACAGATGGTACAGCTACCACATTTGTTTCCCCATTAAGGAACAGCCGAAACGGACAGGAATCCCAACCCTCCATTTATATAATGCGTTGTTCTTTCAGCTGTTGTTATTGCTGCTACTACAGCTGGTGACGGTGAGATTGAAAGAATAGTATTATTTCACCTGTCTTTTGTCTTTTCCACACCATTCTGTCACTTTCATTTTCTACATTCATCGCATCTTTGTTCGCCTTTTTCAGCATCTTGTAGTATTAGATGTCCGATATTTATGCAAAGTTTTAATTGGCAACAAGGTAAAGTACTTCAATCCGTTCCAAGAGTAATTCACCTTGCTTAGATAGATTGTGGCTTTAAAGAGTCGTCCGTTATTACTAGAACATATTTTCCTTTTTGGTCGATTCTGACTGACTGACTGATCTTAGAGAGTAGCGTTCGTCTATTTGGCCATGTTCGATTGGTTAACCGCGTGCTTCTTAAGTAATTGTCTTACAGGTGCTAGGCACCCACACGACGTTGTAAAGTTTGCACTGAACACTTCAAAATTATCATTCTGTCGAGTCAATTCATCCATCCATCCGTCCATCAGTCAGTATACCCCTACTACTTAGTTAATCTTCTAGTGCGAAATAGGCGTCGTCACTCGACGAGTCTATACCGCGGCAGCATGCTCATGCGCACTTCGGAGATTAACAGTTGCTTGTATCATACTTAAACTAATTTGCCATTTAATGGCAGGTGCCCATTCGACGTTTTAATGCATGCACCGTATGCTACTTAATTAACATGTCTGGAAGAGGAAAAGGAGAAGAAGTCCGGCTGGAGTACTCCAAGCGTTAACGGAAACTTTCTAAAACGCCTTCGATGTACTATAGTTATGCCTATTAATCTAAGTCGGGTTATACTCTTATGTTACGTGCTTAGGCTCGAATAAAAAGCAATACAAGAAATAGTGAAAACTTCAAGCTTTGACAAATATAACAAATAATTTATTTCCCTGGAAAAATACTGTAAAAATGAAAAGATAAGAACTTACGGTTTTAAGAATCAAATCCAAAAATAATCCATGAATAATCCACAAATAAAACTTTTAGAAGTCCTAATATTGAAAGGTTTTAATGAATTCAAGTTCGAGTCCTGAAGAAGAATCCAAGATGGAAGGCGATGACGAATGCTGTATCCTGTATAGTGTGGTTGTTTACAGTTCCTTGTAAAACACAATAAATAATCCTCTGGTTTTGGAAATCCAAGTAATATTTTTAAGAAATGTCCTTGTTCAAGAATTCTGTATGAAGAAAATTTAACATATAACTCCCAAACTGGCTTCAACAGAAGGAAACAACTTGACATCAAGCGTTTTAAAGCCCAGACTGAGATTATTACTCTTAAAACAATGGTTATACAGTAATTTTGAGACGCAGAATGCATACCTGTACGAGGGTCACGTGATGATGTTTATATTACGTACTCTCAGCATGGCAGTGACAATGACCAATCATGTTACTCTAAGAATAAAATTTTCAAAAAATTGTTTACTTATCTAAAACTATTTACAAGCCTAGGGTCACGTCTTCAAAACAAGTCATTCGGGGATGGGTTGGGGCGAAGCCCATTTAGAATCAATGCTACTAGGGGGACTGGATATTCGCAATATTTTCGCCCAGTGCACTGATGCTCCCAGCTTCCTCACCTTTCAGTCTCTAGGAGGCTGCAAAGGCCACCCAGAAGTTTTCTACGTGTTGTTTGGCTGCTTCTTGGTCCTCAATTAATTATCACATTCTCCATTCTGCAGCTATTCGCAACTGTCCACCACCACTAATTGTTTAGGAGGGGGCGTTGATCGTTGCTTATGTTGAGGTTTCTTTGTTGCCGCTATTATTCCCGCCTGTGCTGACGGTGTAACCTGCTTTTTTGTCTCTCAGACCACCGTGGTTTTGTTGCAGTTCACTTCGATTGAGTTTGTCTCCTCTCAGCCTCTTACTTTCTGGTTGTTTCTTCGGCTTCTGTCTCCTTTCATATCTTTTTTGTCTTATCCTTGCCCCTTTTCCTAGCCCCTTGTTCAGTAGTATAGTCGGTGGAACTGGGGGTCGTGTCCCAGCTTCAGAATTTGAAGTTGGGGCTGATATTGTTTTTATGTTGGAGGCGAAGGTCTTGTTGACTGTGGTTTCACGGTATGGGCGTTCAGTAACAATCTTGTTTGCGTAGTACGTTCCCTTTGCTACATCTGCGTTCTCCCCTGTCTCCGTGTCTTCATGCGGTTGGGGCGGCTGCTTCTTATGTTGTTTGATTCCCTGCATTGCCCATTAGTAACAGAATAGTTTTTCTTGCAAGAGCCCCTACGCTCCACCCTGAAGCAATGCTAAATCCTTATTTTTTTTACTTCATTCACCTCCTGGGTGGATCCTCAAATCAAACTCTGCTTTATTATTGTTGTGTCATGCTTTCTGCCATATTAGCCTAAGACTGAATTTGTCGAGTCTGTCTATCTGTTTTAGATTTAAGACACGTGCGGATTGTTATCTACTACTTAATTTCTCGTCTTTTGATAATTTCTAAATGCCCATCGACGCTCTAATGTATGCACTGTACACGTTTTAATTTGCATTTTTGGAACATGCAAGGAGGTGAAACGTAGGAGACGGTCGCGATTTGAATTAGTGACGTGTGCAGCCATTCGGCCATGTACGCAAACGTATGGAGTGGGAATAGAGCCACCATTCAACAAGATTTGATCCCTAATCTGAGTGCAATAAAGCACTCATTCTGGGGATTCAATAAGTATGCTCACAGCATACTATTTAATTTCTCGTCAGGTTGGAATGACACCACCACTCGGCAATCTATCCAAACTAAGAAGCATCGCACGCTCTATCAGAGATTAGTCCATGATCACTTTTCTCCGACTGTTGATCTCAACGCTATGATCAAACTCTGTAGACAAGATAGGGTTCCTTGTGTTCTCCGGCTGCACCGCAAACTGACCTTCTGAACGGAGTTCCTAGTTGTTGGCTTCTTCTGGAGTGAAATCAAATCCTCACAAGCAATATTATCCTACATGATAATCATGCCATGAGTGCTCTTGGTTTCCAATTGTCACGTGATTTCAAATAGGATCTCGAGTAATCTTTTTTCGGTACAGTCAGGTGCAAAAAATTTGGCTATCTAAAATCATGTATATCTTATACGATCTGAAGTAATCAAACGGGAAAGGATTTGATAAATAGTTTCGTTGAAGGTAGCACTGCCAAAAAAGCCAATACATACTCCTTGAGGGAGTTGAAACAGGAAGATATGACATTGGAAGAGGTAGTGTTTGTTCCATTATTTGGAACCTCTGATAAATGCCATACTATGTATATATTTTTTCGGAATTTTTTCCAGTCTCCAAAAAAGTCTGTAAAAGTTTCAGAATTGTGGTACTAATTTCACTCTAAGAGAAAACTGTTACACGTGGCTGTTTCGTAATTTTAAAAATACTTTTAATCTTATACATTTCATTGTAAGTATGAACTGCTCCTATTGATTAGCGCTATTTATATCAGTACAATGCATGCACATATTCTGACACTGCTAACATAATCTTATGTATTGGTAATATTTCATATGCAAATCTGAGATAAATATATGTAGCCACTTGATAGCATTCTGTCAAATTGATTTCGCTTCCAATATTTGGTTTGGAAAAGGGTGAACGTTGGATGGTGATAGTGATTATCTGTCTAAATTTAAGTGATTGTGAACCGTAGTGGGTACTTGGCAGCAATTTTAGGTGTTAGTGCAGGTCAGGAGGACGGTGTGCAAATCGGTTAGGTTGGGTACTGGTCATTATGACCACGTGTGCTGGTCAGCAAGACAAGGTGACAATTTATTAATGAGTAGATTGAGGCGATAATCAGTATGAAAGTGTGTTGGTCATCATGTTTGAATGGTGGTCAGTAGGTTGGAGTAATTGACATCATAGGTGGTTTTGGTTATTAGAAATCGGGTAAATCCTATGGACGTTTTTACATTTCCTCTAGTACCCATATAAGTCCAAAATGTCAAACCTATGGGTTAATGTTAAATTTTACCATCAATCCGAAGTGAATACTTTCAAAATGGAGGCGTAATCTTAATTTTCCTTTGTCCCCCTTCCAGCTGAATTTGTGTCCACAATTACCCCTCTGCACTACTCATATCAATATAACAGGTCTTGTTACTGAACGTTAAATTTTCAATGTTACAATTGAAGATGTAGGAACATTTAATATATGAATATAAAGTCTGATAACAATAATAAACAGGGACGCAAATCACAATATAAAGTTTTGTAAGCTACGAAGTACAGGGGAAAATATCTGAGGCAATATAGAGTTGGAAGTTAGCAATCTAATCAAATTTATTTAATTGCTAGTCTAAATTTCTATATATTGCCTCGCCAGAAATGCATTAGTTTCATACATAGACTAATTCGATTGAAGTCGGCTTTGTGCATAACACTTTGAATTATATATTCTGATGTAAGTCCAGCGTCGGTCAGTTTGAATTCTCAACTTCGTATTAGGTTTGTACTGCAAATATACATTTGACAATTTGATGCCTTCTGTAATACAAAGTCTTACAATTGCCATGTCTATCTTTAAATTAAACGTTTCTTACCTTTATCTTGTAGCTATCTTTTACAGTTGTATTTTTTTCTTTATTTGCATGATAATTTCGGATCATGTGTTACACAAATGTAAATGGTTTCTACTTGTTGCATGTAAATATCAAATTTGGAGAAACGGTACCTGAAATTCTAAGAGAAGACAGGGCAACGGACGGATAAATAGATGGACAGATAAACAGATGGACGCATAGACAAATTCATTCTTCCAACGTATTTAAGAGGAGATAGAATAACGTACGTACAGACACAGGATATACTGACAGAGCGTATTAAAATCTCTCCGACCTTCGATGGGCATTATTTTCGTAGCGAAAAAAGTCTACATTGATATTTATGCTGATTCACATTTTTGGTTAAATTGGCTCCAAGGGATTGCTTTGGATGCATTTCAGCAGTAGATTTGTCAATGCAATTTTCTATACATCAAAGGAAACTGGATCTAATTGTTGTTGATGGAAAGTGAACAATTTCGCACAAGGTTTAAAAAAAAATCTTGTTCGAAACAGGTAATGTTTTTTGATAACATTTCTTTTTCACGTGGCATGATACATTGCACGAAAAGTCTTTCATGTAATCAAAATGAAGATGTTATTATGTTGAATACGTAGGCCGTGATTACAGAAGATTTTGCTGCCGCGCAGAGTATCGGAACTAATGATTTTTGTATTACCTACGAAACCCTGTATTGGAAATAAAGTTTCTAAATATCGTCAAAGAAATACCTGACTAAATAATGGATAGAAAAAAGCGAAAATTAAACATATAAATGCGTATTCATAAACGTATTCCATTTAAATCCTTATTGCAAAATATTTAAGTGTTAAATTTCTAAGGAAACGGTTTGTTTTCAGTTAAAAAATTATTGATCGCTAGAATGTAGGCATAACTATTTTGGGAAATAGTTTTGCATATATATTTCATTTGATTAATTCTTGGTTGCTTTCTCCTGTAGTCGTATTTCAAAAATTTATAACAAAGGAGGATTTTTCCGGGGTATAACATATATTAGCTAATTAATTAAAAGATGTAACACAATCTTAATATGATACCGTATTATACGTAGAAGATATTTATTTTATAGCAACAGTGACAGTGAAACTTTCTGAAAAATATAATGTGTGTCTGTCGTCTAGCTTAATGAATTTAACGTATGAAACCTCTCTATTTTACATATACAATGTCATGCCACAATGATACATAATCACAGAAAAAGATAAGTGCACAATGCATGTCTATGAGACCAAATGTATTGTACCCGTCGTGGCATATACAATTACCTACGTGCTCTTCATGGTATAAAAACGTACTTCTCGTGGTATAAACAATTACCTGTATACTCTTTGTAATATAAACAATTACCTGTATACTCTTTGTAGCATAAACAATTACCTGTATACTCTTTAAAGCATAAACAATTACCTGTATACTCTTTAAAGCATAAACAATTACATGTGTACTCTTTGTAGCATAAACACTTACCTGTATACTCTTTATAGCATAAACAATTAGCCTTATACTCATTGTGGCATACACAATTATTTGTGTACTCTGTGGCAAAAACAATTACCTGTATTCTCTTTGTAGCACAAACAATTACCTGAATGCTCATTGTAGCATAAACAGTTACCAGGATACTCATTGTGGCATACAGAATTATTTGTGTGCTCTTCGTGGTATATTTAAATACCTGTATACTCTTAGTGACATATACGATTACCTGTTTACCATTCGTGACAGATACAACTACCTATATGCTTTTCATGGCATATACAATTATCTGTTTACCCTTCTTGGCATATACAATTACCATTTTACTTTTAGCGATATATCGAATTACCTATATGCTCTTAGTGGCATATACAATTACCTGTTTACCCTTCGTGACATATACAACTACGTATATGCTCTTTATGGCATATACAATTATCTGTTTACCCTTCTTGGCATAAGCAATTACCTGTTAACTTTTCATGACATATCCAATCACCTATATACTCTTAGCGGCACTTACAATTACCTGTTTACCCTTCTTGGCATATGCAATTACCTGTTACATCTTCATGGCATATGCAATTATTTGCTTACTCTTCATAGAATACACAATAACCTATGCATCCTTCGTGGCATATTTAACTACTTGTTTACTCTTAGTGGCATGTTTAATTGCCAGTGTAATCTTTGTGGCATATGCAATATATCATGCACTCTTCGTGGTATTTACAATTACCTATGTAGTTTTGTGGTATTTGCAATTACCTATGTAGTTTTGTGGTATTTACAATTACCTATGTAGTTTTGTGGTATTTACAATTACCTATGTAGTTTTGTGGTATTTACAATTACCTATGTAGTTTTGTGGTATTTACAATTACCTATGTAGTTTTGTGGTATTTACAATTACCTATGTAGTTTTGTGGCAAATACAGTATTAATGAAATGCACAATTCTTGCTAGCGTAATCCAAAGTGCTTTTGTGATATCTGAAGGCTAGAAAATGCCAATAAACTTGACACAACTGCTGAAGTTATGGTTTGTTTACGGTATAACAATTTTGAATATTGCTAACATTATCTTCCCGGTAAAGCACAAAGATTTATATTGGTAATATTTTGGCACTTAATACTTTTACAGAGCTAATTAAGTGTTAATTAATTTTTAAATTATAGATAATTAAATTACCTTTGCCCCCGGGTAGAAATTTAATTTACAGTGCAATGTCTTCTTGTAGGTAAATATGTTTTACTTATGTTTTCTTCACAGACGAAAAATATGTCACTTTTTCCGTGCTTTTCAATGCCAGTGCATTTAGCAGTTTTGCAATGAAAATCGGATTTGTTTTGGTGAAAACCTAAATTTTATTATCGAAATGAATTTAAACAAGGTAACGAAAATAAACGGGAAAATATTATAATTGAGTAAAAGAGAATTTCAGGTCCTTTAAGAAACATTTGCTTTGTAGATTTTAGTTACATTAACCTAATTATTGTGTTTTTATTAATGTACATTGTATTTTACAGTCACTTTATTATTTTCTTTTTGTCCCTATAGGAATACTAAATATGTCACGCAAAACTCATACAGTTGTGTAGCTGTTTAATTCTGAAGCTCAGTTCAATCCATTTTAACAAGAAGAACATAGCGACATAGCGACAAATTCAAAAGGTTATTTGAAAATGTATTTCCATTATTTAGCTTTAAGAAAATTTATTCCTTTACTAAAAGTGGAAATCAAATTTGAATCTACATCGGATGGAAACTAAAAGAAGCTTCGACTTTAATTGTAAGAAACTAGCCAACCATTGTGAAGATACTTTCCTGATTAGGTTATGTTGTCTGCACATCACAATCAAGATGTATGATGAAGATATATTGTTTCAGCGAAAGCGCAGTTAAATTGTGTTCATGTAACATGGCATTAAACGATATGCAGACCTAACATTTATAAATTTGTATTTCTATACTCCCAAATGAATAAAATATGAACTGTGTTTTACGCAGTAGAACATAACTTATGATTGTTAAAGAGTCTGTGAGCATGGACGTGCTCGTTAAGATTCTTGATATATAACATTTATATGTAATAGATAGATTTCGCAATCATAAATTCAGAAGGGATGGTAAAGTTGCCAGCTCATAAATAATTGTCATATTTAGAATGGTCAGATCATTGTGATTTATTTTCTCTCAGACTATTAGACGTAGGCCTTACGAATTAGAATCCTATTGTATAGTGTCAGTTGTTGAAGACTTCATTTATTTCATTTTCAGCCCATTAGGTATTAAGGAAAGCCCATAGCTCATTAAGCCCAAAATCCTCTTTATTCCATTTTTGTACCAATTAGTTTTGAAAGCTATTCAAAAGTCTGCAATAATTATATTTAAGGATTCATCCCCTTTTCTCTCTGAGACAGTAATTATACAGAATGCACCTGCTGATCTCATACGGCATTCAGTATATTCCACGTGAATGATGTTTTACATTATGTAGTATGACATAAATTCTTGCCACCATTCTCGCATCGGTTTTCGACGGCATGATGTACTTGGTTTTGGTACACGCGATAGCAAAAATCAAATGTTTTTCACCTTGTTCAATTTTATCTACCTGTCATGGCCCAGAGTCTTAAGCTTTCTGAATTTGCCAATCCCACTGTTTCCTTGAGTCGGTGTTTAGTCATGTTTGTGTACTGAGCGACTTCTTTGCCATGTACAAATGTCATGTACCTGCTGAACCAAAAGCAGTGTAAATTGTTGACATTAAACTTTAGAAACAGAAGACAAATCGTGTGCATATCGTTCTTGGAATTGCAGCTCACTTTTGTGAAGACAATGTAATAATTCTAGCGATTTGTTTTTTTTTAAGGCTGTATGGCTAATTATGACTTCAAAGGCTTGTAATGTTTCTCAGGTGTCAAGGCTTGATGAATTAAAAAGGGCTACCTGAATAATATAAGCATTGTAATTCTTTCTAATTCTTCCGATGTGTCACGCAAACAAATCTTAATAGAATTTGAAGAAGATTCTATATATTTCTTTTTTCTTGTTCAATTAATTTTTCCCGATTTTATTTCCAAAAAAGGAAAGAAACAAAAAATGCTAATGAAATTATATGTTTACGAAAATTCTTTTCCAGTCATGATCCTCTGCATCTTTTCCACTCTGGAAAAACCTGGAGATATAATTTTGAATTGTTTCGAAGGAATGCAAGATGAACGTTGTATTTATGTAAATTGAATCAGCAAGAGGTTTCTTCGATAAAAGTTACAAAACATTAGGAACTGTTCTAATATTGCAATAATTTTATTTATTTTCTTTCTCACACAGGCCAGTTAATCAATGATGTGCCATTTATATTGTAATAAACCAAGGGTATATGCTATTTTTATTTACATTTCCGTTTATATGTTGTAGCTTTGTTAGATGTTAGTGTTTTGTTACTGACTGTAGTAAATCAGTGCTGGGAAGATATTTCTCAACCGATTAATTAACCAGGACATAAAAACAGACGTCATGGTGAACATTATGCACGAGAATTTATGACAGTATGGCTTAGGTACACAAAACAGTCCCATCCTAAATTCTTAGATTTTCTGGATATTTTTAGGTGTAGATGATAAGTTGCTTGAGACACGGATGATTCTTTATATTAGGTGTTTGGGTCGTATATTGTATTGCATGGCGTGAAGAACTAATATTTCACTCTGAAAGGCTAACTAATCAGCCATGCAAATGTGACACCAAAAAAAATCATACAAGTCTCATATTAGAGTTTCGTGACGTGTGGTCATTAAGTAATTAGAGGAAAATTATGTTGAAGTAATCGCGCGTTTAGAAACCTTTCAGTTGAAACAATCGTTGTCTTGAGGTCCTTGAGTTTACCAATAACATTATCAGAGTCGGGAAGCTAGACTTATTTGTTTCTATTTTTGTCGATGTCTATCAGTCCAGTTTTATGACACAGACGCACATCAAACTATCCAGTCTCAGATAAATCATGGATTTCTACTTTGCCCAAAGTACCGTAATAGCTTTTAAGTACTGTAAGAATCACTTAACTGTGCTGCCTCCCAGGATGCGGAACATTAGGTAAATTAATTGCGCTTTTGGTTTGAAACGCTTTTCAAATAATGAATTATCAGATCAGAAGAGAACAACATATCAGTAGAAGATGAACCAATTTATTGAAATTCTAATCTTTTTTAAATGATGTATCAGATTTCAGTGGATTTTCCGTATTTAATTCAGGGAACATAGAGAACACCATCACCACGCAAACATCGGGTGATTATGTAAGGAAATGAAATCAAAACGACTTCATGTCCCATCCACATTTATAGAAACGGACTAATAAGACAAGATAATCGGTAACTTCTTTTTCTAAACAAGCGGTACCGAACATTACTAATTAGTATTCAAACAAAAGGCCATAGGCTGCAAGAACTCATTAGGCAAAGAAACACCAGAAGATAATCTCACATGATACTCTTCAGGACTAATCTTGAGCTATTGATGTAAAGAGTTCTCTCGATTATACGGTACAAAATACATGAAAACATTATCGTCGTTTGTACGATTGTTGACACCGATCGCCCTGGACTTGGAATTTACATACACATTGCAATGAGGCCACGTGTTGAAGGTCAGGTAACCATTGTATGCTAAGACAACATTTAAGATTTTATTTTTGTTGCCCTTAAACAACTTGCTTTGATTTTGAATTATCTGGTATTGCACAGTTGCATCCGAGACACATTTAAAGTTGACATGGTCTGAATTCACTGCAACATCGTTCCGAAAACTTGCAGTAGTTTTTCTAGTTATTATCTACGAACCCTTTAGTACCATGGTTCAATTTGCTACAGGTGTCGTAATTCATAATGAAAGAAACCTTCTGAAGTATAAGCCAATTTCGTTGCGGCACCAACACTGGAATGGAACATATACTTTGAAACCACTAGACAACATCTGTCAGTCTTTCCTTTTCGTTAAATTAACTGTCTTTCTTAAGCGCAAATATGGTCTTTTTAATGCATCATTCCTAGAATTGACTGTTGGTATTCCAGTACAAGATTAAAATAAATAAATATAAAAAAATAATAAAAAAACAACAACAGAAGAAAAAAAACCACACAAACAAACAAAGCAAAACAAAACGAAAATTAAGACACAAATAAAGAAAAAAAAAGAAGATAAAAACAGACAAGACTACAATGTGTAATCTCACAACACATACATCTTTGTTATGTGATAAAATAGCTGGAGAAGAACATCCGGTTACAAGGAAGGAGCAAACGACTTCAGTTGGTCAGGTCAGTGGTTTTACAGTTTAGAACATTTTAAAGGATATCATTACATTAAGCGAGACCATCAGCTGGTATTGTATCCTGTTGTAATCTCTAAGAAAATCATTCATATTTGGGTTTAGATTTTTCTTTGGGGGGGGGGGGGGGAAGGGGGTTCCATTTGTAAATTTCATGCAGTGTTATGAACCAGAATATTACTTGCATTCAATCGAAAACAGCGTTAAAGTCTAAACAGAAAATAAAATGCTTACTGAGTTCATTCTGTTTGTTTTTGTTGAGAACGATAAAGCAAACAATGCTGAATTGGCCAGTTTCCGAAAGGTCACCAAACAATAGTGAATTGGCCAGTTTCCGAAAGGTCACTTGCACTTATACTTCTAGTCAATACATTGAATGAAATTATCTCCATAGAATGCAAATAAACTATTCAAGTGTTTTATGGCGTGTGTCCAAATTAAAGTCTAACATAATTAATATAATTACGATTGCTATTTTATGGTGTGTTAAAGTTAGTGACTAACATAATTAGGATAGTTTAGATAATTACGATTTTTATATGGTGTGTCCAAGTTTGTGTCTAAAATACTGGTAATTAAGATAATTAAGACTGCTATATTATGCTGTGTTAAAGTTAGTACCTATTATAATTAACATAATTAGGATAATTACGATTTTTAAGTTGTTGTAGTTGTTGTTATAGGGTGTAACGCCATTTTTCAGTACAAGATAGGCTATACATGGCGGCCAGTATATATTGAATGGAAGAACCCGGGAAAACCCCGGAAAGAACCACCGACCCACGACAAGCTACTGGTAATCTTTCTCACATACCCACATTGGCCGAACCCGAGACTCAGACCCAAGCAACGATTCTTAAGTGGTGCGTCCAAGTTAGTGCCTTACATAATTAAGATAAATACAATTTTTATATGGTGTATCCAAGCTAGTACCTAACATAATTAAGATAAATACGATTTTTATATTGCGTATCCAAGTTAGTGATCTAACATAATTAAGATAAATACGATTTTTATATGGTGTATCCAAGCTAGTGCCTAACATAATTAAGATAAATACGATTTTTATATTGCGTATCCAAGTTAGTGATCTAACATAATTAAGATAAATACGATTTTTATATGGTGTATCCATGTTAGAACCTAACATAATTAAGATAAATACGATTTTTATATAGTGTGTCCAAGTTATTAAATAACATAATTAAAATGAATACGATTTTTATATTGCGTATCCAAGTTAGAGCCTTACGTAATTAAGATAAATACGATTTTATATGGTACGTCCAAGTTATTACATAACATAATTAATATAAATACGATTTTTACATGGTGAATCAAAGTTAGAGCCTAACATAATTAAGATAAATTACGATTTTTATATAGTATGTCCAAGTTAGAGCCAAACATAATTAAGATAAATAAGATTTTGTATGGTGTGTCCAAGTTATTAAATAACATAGTTAAGATAAATGCGAATTTTATATTGTGTGTCCAAGTTAGTGCCTAACATAATTAAGATAAATACGATTTTTATATGGTGTATGCAAGTTAGTACCTAACGTAACTAAGATAAATACGATTTTTATATTGTGTGCGTAAGCTAGAGTCTAACATTATTAAAACAGGTTTGGTGCACCTTGACTTAGAAAAATGTCCTGGATTTAATTACAAATGTAGAAAATGAAGGCAAACAGTAAGAAACATAATAAATATGTCAAGACCATGAATAGCATACTTGGAAGACAGGTGGTGAAGCCATTGTTGTAATAATGTGTCACCCTAGATACATTCAGAGCTAATTCGTTTATAAATCTAAAAGAAATACATTAATACATCATATAATACCATAATACAGAACGCAATACCAAAAAGTATAGCCTTTTTAAGAGGTGGAGAGCATCGTTTTGGGACCAAATTTCTTTCATCTACATTATTTTTACACCTTACTTTGTAACCAGGTTGGATATGTTTATTTGAAACTTCATTTGGATCAACACAAATCATGATTGTATAGTTCCCGCCTTCATTTGAATCCACACAAAGCATGATTGTATAGTTCCCTCTTTAATGTGCTTGCTCCAGGGTTTCAGCTGAAGTGTGATTAGAATGATGGCCATTTTTTCACGTCCTGAAGCCATTACTGGAGTAATACTGAGTCAGTCTTTGTACTAATTAGGAATTCTCACACTCTTTACCATTTTAAATAAAAAGAATTGGATTTGTTCATTGAGGCTGACACAAAGAGCTATGATAAACTGAACTATGTAACTGATACATATTTGAATAATAAAGGGGTAAAATAACTACAACATCTCGAAGAAACACACTCTCCATAAAAAAAACAAGTTTGCTTCATTCATAGTGAACCAAAAGACCGAAATCTGAATTTATCTATAAAAGGCATCGGACACTAAAATGGTCAACATAATTTCTAAAGAGCAGACCTGTTCATTATATTGTAAAAAATTTAATTAATTATATTTCTTTACTTCAAATATGACCTTCCTGTGATATCTTTCTTCCTTTGCTTGCAAGTATGCCAGCACAATTAACAAGAAACCGGCGAAAATAAAGAGCGAGAAAAGAAGACCAGGCACAATCACCGGGACTGGTAATTCCTACAGGAATGACACATTTATTATACAATAAAATATTATTCGGTTCTGATTAAAGGTACAAAAGAAGTTCATTGTTTGGTAGTTAATTCTTTCATAATGTATGCATCTTACAATCCACAAAATCCTTTTGTTAAATGAGAGTACTTAGTTCAATGCAATAAAAAAATTCTTCTAAAACCGTGCCAAAACATTCAGCTGACTCCAATTAACAGTACACGCTTGGTAGATTATGGTGAGAAAGTCCGAACGATTCATAGCTATTTCACAGAGAAATTGTTTTCCAGTTCCATCAGAAAAGGATTTACGGAACTTTAATAAAAGGGAAACAAAAATCAGGAGCACATGCCTATCAATGCACAGACGGATGAACAAACACTAATATTATCAAACGATTCCTAAAGATTTGTTAAAAGACTGGGTATAAAAATCCTGTGAACAGAAGTATCGTAATACCCTTTTGCCATTCTTAGCAATTAAACAAAGTATCGATATTTAGATTTCATTTCATTAGAACTTATTTGATCGTGTTGATGAACCTTTTCTCTGACATAGTTCTATTCATGCATGCGATCGCAGTATTTATCAGCGAACGTTTCTAACAATTAATGCAACATTGCTTTAATAGGATTAGAGCGAGGAGAATAATTTTATAAAGAATGTGGAAGATACATTCTTAGCCAAAAAGGAAACACGTTTTAATGGCTTGTACATGGAATAGTGCAAGACTTTACATTACGGATGCTATATAAACAGACAATATGGACATGTCTGATGCGTTGGAAAGTGTTTACATTCAATTTTGTTTATTTGCAGAGTTGTTCTATATTGTTTTCCACTTTGCAAATAAAGTTACAGAAACACAAGGCTGGCTGTCGGTCATGAAAATGCGTTTCCGAAATGTCATCCACACTCAGTAACATATGGAACTGTATGGAGGTTGTATGTCTTCATGTCTCAGTACCATATGGTACCGAAAGGAGGTTGTATATCATCCAGTCTCAGTACCATATGGTACTGTATGGAGGCTGTATGTCATCCATTCTCAGTACCATATGGTACTGTATGGAGGTTGTATGTCGTACACTCTCAGCAACATATGCTACTGTATGGAGGTTGTATGTCGTACACTCTCAGTACCATACGGTAATGTATGGAGGTTGTATGTCATCTACTCTCAGTAACATATGGTACTGTATGGAGGTTGTATGTCATCCACTCTCAGTACATGATACCGTATTGAAGTTGTAAGTCATCCACTCCAGTACCATATATTACTGTATGGAAGTTGTAAGTCATTTACTCTTAGTACCATACCTTACTGTATAAAAGTTGTAAGACTGTAAGTCAAGATCAGCTAGTAGCCTTAGTACTCTAATAATAAGCCATGACCCCCCAAAAAAACCCTCCTTGGTAATTATTGATAAACATGGCATCATTAGGAAAATCAAAATACTGAATAAAGTTTGATATATTCTACTCGTGAAAATAAATTAATGAAATAAATTTTCTGTTCAAATACATTTCTCTTTATTTATTCGCTAAAGCATATAACGTGAGAAAAGATTATTTTGACATGATTGACAGCTGAAGTAAGAGATAAGCTCAAAATAAAATCATATTTCTCTTTCAATAAATTTGTCTAACTCAAGGCTTCGTCTGCGTTGTCATAGAGATAGAACCTAACTGACTAAGATCATTGCAATTAATGTTACATTTCAATTACTGAAATGATGGTTTGCATGGCGACTTTCATCCTCGTCATGTCTAGAACATAAAGAGCAATTTTCTTGCGGCAATTTGATATTTAGAGAAATACATTTTTTCTTTTAAATTCATGCACACTTGCTTGTCTTCTAGTGTTCGATTTTTGTCCAATTTACTGAAACCAGCATAATTTACAGGTTTTGATAGGATAAAAACGAAGTGTAATTTATGTAGTTGAAGATAATGAGGAAATAATTCAAGCTTGATGGCATATCAAATTAATCAGAATCTTTGGTAAACCATTCTTTTCCATTTTAAGTGGAAATCACACAGTTGGTCTTTTACTGGAAAAAAATTCCGCCACCATCCCCAAACCCAAAACAAAATTACAGCATGTGCTAGTACTTTATAAAATTCAGTCAAATGAACAAAAGCTGTTTTGTTCGTATTGCTGCGATTTAGATTTTAGGCAATAAATTAAATGTGTGCAAGTGATATTAATATAACACGCTAGAAAGTAAAGTAAGCAATGATAATGATTCTCCTGAAGAAAGAACGAGTAGAAATGAATAGAAATGCAATCAGACCATAATGAAAAGCAGAAATGAATAGAAATGCAATCAGACCATAATGAAAAGTAAAAACGAATAGAAATGCAATCAGACCATACTGAAAAGGAACTAATATAATAATGTGATTTTACCTCTTTAAAATCTACACACCTTTTAACTATTTAAATACTACCGTGTGAAAAATATATCCTTATATGTTCAGATGAGAAAATATAAGATTAACTACCATGCCATGCGTTGCTTGAATGTATGTGTCTACATATGTTATACTTGCAGCCGAAAAACCCCGATCACTTTGTAAGCTAAAACAAATAAATGGATATTTCATTACCTTTCAGGGATGGAAATTATTTCTTTTGCTGAAGAAATGTGAATCGCCGTTCGCGTTTCTGTGAAGTTATTTCTATTTACTACCTTGATAATTATGTCAAATCCGCTGTGGCTGAATTATACACGGTTTGAAATCCAGTAATGGATGTGGCTGAATTATACACGGTTTGAGTAATTCACAGAATGTAAACTAAATGCAATATAATGCGACAGAAAAGATATCCCAGACCTACCGATCTATTAAGTAACTCATATTTATTTGATCAGTCGTTGAAAGTGATTCTGGGGCGATTTTAGTATATAATAAAAATAAAAATTTTTTTCCTACATTAATATTGGATATATTTCATCATATGGTACCAAAAACCGATACATCATCACTAGTTAAGAAAACACGTTTGTATTGTGCCACACGATGAAATATATCCGGCGTTAGTTTAAGGAAAGAACCTCTACATAAAAGATTCCTAACACCCCCACCCCCACACGTATACATATGTTATATATATGTGTGTGTTATATGTATGTATGTATGTATGTATGTATGTATGTATGTATGTATGTATGTATGTATGCATGCATGTATGTGTATGTATGTATGTATGTATGTATATGTGTGTGTGTGTGTGCGTGCGTGCGTGCGTGTGTGTGTATGTATGTATGTATGTATGTATGTACGTATGTATGTATGTATGTATGTATGTATGTATGTAATCGTCCAGACGTGAAATAAAAATTGAAATGATTAAGAACTTTCTTTGGCTCTAATCTTCCTACATTAAGACATGACAATATACGCGAATGTAGACATAGGAAGCAATGGAACTTTAATAATAACCATGCATCCGAATACTGAACATTTTTGTGAGAGAAGAAAATGCTGGAGCGTTGCAGTAACTGCATATCTGACTCCGAAAATAACCCTACGAATATATATGCAAGACAGAAATATATGACTGAAATAAATCACACACGAAAATGTTAATCAGGGTTTATGAAATTGTCCTCGAAACGCCTCGAATCCAATGTTGTAATTTAAGTTTGGAACAGCGGCGCCACCACCACCAAAACCAATTGGCTCTGGAACATGGAAAGCAGCCTGCGCAAGTTGATGAAGTAAATAGTCGATATGATCCACCTGATCTGCGTATTCATTTGCGTCTTTGTCGAATATCATAAAGAAGCCAGCGGATTTCGTGTAATAGTGACTGTACATGGCTAGTCCGATAATCGTCAACATTGCTTAAACATGTTTCAATTTCCCTTCTATCAATGAAAAAAACGTGGGCTGCTGAACAACGCCATTCTACCATCGTTAGCAAATCATATCTTCTCAGCGCGGTAAAAATTATTAAAAGGACGAACTTTTTTCATCGTTTTTAAAGAAGTCCTTGCATCGGAGAAGATAATGAAACGTGGCATGCACTTGCAAGTTTATTCAGTCTTTTTCATTAGGCTCCTGGCCGTCTACGAATAATATTTAAAAAATTCTGGCTTAGATCGGTCTTCAATGGCACGTACATGTCAAATACGGGACAGATTCTTGTTCAGTTTTAGCCATTGTTTAATTGGTCTAATTCTCTCTTTTGTCAGAAAGACTAATAAATACCTGCATTTCCGATAATTCTCTGTTTTGTCAGAAAGACTAATAAATAAATGCATTTCCAATAATTCTCTGTTTTGTCAGAAATACAAATTAATGCCTGCATTTCAGATGGAACCCCCTTCCCCCCCCCCCCCCAAAGAAAAGCTAATAAATAGCTGCATTTCCGATATTTGTCTGTTTTGTCGGAAAGACTAATTAATACCTGCATTAATTATATTTGTTTGCAGACAATATATGGTGTTCGTTTGAAAGCATTTTAGTAGCTGAAATTTCAGAGCTTGAAGTCGCATGACACCTTTGCACTTGTATATAAAACCAGTCAAATGTTTGTATCCAATTTCTGTGCAGAAAGGTCACAATCTTATAAGGGAGGTGAATGTCAAAGATCATATATGAACCATTCTCAATGTTATCCGACAAGGAGGGAATACAAAGTGTATACACCTACAGAAAGACAGGAGTGTTGTTTTTTTTTTCATTACAATATTGGCTATATGAAAGTGCACTTATCCTTATATCTCGACAATTACATTGTTTTATATTGGGATCAATATTATACAACAAGACGATTGGTACATCAGCACATTCAAGCATTCATTCGCAACACTATTATTTTAATACATGTATTAGAAGTATTAGTATAATTTGGGATTGAATTCACTATAATGTAAATTTCTCTTAAATTTTCATTTTAAAAGTTTGAGGAATAAATTTGTTGAATTTTACTAAACTTTTTTGGGGTTGTTTTTCCTCTTACTTAGTGAAAGACCACATAGTGGTCATTTTCATATGTAGCACACATAGGTACAATATAACCATACGCGTGTTTACATAATTATATCCTAGCATATACATTAAAATCTATGTATCCACGGACAGAATATATATATATATATATATATATATATATATATATATATATATATATATATATATATATATATATATACAGTGGAGCCTCGTTAATCCGGACTCCGTTTATCCGGAAACCTCGCTATCCGGACATAATTCAACGGGAACGGAATTCCTAAACGTTAATTTGCTCCGTTAATCAAGAAATCTGAGTTCCGGATCCGGAAATCAAAATCGGGGACCAAAGTGTAAAATTACATTAAAACTTGTTTCGATAATCCGGAAATAATCTGTCCAAAAATAAGAAAATTCGAAAAATCGTATGTGAAAATACAATCAGAAGAATAATACATAAAACACAGTAATGAAGCCCTTGAGAATCTATGGCCACTATCAATAACTAAGTAGCGTGACCATATTGTAACCAGCGATTGTATAAACAATGTCTGTTTTAGCTAGTCGCCGACGGGGGTGTTAATAATTAAATAAACACACTGGGATCAAATCGTCCACGCTTTTTGACATAACATATGGTAAATAAATTAAAAGTGTCATCAAGCCTCTTTGTTGTTTACCAATTGTATGTAACAATCACAGTTTATTGTTTGCTGTGCAAATACAGTTGACATTTTTAAGCTGTGGACAGTATAGGGCTTCATTTTCGAATAAAATGGGGACGTCAATCATTAGCAACTGTAAAATACGACTTATAAAAATGACTGCATTTTATTAGTTTACCATTACGCATTTAACTGGGAGATAACAGTTTGTATTCGTTGTACTTTTTGAATATATTATGGCGACACCATCAAGCATGTGCATGATTCAATTATCCGGAAAACTCGTTAATCCGGACATATTCGCTGGGAACGAATGTGTCCGGATTAACGAGGCTCCACTGTGTATATATATATATATATATATATATATATATATATATATATATATATATATATATATATATATATATATACATACATACATACATAGATATTGAACTTTATAAGTTTATATTTGATTATATGCAAAGGTGCATAATTTATACCAATGTGACAACGAAGAAATAGTTGTCGCTCGAACAGTTTAAGCAATTAAATTAAAACAGCATTTATGTCATGTGACTTTTAACAGACCAAAGCCAATCTAGAAAAATAAAACAAACAACGACTGATTAAACTATACGCATATACCTAACTTTATAGAATGGAACAGAATACTAGTGTTGAGGTATCTAACTGTATTTACTGCGTGCAACTACAGTAATCTGCTTCTCAGCAAGACTAATAAATAACTGCATATGCGATAAATGTTGGCAGACAATCGGAATTAGCAACAAAAAATAAAAAATAAAAAAATAAAAATAAAAATAAAAAAATAAATAAAATTAAACAAAATAAAAACCTACCCCACCCCAGATACAGCAGTCGCATGTCTCGTTGTGGCCACATCCTTTCTCCAGTTTAAGAGGTACGTTTATGTGTGTGTGTGAGTGTGTTTAGGATTTTTAACGTAGCTTTAACACTTTTTCGGTCATATCGCTACGATGTCTGCAGTGTGACAGTTTTTAATTATGTCTAGTACTAGGGCATCATGCCGCAGACATGTAGCATGATGTCCCACCCAGTCACATTATCCTGACACCAGGCCGACCAGTCCTAACACTAAACTCTTAATGCTGAGCGCCAAGGAAGACAGCTGCTAGTACCATTTTTACAAGTTTTTGGCATGACTGGGCTGGGGTTCTAAAACCCGCGGCCACTAGCACCCGAGGCGGACGCTCTAACCACGGCACGTTTATAATGGATGGATAAAAGAATATAAAGTAATTTATAAACATACCCTCTCTTTTCATCTGGATGTAGGATATGGCCATCGAGACGAATTCGAAAAAGTCAATGAAATGCCTTGTGCGTACACTGAAAATGCAAGCCGTTGAAATCCATAAGAATTTAGAAAGTACCAATCAGAGAAACACAGTAAGCATGAAAACATAAATGAGTTGTATTTGTTGTCGACTGATTAAAAAAGAAGTCAAACACAGTCAGTAAGGCTTCAGAAATATAGTTACAACTACAATGATCAATGCGGGTGCATGTGTCCAAGTAAAAGAAAATCGGTCAATCAGAATTCCTACTGTATGTAAATGAAATTACCCTCACATCATTCCCTGACAATGCTATTTAAGGAGGTGAAAATGACTTTTCCTATCACATGAATAAACAGGAATTACCAACGTTAGTGGATCTACCTTCTGCTCTTATTCCCCTCTCCTGCAAGTATTATTGTTTCGTAATAGCGTGGAAAAGAACGTGTTTAGCTTTCCTAAAAGTCCATTTGACTCGTAGCAGTTTGGAAACAAAATGTGTTTGGCACGTTATGAAAGTTAAATTTCGATTTATATTACATCATTGCATTATGCGTAGTCGCATCGAAGGAACTATAAATCTTTCCAGAATTATCGCTGGAAAATTTTTACGTTGACTCTAATCTAATCAGATCATCCGGAGCTAAGTACAGTTGTTGGCAATGGCAATGTATCAAGCATTAATACGATTAGAAATGCACGTTTGGTAACGAATATATGTTCTACTTCACGGAAATTTCCTGGGAAAGTCCTTCTCAATAATCTAATTGGTTTAGTCAAATTTAAAAACAAAAGTATTAGGCCCAGAAGGTAAAGGCAAAACAAATCGAGTAATCAGGGCACGCCCTACTTCCCATTTTGAATCTTGCAGACTTAGTAAAATGCATTTCAAATAAATGTCTAAATTATAATTTGTGGTATGTTAATGTGATACCGTGTTTATTAAATTTAATGATATTTAAATTGAACGCTTACCTAATAGAGTGAACTCCAACATACAATGTCCTACAAGTTTTGTTTAAGAAAGTGCATAACGTTGGACTACAGTGGAAAGCGTTGATTGAATATTCTCAGAAATGGGTCGATAATTGACAAAGAGACTTCAATTCTCAGAAATGATTGATTGATTAGTTGGATTGATTGATTAGTTGGATTATAGTGGTGTGCGCACATTGTGCATGTACCACTGTTAATGGTCGCACAGCGACCTGATAATTGATCCTGGGGGAAGGAAAAAGAGCCTCATCCCCGAGGCGTTTGTGTGTACAAGGTACACTGGTAATTATAGCCTTCAGCGGCGGGTCCTTTTGGTTCCCACTGCGGTCTGATTGGAGGGCTGTTTCATGAGTGGGAATGGACCCACGCACTCATGATACTAAAATAAATTTTCTGTTTACCAATCACTGTCGTGTCGACCAGTGCAGTTGTAACGTCAATCGCGATTGATTGGATCGCCAAATTATATCCAGTTGTTTGTAAATGGACCCTAACAACCAATATTGTGTGAGCCACCTGTGCAATTGAGTCAAATTCAAATGAGTCTGATAATGTTCCTAACTCCTAACAACTGAAATAGTACTAGTACGTCCTGTACATAGTGATATGCCTTACAATTTTGCTTGTCTGATGGTCAAAGCGACAAATAAAAGTTTAGTCATTGTTAGGTAATTGGGTTTACATTTTGATGCAGGCAACCGAAACGATCAAGTCAGTTTTGTGGTTTTATCGAATTGGGAAACCAAGCCAAACTGGTCCTCTTAGATAAATGGCAATTTGTAGCCCTAAGAAGGGCTGTTATTTCTCAGAAATGGGTCGGTAATTGACAGAGACTTCAATTCTCTGAAATCTTATTGCCTTTGATCTGTAAATCAACCTTACACAAACGAAAGAGGCATGAGTGTTAAATCATTTTTATAGTTAATTACCACTTCAAATTGTTTCACAAATCTGTGAATTTGCTTGAAGGAACATAATTATCAGTGTCGTATCTCAAAATTTAGCTATTTTTAACGTTTCAACCTATTTATTATCTCATTTCGCTGGAAGCAGACAAGACTGACTATTAAAATGCTCGTTGTCGATAACTGCATTCCACTCAATGACTTAATGGCCCGTACTATCGAATTAGAAGCAACAAGGGGTAAATTTGAAATATTTTTGGGGAATCAAATCAAGGTGAATTCATAGCTACTGTGGATTTTGCTGGGAAAAGTCTGAACCTGAGCCCGATCAGGTCAAGTGTTGGGGTTTATTTTTTAATATACAAAATTTCAAAAGAGCCCAAACTTTCCTCGAAGGGCACCAAAGCAAAAGTCTCTGTGTCTATTTACTCAAAAGTGTGCATAATACACACAAAAAACGTGCGCAAGAATAAATGATGGTCAGATTTCAAGTGACAAGGGAATGTACGTTCGTGTGTGTATTTTTTTGTTTGTTTGTTTGGGGATTTTATTGTTTAGCAGGTGACCCTAATCCGGCCTTGCTACCTCCTCGAGGTAACCACTTAATGGTGTCAAGTTATTTACTACGTAAAGTTTGCGAGAAAACCGCATGCTTCATTGCGATGGAATACGTATGTTAAACTGTAAGACTTTTTATTTATTTCTCATTGCATGTTCAGAACAAGAGGGTGTAAAACGTATGGTCTATAAGTTTTTTTGGGGTTTGCACTTACAGGGTGAGTTCTCTTTCATAGTATTCAGTCAATTCAGGAATATTATCATTGTTTCGATAACAGAAGAACTAGAGTTGCAGACCATGTCATTTATTTTAAGTTCAGATAAAGATAAGACTAAAATCAAAGACCTTTCCAGAAATAGTTAAAAAGTTAAGATTCGGCATAATTCTGTACACAGTCGATAGCAAAGCAGTTATTTGTAACGGGGTGATCAAGTTATGCACGCCAAAGGTCATTGACCGGCCAAAACAGTCTTGTTTTACGAATTTGTAGTCTTCTAACATGAAGGCTGTTAATGTATTTTATTTGGTCGTTCGGAGCAGAGACTTATGGAATTATTAAGAATCATCAGCACACTGTCCAGAAAGGATGCAGAAAAACAATTTGAATATTCAGTATATCACTGACAACAGAGTACAAGTGTATTTGCCTAGTTTTTTAGTACGCCACTTATAACACAGTTAAAGTCTATTCGACTAGTTGTTTAATAAACAACTTACAAGAGAGTACAATTCTGTCTAACGTGTGTCTTAACAAAATCTTTACTTTGGCAATAAAATCTAACCTACTTGGGGGTGGGTGGATGGAATGAAAGGGATAAAAATGATATTGAAATTAATTCATTGCAAACATTATTTGATTAGACTATATGACTAATACCTTTTGATGTTACCATTTGGTCATTTAATACTTTGAAGCATTACGACCCATTTGAGGTATAGCATGCCAGTAAAGCACGAGCCTCCGTCAATGTATTTACAGAACTGCCATCTTGAGTGCTAGATCACGCTAAATGCTTCGATGGCCTAAGTAATTAGAGCGTCCGCCTCGAATGGGGGAGGTCGCGGATTAGAACCCCGGCCGAGTCGTACCTAAGACTTATATAAATGGTGCTCGCAATTCGCTCGTTGTGCGCTCAGCATTAAGCGGTTGGGAAGATGGTGTCAGGATAATGTGTCTGGGTGGGATATGATGCTACATGTCTTGGACATGATGCCTCAATGCTAGACATCACTTTAAACCGACACACTGCAGACGTCTTAGCGATATGACTGAACAAATGTTAAAAAGCTACGTTAAAATCAAATCTACATCACATACACTAGATCAAGCTGAGTTGTCTACATAAAAAAATCCAGAAGCTTCGAGTCATAAATGCTATATTCTAATGCTGACAACAGAACGTGATCTAGGAATCAAGACTGAACTACCGTGAAAGTGATATTTGTGTGATCTACCTATCAGTGTTCAGATCAATGAAAAAAATTGCAAAACGTAACTGAAAAAAAAATTGCTTAACATTTCAAACCTTTCGATGCGAACTTGACCTTAAGTCATTAACCGACTTTCATTTTCTGAACAGCTGGTATGATCATGAATATTAGCTTCACGAATGCATGTGTAACAACTGTCACTCATTTTCACTCCTGTCACTGTTAAGAACATTAATTTTCCTACGCAGTGGGGCAGTTTATTAACCAGGAAAGTTTCTGTCCATAGGCTCGTCTGTTAGTGCTTGAACGTTTCTGGCGGAACACTAGAGAGACTCCGATGAGGAGATTGCATGGGAATTACAGCATTATTGTGACAGTTATTTACAGTAACACTGGACATATTGTTGGAATTTGTTGGTGCAGATTTGTTAAAGAGAACTCTACTAATTTTCATTTGTATGTCAAGTGAAGCTTCGGCATAGTTATTCAACTTTCCAGCCTCGGTTGGGTATGGAAGTACGGGATCATAACACGATCGTATGTGTATCCTACTTTCGGGATTTGAAAGTAACATTCTGACTCAATCATGTGTAGAAAAGTGACAGGTATATGCAAAAATGTTTAGAAAGGTTCCGAAGTGTCTTTCTTGCAAACTGGGCAATCATGTACATTTCTGTGCATGGCTTCCAAAATTGTTCTTCTGATTCATTCTTCTCCATTGTCACCTTGTTGTTGTTCCTACCTTTGTTCTAAAACTTATTCGATATCATCTGGGACAATTTAAGGAATACCTTTCTACAGCAACTGTTTAACAAAAAGCTGTTAACACAATGAGAGAAGCTGAGTTATCAAGCTATTTAAAATTACTACTTTTTTAAAAATATTTTCTGTATAGCAGCTAATTTTTAATGATGTAACAAATGAATATTCGTTCATCAGTGTTTTATAATGAAGCGAGACAGAGGCTGATTGGGTACTATAGCTGAGAGATATCAAGAGCAGATCGACCAAAACAACGCTTAGTTAACTATAAGGCTTTAAAAGATTTAACCCTGCAGCACCCCAATGCCAAAAAGAGTTTTGTTCCAATTTTTATATTAGGGTAAAAATTTTCTTTATTCGGGTTCAGAAAACGGGGCCCTCCGCTCTAGCCGGCCAGGGCCAGACGAGAATGTTGCCTCCTCCACAGCAGCCTCGATTCATACATAGCCCAAGACTTACACTCTTTTTACCCCGCAATCGGAGCAATGCGTTGACCTTGATACGTAATATTGCGTCAAACAGATAGGGTTGGATAACAATAAGAAGAAAAGGTACACGCAGCAGACCATGTCTAAGACTATTGTCCCAGTCACAACTATATGATAAAGAAAGGAGCAATGACGTGTATTGATGGAAGTGTGAAACTGGAATGTTTGCAAACATCGCATTTGTTATAAATGCGAGTCAAACTCACGTCAGAATCTACATCACACCGAAGGGATTGAGCGCAAAAGATAAGTGAAGGTTTTGTGTGAACTTCAAATGCAGTTTAGACAGAGAAACACCAAGGCAACATATAAGATGAGCTGGCAGGAAAGCAGCAAGCGGAGCTTGCAGCAAAGTAGATAGTTTGCCTACAGTTGCCAGCTAAAGATAGGTCACAAAGTGTTTGAATACCTCAAACGTGGAAATTCCAAACAGGCCAAGAAAAGCAAAAACCGGGACAATAGTCAAGTGTACGGCAATTACAACAATGCAACGTGCGACAAAACAACCTCACAAACCAAAATGGCGCAAAATGCATACCGTTGGTACATCATTAGATTCAATCGTGCCGGCGGCCACTGCTGTTAACCGCCGTGACAGCGACTTAATGCCCAGGAGAATTAGGAAAAGAAATATGCAAGCTAAGAAATCCTAACACTAGTTAATGCCATGTTTTGCCCGGACGTCACCGCGCAAGGAAACCCTTATTGCAGAATACATCTCCTTTAGACTTGGCGTATTTGGCCTTTTTCTCTTATGTATTGTTTCATTTCTTCCAAACTCGATGAAATTTGTCTACGTCAATTCTACCATCGTTCAAGGCCCGGGAAACAATGTCAGCAATGAAGTTTACCTTTGATTCAACTAAAACCCACAGTGGTTCATCCATTGTTGCATGCGATAAAAAATTCCCTAAGAACACGCAATCAAACATGACCAGCAAACAGTAATACCTCTCAGAGCAAGATATACTGGGGCGACAACAGTGGCAGCTGTCACTATAATAGCCGTTCCGCCACTAATAGTGATAGCCCTTAAACCGCAGTTTATTCCATCAACTATGTGCATCTTCTGTGGTTTTTGACTTTATTTCATAGTTTCCGCTGTTCTGCAGTGGAAAGTTCAAAGCTCTCAAAGGCTTCTTTTCCACCAAAATGCGAAAACAACAGGAACATTGCTGCTATGCAAGGCCACAACAGAGTCTTTTGACCTCCAAATGGCAAACGTATCGCTATTCTTTACACTTTTCATTCGGAAAAAAAAATAACGAAACCTATAATGACCAAAAGCGAAAGTGTCTAAGAGAATAATAAAATGGGAATAAATAAGCAATGTCTTGCTTCTGTCAGTTGATGGCGTGAGTCTTTGAAGAAAAGAAATAAAACCAGACAAAATTTTCAGGTATATTTTATCTCAGTTAATGCTGTTGGGAGCCACTTCAAGAACACAAGTTTTATTGTTGCTAATTTAGACTTAAATAGGGTTGGCTTTCTCCAGAAAACTCAGATTCATCGGAAACAATGCTAATAGTGTTAGATAGTACTTTCAGCAAAATTCCCTGTCTTGACTCCAAGTTCGGAAATCCTCGCGCCTAATCCATTAATAGCAAAATAATGCGTTAAGAAATGCTTGGATAAATCTGCTTCATTCATCTGAAGCTTGCTTCCAAATCAGAAACCCATGCGTTTAATTTTTCATAGTGCTTCTTTGTAAAAGTATGGATAGCGGCAGCTATAGGCTGATGCACTCCTCCAAACAAATTCAAACTCGATGTGTTCCAATAATGTTCGCTCGATGACCGCATCGAATTCCGCACATTTTCGCGGCGAAAATATTTGATTACAGAACCTGCCCTGGGGAAAATTTTGTAAACTATGTTTTACGATTTTTCAACCTGACTTTCACATAACATCAATGGATTTGAAACGACCATCTGAATGACAGATAATTAATGTTTTGTTTTCTTGCTGCTTTTAAGCAAAAATCTTACGTTTGAATATAATTATGTCATGCAAATAACAATTTGTAAAGTAATTCCGTTATTTGGCCTCCGTCATACAAAAGAACACTGAGTTTAATGTCAACGTGCTGTAACATGCCTGACACTTGGATTCTAATATTAATTTTTAAATACTGTCCAGAGTTAGCTTGCCGCAAGCGACATACCTTACAGAGGCATCCCAATGTCACTAATATCTTAGAATTTTCCCTGTGCGTCTCATTCATAAAATAAAAAAGTTACAACTTTGAATGCAATTCATGTGTAGTTGTATTATGTCTTCATTCCATTAACACATAATTTGACTGTTTTGATTGTTTCTTTCCTTAGTTTTAGAAGTCTTCATTATGTATGTTTGACATATTTTACACCATAACCATGAAAACTAAACACATGAGTTTTAGAAATCATTTCACATACGTATCATAACATAATATGATAAAACAACATAGATAACAGTTCGAATGATATGTGTGAAAAATATACAAATGAAAACAAATAACGTAATAATTTGCCGTTGATGGCACTACATACCAAAGTAAATCAGCTCCCTTTTGAAAACAGGCGCTGATCAAACAGGTAGCTTATATGTAAAGAAAGTTTTGCATGACCTTCCTTATAACCCAAAAAAGATGAGATTGTAGAACTCGTCAAGCTCCCACTACTTTAAGCAGATGATTTGTTTCACTCTTACAACAACAATAAAAATAAAAAATAAGCCATTGATTCCTTTGTTATATGCCGACAGAATAACCTTTCTGCTTAACGTAATAGTGGTCTAGAAATCAAACAGTCAGCAGGTAGCCTGCAATTAATTGGTTCGTCGGAGAGACTGGAAAAGGCTGTCTTGACATAAATAGAGCCTGTGTATCGGCAAATATTATATTGACCGAAGATCAACTATGGACCAATACGTATGAGATGAATCGGTAGTTCACTGCTCAAGCCAATAGCCGATCTTTCTCCTAATAAATTATTCTAGAGATATGGATGGCAACGTCTTTTAATAATTTTATTTGAGTCACGTTTACAATATTAACATGAGATAAATCATGGAATGTACCTAGTAGATACTTATACATTGTTCTGTTACACGAAGAAAATGCTGTCAATTGAGTTTATAATTTACATGAAGAAAATGCTGTCAATTGAGTTTACAATTTACATGAAGAAAATGCTGTCAATTAAGTTTATAATTTACATGAAGAAAATGCTGTCAGTTGAGTTTATAATTTACACGAAGAAAATGCTGTCAATTGAGTTTATAATTTACATGAAGAAAATGCTGTCAATTGAGTTTATAATTTACATGAAGAAAATGCTGTCAATTAAGTTTATAATTTACATGAAGAAAATGCTGTCAGTTGAGTTTATAATTTACACGAAGAAAATGCTGTCAATTGAGTTTATAATTTACATGAAGAAAATGCTGTCAATTAAGTTTATAATTTACATGAAGAAAATGCTGTCAGTTGAGTTTATAATTTACATGAAGAAAATGCTGTCAATTAAGTTTATAATTTACATGAAGAAAATGCTGTCAGTTGAGTTTATAATTTACATGAAGAAAATGCTGTCAATTGAGTTTATAATTTACACGAAGAAAATGCTGTCAATTGAGTTTATAATTTACATGAAGAAAATGCTGTCAATTAAGTTTATAATTTACATGAAGAAAATGCTGTCAGTTGAGTTTATAATTTACATGAAGAAAATGCTGTCAATTGAGTTTATAATTTACACGAAGAAAATGCTGTCAATTGAGTTTATAATTTACACGAAGAAAATGCTGTCAATTGAGTTTATGATTTACATGAAGAAAATGCTGTCAATTGAGTTTATAATTTACATGAAGAAAATGCTGTCAATTGAGTTTACAATTTACATGAAGAAAATGCTGTCAATTGAGTTTATAATTTACACGAAGAAAATGCTGTCAATTGAGTTTATAATATTTCTTTCTTGCATTGGTAATCTGATTTCCTTCTATTTTTTATAACAATTTTTGACATTTTCCACCCAGTTTTCCTTCTAGTAGCAGATGAGTGATTCTGAGATATCACTGCATGAAAAGAAATCTGTATTTGTAATATACTTAAGTGTGAAATGTAAAAAATATTGGCTAATACTTTTCTTATTTTTTTATTTACGTGAAAATATAAGATATCATATCATGCCATGTGACACTTGACATTTGTGTGTCAATAAAAGTTGTTCCTTCGCCAATAAAAATGAGTAATTGGTGAGCGAGAACAAATAAATAGAACCTGCCTTCAATTCAGACATGAACATTACTCATTGATGAAAAAACTTGACCAGACGCTCATCGCATCTCTCTGAAGTTATTTTCACTTACTTCCTGGACAGCAATGATAAACCCGCTGTGATGCATTGCTGAATCGGACTTGCTTTGTTTCCATATGGGGTTAAATAGTTGACAAAATGACAAGAATGTAAGTTACTGCGACCAACCCGAATGCTCTCTTAGTTCATGTACATTTATATGATCATCCAATGAATGTTAGGTCCATTTCCTAATAGGAGGGTGGGGAGTGATTATGTTGTGCCGAAGACTGAGCTTTATCTTCTAAACTTCGATTCTGGAGCAAGTTTGGTATATATAATATAAAGAAAATTTTCTTTTCTTGCTTCAATACCGGATACATTTCATCTTGTGGAACCAAAACCGATATTCGTTAAAATATCATGTTTTATTTTTGTACCACACGATGAAATATATCCGGTATTAATGTAGGAAAAAAACCTATTCTCCATGTAATATCACGAACCAGTATTTACAATAAATGATACTATATGCACAAGGAATGAAATATGTACATTTCTTTATCAAATCAAATTTCATACCTGGTCCCAATTATATCTAGATGCTATTGGGTCTAGTGTCTTTTAAAGAAATAATAATATTCTCTTAGTTTCTAATCATTGAAAATGACAGGAAATATAATGATGTTTTTGTTATGACGTCATGGTCGACATATGAATTTGCAAGGCGCAATCTATTTTAGACATTTTCTTGTGCGTTGCATTCAAAATTTATAAAACCTTCTGAAAGCTGCACTAATCTCCATGGATTTAGTAAAGTGGAATTTTCTATAATTTTTATTATTATTTATGTACTCTTTATTTAGGCTTTGAACATCTATCTTGATCAACGTAAATAAAGTTAGAAATTTCAGACATTGTGCAATCTTAGTAACAAGGTAATGTCATTCAGATCAACCGCCTGTAATTTCATGAGCAAAGACTGATAGCATGTAATATTAAAAAAAGATACAAGTATAGGGGATGAATATGATTTTAACTCCTCAAGTTAAAACTGAACCCAGTTTCATTCTGTCACATTCACACCCACCGCCTTACTGACATTCTCAGAAGCTTCCGAGGAAGGTGTTGACTGTTTTAATTATCTAAGGACAAAAGGAGAAAACAAATACCATGCCAGTTCCGCTGTACCGTTTTGAATGGATTACAAATAATTTGTATAACGCGATATACCCAATAAACAAGGCAGCAAACCAGGTCTAATAGTACAGTACTTTCTTGCATAAACAACTTGATATGTCAGGTATAAAGGCACTCGGGTTAATATAATAAATGTATATAATACTTTAATCAATTGATGACTGTACACGTAAAATCTATTTTCATACTTTCTTGTTCCGTGTATTCCTTTTTCGAGTTTCCATCCTTTCTTCTACAAATGTTTGATGTTTAACAAATTTAAAAAGTTACATTTGTGGAAAGAACTGAATGACTCTAAGAAACGTTTAAGAAATAAAACAAAAGTGGAATAAGATCAAATGTTTGCAGAGATTTTCGCATTTTCTTTCCGACATTAAAAATAATTGTTTTTCTTATCAGTAGCTTCTTTAAATTTCGTAAAGGACTCCATACATGGAGCAAATATTGCCTATGACTATGTAACATTTTCACTGATTTTAGTACTGCTTCTATCATCATATGACAGCAAATAACAAAATCAAATTCTTTACAGTGGGAGATAAAATCAAATGGCGGAGAGGTCAAAGGTCAAAATCACATTAATCAATTTGATAAAGTTTTTGTAAAAATATATCTTGTGTCCATGGATACCATTATATTTTGTACTAGATTCACCAGTGTAGTGAAGTTCTGTTTTAAGTACATACAATGTGACCCAACTAAACACAACTATTTAGCAGAAGAGATGTAACATTCTTGGGTATAGAGTACTCAAAATGTCGGAGTCAATGGCACAGTGTTGCCGGGGAGTGTGTTACCAAGACTTCAACAACATCGTCACAAAAGTACATTGACCTATTTTATTATCAGGTAGCCTATTCTCAGCAAACAATGCGTGGCAAATACAGTCCAATGAAATGTATTGTTTAACCATCATTGTAGCTTATGCTTAAGCTTTGCGTTTTACTGTTAACGCTGTGCCCAGACTTTGCATTACCGTTGACGACGTGCCCGGACTTTGTATTACTGTTGACGACGTGCGCGGACTTTGCATTACTGTTTAGGATGTGCCCATACTTTGTATTACTGTTGGCGACGTGCCCTGACTCTGCATTACTTTTGAGGATGTGAGGATGTGCCAGGACGTTACATTACTGTTGAGGATGTGCCCAGAATTTGCATTACTGTTGAGGATGTTCCCAGACTTTGCATAACTGTTGAGAATGTGCCAATACTTTGCGTTATTGTTAAAGAAGTGCCCAGACTTTGCATTACTGACGAGGAAGTGCCCAGCCTTTACATGACTATTGTGGAAGTGTCTAGACGTAGCGTTGCTGTTAATGATGAATGCAAACTTTGCATTACTGTTCGCGATCAATGCAAGAGGTCTGAAACAGCAACGTGTAAAATCTGGACTAGAATGAAGATAACGTTAAGAGGCTGAAGGCACGCCTAAACATGTATTGTATGCGGTATTACAAAGACGGTGATGTGTACTTTATCGTAACGAGATCAAATTTTCATGGTAATTAAATTTATATGGCGGATTAGTCTGAGGCAATACAGGGTCTCAATGTTCATTTATTATCTGTACAATTAAAACACAAAAGAACAACATATCACTTCAATTTTAGGAGCTTAGTCATGCAATCATGAACCGGGGATGAGAGAGCATTCTCTCCATTAGTCGCCGAGGCCCATTATGGGGAGAGTGCCTTCTCACGAACGTTTTATCTTACATTAAATCTAACACACACCATTGATGTCTTTATTTTTAAAACCCTGATCGATCCCTTTGCAAACTCTAGATCCATCCATTAAAAAAATCCAGATTCATTCCTTTACAAAACCCACACACATCCAGTTGCAAACCCAGATCCATCCATTACAAAATCTCGCAAACCATGAGGTCTGGTCAGGGGTGGGAAAATCTTTTCTGTGATCCGTACTATCCGTTAATTTACCTCGTAGGGTGTGGCTTTAAAAATCACTTCTTTAGCAAAAGTCCTTGAGGAAGTTGCCTATTCCCGAGTCCTGAAGGAAGTTGCCTATACTTGGGTCCTGGAGGAAGTAGCCCATGTCTGGGTCTGGTGTACAATTATGCCAGTTGGGAGAAAACACAAATATAAATATCCCGCATTTGTGTTTTGAAAACCTCCTTATGTCAGCTGTTGAAATTGTTCTGATACAAGACTCGATAAGTGGATACAGTACATGATCAAGGATATTTTATGAATATAATGCATTGCTGCAAGCATTAGATGAAAACTTTGCCTGTCCACTAATATCATCATACTGTATGGCCTTTTCCAACGTACGTGTTAACATCTTGTATGACCCTTTCCAGTGTACATTTCATCATATTGTATGACCCTTTCCAGTGCACATTTCATCATATTGTATGACCCTTTCCAGTGTACATTTCATCATATTGTATGACCCTTCCCATTGTAGATATCAACATGCTGTATGACCCTTTCCAGTGCACATTTCATCATACTGTATGACCCTTTCCAGTGCACATTTCATCATACTGTATGACCCTTTCCAGTGTACATTTCATCATATTGTATGACCCTTTCCAGTGCACATTTCATCATACTGTATGACCCTTTCCAGTGTACATTTCATCATACTGTATGACCCTTTCCAGTGTACATTTCAACATGTTGTATCTTTCAAGTGTACATTCCAACATATTATACGACCCTTTCCAGTGTACATTTCATCATACTGTATGACCCTTTCCAGTGTACATTTCATCATATTGTATGACCCTTTCCAGTACACATTTCATCATACTGTATGACCCTTTCCAGTGTACATTTCATCATATTGTATGACCCTTTCCTGAGCACATTTCAACATGATATAGTACCCTTTCTAGTGTACATTTCAATATACTGCATGACCCTTTCCAGTACACATTTCAGCATGTTGTAGGACTCTTCCCAGTGTACATTTCAACACGTTGTATGACTCTTTCAAGTCTACATTCCAACATATTGCATGAAACATTCTAGTGCACATTTCAACATGTTGTAGGACACTTTCCAGTGTACATTTCAAAATACTTTAAGACCCTTTCCATTGTACATTTCAACATACTGTAAGAACCATTCCAGTGCACATTTCAACATACTGTGTGACCCTTTCCAACGTATTATAACTCTATGGTCTTAAACTAAGTAATGGACAAGAAGCAACGACAACAAGTTAATCAACTTAACAAACAGTTACAAAGTGAAAATTTTAGAGGAACGTGCCAATTAAATTCCAAATAATTATAAAAGTTCGATCAAAAGTCACAAGTATACAGTGTTTCGAATGAAATCAAATATTAAATGTGCTGATGTACTAATAGTATTGAATATGTTGATGTACCAACACATTCTTGATGTATCACATTTTTATAATCTAGAAAGTCTTTAAATAAATTCACAATAATCCCAAAATAATGTTTTAGTCCAAAAAGTCAATGACCATTTCGTAATTCCAATGAATAATTTAAATATATGACTACTCTCAAATTATATATGAACACACTACAGACTTAACTTTAGACGAGAAATGGATAATTCTGTTTGCCACAACCTTATATAAAAGCCAAGACACAATAAACTGACCAGGATGAGGGTCACAAATTCTTTTCCAGAACATTTTATGTTGGTAAATAAGGCTAGACCTTGAACTCAGATATTAGTAAACACCATATTCATAACTCACGAACATGACAAAAATCAGCTACACACAAAACGTTTGTCCTTAATCAAGGACATAGGTCAAGCATACAGCATACATTAAATATACATTACATATCAATATACTAAATGACCCTTTCCAAAGTAAAGATTAGCATATAGTATGACCCTTTGCAATGTACAAATTAACATTTAGTATGACCCTTTGCAATGTACAAATTAACATATAGTATGACCCTTTGCAGTATACAAATTAACATATAGTATGACCCTTTGCAATGTACAAATTAACATATAGTATGACCCTTTGTAATGTACAAATTAACATATAGTATGACCCTTTGCAATGTACAAATTAACATATACTATGATCCTTTGCAATGTACAAATTAACATATAGTATGACACTTTGCAACGTACAAATTAACATTTATTATGACCCTTTTCAATGTACAAATTAACATATAGTATGACCCTTTGCAATGTACAAATTAACATATAGTATGGCCCTTTGCAATATACAAATTAAGGGATGGTTATGACTCTTTTTAATGTACAAATTAACACATAGTTTGACCCTTTTCAATGTACATATGAACATACACTGTATGGCCATTTACAGTGTTTATGTCAACATACTGTACGATATTCGTTCAATTTTTGTACAATGAAATAGTTTGAAAAATATACAGTCACAAAGAAATGTACTTAAGCCCTTTTCACTATGAAAATTGCGACCTAATCACTTCCTACGAGTAACAAGGTGCTGATTTTCTCAGAACAATGAAAGTTTGCATATATCTGTTTATGAAGCATGAGATTTCGTAATTACGCTTTTAACCTTTTCTACGTCATCTGAGTTATTTTCATAACAAACTGCCAAAATATTGTCCGTGTCAGTTTATAGATGTAGAACAACTAACAACATAATATCTCTCAAAAACTTTATAATCGGCATTGTCTAACTTCAATGTACACACTGATATGCATAAAGTGTAAAATGTAGTATTGTGTCATATTTCAACTTTATTTAACGTCCGAAAATGAATATATCATGCACAAATTTCAAGAAACTATTCATTGAAAAACAAGATCAAAGCGTACAATAAAGAAAATAATTCTTACAGTATATAAAATCCAATTATGTAGTAATTAAAATACAATCCCAGTTATTTCATCATGAATTAGATCTGTCTTTGTTCCCTAAGCTGATGGATTTTTGTTGTTGCTCAAAGGGCAAAAAACTCAGTTTTGTGTATAACATGCCACCGTTACACTTTGAAAGCCGGCAAATGAAGAAATATGAACCAAAACAAAGACCTTTGCCATTTTCCTTTTATTTTGGTGACGTGGACAAAAATATTTTGCCTTGTAAGACACACACGAAAGCATTATATGTAAACCACAAATTTCAGCATTTCCCTTTGGTATCTAATTTCAAAAGTCAAACGTCAACCAGCTAAGAAAGTCATAAAATGAGGAAAGTAATTTTTTGCACTGTCATGTCTAATTAGTATACGTTTTTTTTTTATCGCACATTGTTTCTTACGTGAATATTTTTTTCATTTCCGCTTTCAGTAGTAATTATTTGACAAAGCTACACGAGTTTTACATTATCAGAAGCAAGGGAATAATATTCCTATAAAGTCTGTGCATCTCTAGTATTCATTTCATTTGCAATGCTATGCCGAACAAAACACACAAAGTAAATTATATACTAATGACCAACTCTTAATCAGAAAATGTCGAAACCGATGCATTTGATATTGCTAGTGACATGCAATGAATGGGGCATCCACGTTTCTACATATAACAACAGATCCACGCATGGCCATGCATACTAATAGTCAACAAGAATGTACTGGGTACATTAATTGGTTTTACTAAAATATTAAGTTTCAGGTGCAACAAAATCTGGCCCTATCCAGCCAGTCGCTGTATTAATTTCATAATGAGATAATGAAATGAATAAGTTGGAGAAAACATATTTTGCCACAGTGGCGATACCAGTTTCATTGCCAAATTGGCGAAATCACTTTTGGAAATGCTTTCTTTTTCATTTAGGAAGAATATCTACCATTATGTATGTTCTTCAGACCTGTGTATTAATATATAGGCCTATTTAAATTTTCTTCTTTTCTCTCTCTCTCTCTCTCTCTTTCTCTCTCTCTCTCTCTCTCTCTCTCTCAGGATGAATAGATCTTGAAATCTGTAAAGACTTTTGACCCTATAGCATACTTTCATGTAATCAATGAAATGACGCCGTCATGCATGCGTAAAAAAGAACCCCAAACAACAAAATACTTGCATAAAGCATTATGATTTTATTAGTAAGTTTTGCACACGAATTATGTAAATTGTTAGTGAATGAACTTACTGGACCTGCATCAACATTCTGTGTCACCCGTATATTATTTTATACTTTTTATAATAAATAACAAACGGTACACATCTGTAAGAAAACATCCTGATAAGGTCAAGTAATTATTTGTTAAAGTATTGATTTTAACTGTCATTGCAGTCATAATCATGTCTGAAAAATGTGGAGAAATCAGGCATCGATTAGTTTCGATTGCAAGCCGAAACTAAGTGACAATTGAAGTTTGCAAGTGACTGTTATCGAAATGGACTGCAAGACTGCCAACAAGCAAGATTCACTTCTGAATGCAAAAATAAACAAAAATAACTACAGGAATCCTTACATCACAAAACAAATAACTACAGGAATCCTTACATCACAACACAAATAACTACAGGAATCCTTACATCACAACACAAATAACTACAGGAATCCTTACATCACAAAACAAATAACAACATTAATCGTTAGATCACATCAAATAAGAAAAGGAATTATTCCATCACAATACAAATGACATCTGGGATTATTAGATTACAACACAAATAACAACAGGAATCCTAACATCACAGCACACATGAGAGCAGGAATCCTCATTTCACATCAAATAACAACAAGAATCCTTGGATCACAACACAAATAACAACAGGAATCCTTAGATCACATGAAATAACAAACATATTCCATACATCACAACACAAGTAACAACAGTAATCCTTAAATCACGTCAAAAAAGAAAAGGAATCCTTCCATCACAACCCAAATAACAACTGGAATCCTTAGATCACAACGCAAATAACAACAGGAATCCTAACATCACGGCACAAATGAGATTAGGAATCCTTAGATCACATCAAATAACAACACGAACCCTTAGATCACAACACAAATAACAACAGGAATCCTTACATCACAACACAAATAACAAGAGGAATCCTTACATCACAACACAAATAACAAGAAGAGTCCTTAGATCACATGAAATAACAAACATAATCCATACATCATAACACACATAACAACAGTAATCCTTAGATCACATCAAATAAGAAAAGGAATCCTTCCATCACAACACAGATAACTGCTGGAATCCTTAGATCACAACACAAATAACAACAGTTATCATAACATCACAACACAAATAACAGCATGAATCCTGAGATCACAGCACAAATAGCAACATGAATCCTTATATCACACCACAAATAACAGCGAGAATTCTTACATCACAAGACAAATAACAACAGGAGACCGTACATCACATCAAAATAACAACAGGAATCCTTACATTACAACACAAATAACAACAGGAATCATTACATCACAATACAAATAAAAGCTGCGATCCTTACATCACAACACAAAAAACAACAGGAATCCTTACATCACATCAAATAACAACATGAATCCTTACATCACAACATAAAATAACAGCAGGAATCCTTAGATAACATCAAATAACAACAGGAATCCATGCATCACAACACAAATATTAGCAGCATTCCTTACATCACATTAAATAACAACTGGGATCCTTGCATCACAACACAAATAACATCATGAATCTATAGATCACATCAAATAACAACAGGAATCCTTACATCACAACAAAAATAACAGCTGGAATCCTTAGATCACAACTCAAATAACAACAGGAATCCTTACATCACAACCGAAATAACAACAGGAATCCTTACACCAAAACACAAATAACAACAGCAATCGTTTGAGCATATCAGATAACAACAAGAATCCTTACATAACAATCATGAAAACCTGCCACTTCATGGTTTTAAGCTGTAAAGTCTACTTTCATGTACATCGGCCTTCTTAACTCGACAGACTGGATGATAAGGACAAAATTCAGTCTGATAAAAATCAGATCTCCACTAACCTACCTGAAGATCCGATAGCGACCGCTTAGGGGTCAAATTCTAGTGACATGTCATAACCACAATCACTACTTTATCGGCCAATTAGACGAAGTATTATATCTTCGCGCTTTTGCAGATTGGGCAGCAGAACGATTCGATTCACTTTCACATTTCTGAAAGCTGCATTTCCATTCGCTATTTCAAAGGTTACTAGAACATGAACCTTAAATGGCCGCTGTCAGATCTTCACGTAGGACAGTGGAAATCTGATTTTAACCAGATTGGGGCAAAATTCAGGTGACAACATAATTTTGTTTTCCGTATGTAGCATCTTTACTCAGTATATGGGTCGACATTACCGCATCAGTAAATCACTTGCTGTTCTCAACTGGAACGTCCAAGTCTTTTCTCTTCAGATGCAAGAACAAAACTTCAGACGTAAACTGTGTTAATTTTGAACTGTCCCATGTAAGATGTTAGTCATAGTAACACTATAGACGTCATGACGACTCACTGACTAATCATTACTAATAACAGCCTATCATTACTAATAATAACATATAATAATAATAATAATAATAATAATGAGGACTTTGTATAACGCCTAATCGTTAGAAGCTCTAAGCGCTTTAAAACATTATACAACACCTATAAGATAAAAAACATATAATGACATGACTACAAAAACAAACACAATGAAATTAGAAAACATTAAAAAAACATGCTGAGAATATTTAAGGTAGGAAACATTATTAGGTCTTTACGTTTGTTCTTGTTGTCGAAATAAGTGAGTTTTGAGAGCCCTCTTGAATGTGATCACTGTGTTTTTGTGTCTAAGTTCAGTGGGCAATTCATTCCACGTTGCTGGGCCCTGGTATGCAAACAACGCGGTCCATATGACTTTGTTTTCATACTTGGAATAATGAGTATACGATTGTCAGATGAAGAGCGTAAGTATCTTGCTGGTGTGTACAAATGGGTGAGGTCGGATAGGTATGCTGGACCAGAGTCTGACAGTGAAACGTAGCACAGAGAACAAATTTTGTGTTTGATTCTGGATCGAATGGATAGCCAGTTTAGGGTACAGAGCAGCGGGGAGGTGTACTCTGATCGTGGTACTCTAAGTATGATCCGAGCAGCTCTGTTTTGAACTTTGTGAAGTTTCTGGAGCAGATATTAAGATCAACCAGACATAATTGAGTTACAATAGTCCAGTCTTGAAAGTACTAATGAACACACAAGTGTTTTAGCGGCATCAACTGAAAGATATTTGCGAATGGAGCTGATGCGTCTCAGTTCATGACATGTTGGTGCAATGTGAGAGTACTGTCCAGAGTAACACCTAGGTTTCGTACTGATTGTGTGAATTTAATGTTGGTGTTGCTGATATTTATTGTTTGAGGTAAAGGATGTGAATGAGAAAGTCCTTTTGTTGTGATCAGAATGGCCTTAGTTTTATCATCATTCATCTGCAGCTTGTTACATGTCAACCATGATTTCACATCAGAAATGCACCTCTCTACACCTTGGACTTCAGTTGGGTGGCTAGATTTGTATATTTGGGTGTCATCAGCGTACAATTGGTGAGACACTGGATGATGATCTATGACACTTGAGAGCGACTGAGTGTACAGAATGAAGAGAACAGGTCCAAGAACAGACTCCTGTGGAACACCACAACATAGATCAACTGGGCTGGCGTGTATTCCATTTGCAGATACAATTTGTGTCCTGTTGACCAAGTAGGACTTGAACCTCAGTAAGGCTGTATCATGAATGCCAAATACATGCTGGAGACGGTAAAGTAATATATCATGGTCTATTGTGTCAAATATTGCAGATAAATCAAGGAGGGTGAGGACTGTAATCTTTCCGCTATCCAACGCAGAGAGAATGTCATTAACTACTTTTAAAGGAGTAGTTTCAGTACTGTGGCAAGGGCGATATGCAGATTGTACATTGTTAAAAAGACTGTTTGAATTTAGATGCGATACAAGCTGGGATATAACAACCTTTTCTAAGATTTTTAATATGAATGGGAGATTAGAAACTGGGCGGTTGTTCTTTAAATCGTTATGGTCTAGTGTTGATTTCTTCAGCAGAGGCTTTACAATGGCAGTTTTGAAAAATGATGGGAATTCCCCGGATGAGAGAGAGAGAGAGGTATTGATAACATCAGTTAGTGAAGGCAATACTGGATCTAAGCACTCAAGCAGCAGTGATGTTGGAATTGGATCAAGTTCACATGACTTTGGTGCACTCTTCATCACGATTGTACGTACGAAATCCATAGAGACAGGTTCAAATGATACTAATGGTTGCCGCTCAAATTCTGGATCCCAACTGTATGGTGACGACGAGTCAATTGAAGTTGTGGTGTCAAGCTTATCTCTAATGGTTTGTACTTTTTCAAGGAAGAAATTTGCAAACACATACGGAAGTTCGACTGGAGAGAAGGTAGTTGGAAGTGGTGTAGAGTTGTTCCTTGACATTAGCTTGTTAGTAATCTCGAAGAGCTCTTTGCAGCTGGGACTTTCCATGATCTTAGTAGTATAGTGGGCTGATTTCGCTGCATGGAGTATATTTGTGACATTCTTCTTAGCGGCTTCATAGATTTGCTTATGAATAGTGAGTCTGGTGGAAAGCCAAAGCCTCTCAGCTTTACGGCGGTCTCTTTTAGCAGTCCTAAGATGGTCCTTAACACTGCTATACCATGGAGAACACTTTTGAATTGATACTCTGGACTTGGTAGCTGGGGCATGTTTGTCAAGCAATGAACGCAGGCAGTTATCGAGTTGTTCTGTGGTAGGAGGTAAGCAAGTTGTTAGGTTAGCTTGGATGTCGTGCATTAGTTTGGTTCTATTTATCATACGGATATTTCTCTTAGTAGCAGATAAAGGCGGAGGGTTAGGGGCTGATACGTCAAGATGGCATATAATGCAGAAGTGATCTGATGCAAGGTCAATGGATACCAGGGAGGACCGTAGAATGTCATCATCAGGTCTATGAAGAATCCAGTCTAAAATGTGACCATATTTATGGGTGGGTTGGTTAACTGATTGTTTGAGGTTGAAAACATTAATGGAATCTATGAGTTTTGATGTAATTGGGTTTCCGGGACAGTCAAAGTGAAAGTTGAAATCTCCAAGAATAATCAGGTTGCCACCTATCGAATTTCGATAGTCGAGGAGATTCGGAAACTGCTCCAAAAAAGAGAGAGTCAGCCAGCTTGTTTTTTCTACTAGGAGGAGGGCGGTATAGGCAGAAAAAATGGACTGACCTTTGCTCCAGTGTGAGTGTGGTTTGGACTAGTTCAAACGATGTGTGGGCGAAATTGAATGTTGTGGTGTGGTTAAGACGTTTTATCATGGAGTTCTTTGTGATGACAGCAATTGCACCTCCGCGAGAATTACGGGGGAACGACTTGATGGAGTAACCAGTAGGTGTTAGATCCATACACTTAGGCTCATCGCCTGATGCTTTTAGCCATGTTTCTGTCAGGAAAAAGATGTCAATATTCTGGTCGTTGATAAAATTAACTATTTCTGTGCGCTTTTCAGTTGGTCCTACTGAATGGGCATTGAATAATGCAATACGCAGAGGTATCTCTTGGATAGTTGACACAAAGGTTGACGAATTAATTGTGATTTGAATTAGGTTATCTAAATTAACGGTCGAACTTTTTTTAAATTGTTGAGCCAAAATAAGGGAGATAACTGGAATTCTTCTTCCTATTCTACGATGGCCAGCTTTGATACAACGTTTCTTTTTCCGCTTCTGTTTACATTTAGGTAATGATGAATGTAGTCCTAGTTCGTTTAGTCTACAGCACAATGTAGTGTCGAGAGCCAAGGAATGATCATTTAAAGCAATTAATGAGGGTCCATCGTAGCATAGACGGGTTGACTGGCGAGTGTCACGTGATGGCGGTTTGTTCAAAAACAGTGGAGCAAGACAGCTGAGAAAAAGTCAAATTGTTCTCATTTCCAAAACAAGGAGATGAAGAAACACATACAAATTTAACAGCCAACACATAATGAACACAAAAACGTAGATGAAAACAGGCAACAAGCACAACTATCGTGAAAACGGTAATATGTAATTACTTAAGACTATTAAAATGGAATAACTTCTTCATTATCTTTTAGTTGCAGGAACAACAATACATATTGATAGGGCAGGTATTTCTTTGATTGTTGTCGAATGCAAATGTCAGCTGTTATCTTTTATTACGAGGGCCAGTTCTTCAACCGGAACTCTCGCCCGTCTCTGTAATATCCAAACAAGAGTTTTCCACGTAATTTCAGAACGAGGTTTTAGAAAATTTGGAAAAAGGATATGATTGGCTGATCAGATGCTATGACGACTTACGTCATTGCGAAGCTTAAATTTATGAGTGAGACACGTCTCTTGCATCACCGTGTTTTAGTTTGATATCGAGCGATATTATTTAAAATTTTCTGAATAATTGTGTAAAGTGTGTGTGTGTGTGTGTTTAATATGGATTTTAAAATTCTTTTCAGTCATATCGCTACGATGTCTGCAGTGTGGTACTTTATAGTAATGTCGATCACTGGGTCTTCATGCCGCAGACATGCAACATGATTTCCTTCCCAGTTACAATATCTTGACACCAGGCCAACCAGTCGTAACACTAACCTCTTTATGCTGAGCGCCAACCGAGACATCTGTTAGTACCATTCTTATAAGTCTCTGGTATGACTCGGCCGGGGTTCGAACCCGCGACCTCCCGCATCCGAGTCTGACGCTCTAACCACTAGGACACAGGAAAGTATATTTAGATCAATTTTTGAGAATGTGAGAATGTTTTTGTAGTTTGGCTTCTACAAGTTGTGACTAAAGTGACTTCTATCGGTGACAGCAATAACCAAAGCATTTTAACAGGCCCTCCGATAGCAGCGATCGCATTGAGCTACATTACTACTACTACTACTACTGCTGTTACTACTATCATTGCTACTACTACTACTTTTACTAGTCTGAAATTAGTTTAATTGTACTTTTTGACTGCGTATAGTTTTTTCTATTACATAATTACCTAAAGAGTAGGTAATTTGAGTTACAAATTTTGAGATTACGTTTGGTTGTCCTTGAAAGTTTGTGTACCCTAATAGTCAAAATAAAAGAGCAGCAGAGGGGCTGTACAGACCGAAACTTTTTGCACAATAAACCCCTCCAGGAAACTATTCCTCGATAGAGGGCTTATTTCGACGAAATAAACCCTTCTATTCAGAATACAGGACAAAAAAAAATGTCCCCCGAAAACTCGAAGAGTTTCCAGGGACAAACTCGTTGAGTTTGCACTGACAACTTGGGTTACTTCAATAAATCTGAAACAGTTTCCGTGGCGGGGTCGTTATTGAAAAATCCATGGGTCGGGTCCATCCCCTCTGCTGCTCTGGGAAATGAGTTTCCAAGGAAAAACATTTTTATGTTAGCGGAATTAAATCATTGACAAATAAATAATGGCAAATATTGGAGAAGCACATACGACTAGATTAGCTCGAGAACGTCTCGAAGCAATTCAGAAATTTCTTCCTGTCCGTGATAGTGTCAGACAAAAATTACAACTAAGACAGCAAGCACGGGAAGGCTTTGCAGAGACTACGGAGGATTTATTTAAACCCGTGACCAAAGCTACTGAAAAATCCGCAGCTGTTACCAAAGAGGCTTTAATAGAGCAAAGGAAAATTTTACAGGATATTTCAGCTGGACTTAAACCCCCGCCTCCACCCGATGAAGTTGTTGTGTCAGTACCTGCTGGTAAGCGAGTAACAGGGAGAATTACTGACCCCGCCAAAAGATTTACGCCGGATTATATTGAACTTCTTAAAAATGTACCAGAAGAGAAATTACCTGAGACAATACTGTTAGGATTGATTAGAAGAGATGTGTCTTTAAACCCAGAACACGGTTCTATGACAGATGATAATTTTATCAAATATTCGTATCGTATACGTGAAAATAAAAAACAAATCAGCAGGGACGATACAAAATACGATAGACTTGTAGATGCTATACGTAAACTTGAAATTCCACCATCGCAACCTCAAGAAGAAAAATCACCGTTGCAACACACAGAACGACAACAATATCCTTCACGGCGAAGAGCAATAGATCCTGACCTAACTCCGTTAAGTGAATACGAGGCTGCATCTGAAGGAAGTCCGCGGGGCCAAAAATTCAAACAAACTAGGTCGCCGATAATTAGCTTAACAACATCTTCTGAAAGTTTGCCTCAAGACATTTTATCCCCAAGAATTGTACCATCAACAGGGGAGGGTTTAGGATCCGGTTTTATTGCCTGCCCTAATAATATCATCGATGATGTATCACGGTTGGAAGTTCTCATCGGAGGAAGACGTGCCGGAAACAATTCTCCGGAAATTATAAATGAAGCCGCAGATATCTGTCAGAGACTATTTCAGCGTGGCATCATGGATATCAGCATCTACCGGGGGCTCATTGATGAACTCGCAGACGGTTACCACAGCGACTAATAATTAAATTTGCTAGCAAATTCAGTTAGATAAACAATAATTAAATAAAATGATACTACACGATTCTTTTCGCAGACCAAGAAGTGTCAGAGTAGTAAACTCACGATTACCAGTATACGAGGTTGTTTACGGAGATGGAGTCGGTGATGTTGTTAGGGATTTAGTCACAAGAATCGCTCCGAAAGCTGGACCGTTAGCAAAACAATTCGCGATGAAAGCCGCTGATGTTGTCAAGGATAAAGCCATTGGCACTGTTGGTAGTCTTGCCGGGAAAGCATTTCAATCAATCAAGGATCGACTAGCACAGCTGATACGAAAAAAAAACCCAGTCGAGAGGTTGGTGCCAGTAAAACTACCATCCACTGAAGCTATGCCGGCAAATGTTAGTAGCGTAGTAAATAAGGCCGTAAATCAGAAATTAGCTGAGATCGCAACAGCAGGAATTACCTCCAAAGCGTTGCAAGATAGTGTAACTGCTAATTTGATAGCTGGTAGTGGTTTCCGGTGACGATAACATTTTAATTAGATCATCACAAATAATAATAATGTTTGCACGAAAATCCAATGACGCGTTTGATATGTCCAAACCAGTACTTAAAGATGATTCTGTACGTGATTTTCAATATTATTCTTATGAAGCACGTGATCCTAACCAACGCGGAAGAATTGAACTACAGGTCCAGGATACAAGTAGATACTTCTTGCCCGCTGAGGCCTTCATCGAAGTTGAAGGTAGGCTTTTAAAGAATGATAACACTAACTACGGAATCGGCGACCGAGTTGGATTTGTTAACAACGGCATCATGGCGTTATTTAAATCCGCTATTTACATGATAGATGGAAAAGAAATTGAAACAATTCATGATAACGTCGACGTTGCCACAACAATTCTCGGGTTGGCGAGATACTCGGATGATTACACCAGATCAGCCGGACCATCAATGATGTTTGCAAAGGATATAACCGACAGCCCCGAGAACAGGAATGTAACAATGAATAATGCCGGTGACGCAGTTGCATCGATGAACGAAAATTTTAATTTGGGTTTTGCAACACGTAGATCGATGTTAAGTGGAGATGAAGAGTTCTCAGGTGTGATTCCATTGTCTCACATCTTTGGATTCTGCAGAGATGTCCACAAGGTCATATTCGGTGCCAAACACACAGTTGTACTTGTGCGAAAACCTGATGATAATGACGCTATCTGGCGAGATGCTGCTGTTGCCCCTGGTCAGGTAATACTAACTAAACTGTGGTTGTGGATGCCAGTGTTGTCTCCGTCAATCACCGAAGAACAACGACTGTTGTCTTTCATGGACACGGGCGGTAAATCACTGCTATCCTGGAAAACAACAACCACAGACGTTATTCAGGGTGATAATGGTGGGTTGTTTACATGGCATATATCATCGCAACAAGGAGTATCAGCACCACGACATATTTTCATTGCATTTCAATACCGTGCTAGAACAGATAGCCAGGAAAGAAATCCAATGGTATTTGATACACTTGGAGTTTCTGAAGTTTCGTTGAGAATAAATGGGCATCAGGAGCCATCTGAGGATATATTAATAGATTTCGAACATCATCGTGTCGCACGCGCGTATCATCGTCTGATGTCATTTATGGGGCGCGACCTTAATGTAGACACTGGCCTGCAAATATCACAGCGAGACTTTATGAGTTTATATCCGATTTATTACTTTTCGCTGGAACATCTTGATCTGGTTAAACAATCTGTTGTCGACCTACATTTCCGAGCTCGTGTAGGTGTTCCTGCTGGTGGTTACAGAGCGATTGCTGTCATACTCTCCGATAAAGCAATGCTGCTTGAAGGTGTTGGCGGACGAATGAGGGTCATCGACGCTCCAATCGAGAATATGTAACGCAATTAAAATCAAACTTAGGATATAATGTCATACAGTCATGTTAATGTCACCTTGACTTCCGGTCAAACGAAGAAATTGCAATCAAAGAACGCAAGCACGTGCGGGACATCAATAACACTAAAACGAGATCAGATTACTGGTGGTCCAAACAAATTGTCGTTGACTAATACTCAGCTTAAACATTTTAATAAGGCACTAACAGCAAAAACCGGTGTCCGACTTGATTTCTCTGCTGCAGCTGTCAAGGACATGACTAAAACCGGTGGAATATTTCCTCTTCTCGCAGCAATACCGGCGTTGATTGCCGCGGCAGCACCAGCCGTAGCAAAAGCCGCAGCACTCGGTGCAGTTGGAACTGCAGCTGGAATGGCACTAAAAAAGGCAACGGGAAAAGGATACAAGAAAAAAAAGGGACGCGGTCTAAGACTACCAGGAACTCCACCATCATGGTATCCAAAAAAATTCTAACGCCGTTGAGCAATTTTGATTTACTCGATGCTGTTAAAAAATTGCGTGTAAAACATTTCAGAGGCGTATTTATGCGAGATCAATTACCGCAACGACCGAATAATCCAGAAACTGGCATTATCAATCTCGACAACAAAGATGGTCCGGGAACTCACTGGGTTGCTTACGCGATCGATCCACGTGGAATTATCTATTTTGATTCGTACGGTTTAGCACCGCCAGTTGAGTTTCTCAAGTATGTCAGCAGATTTTCTAATGTTCCAGTGTGGCAGTCGACGTTACCAACACAAACATTAATTGATCCGCCCATTTGTGGGAGGGAGGTTTTAAATGTTCTTGATGCAATCTCAAGAAATCCAGCAACTCCTCCTCATAAAGTAGTGTATGAATATACCGCATCGAGAAATGCTAGCATTTGAAAAACAGCAATAAGAATAATGGTGGATATTTACGGAAGACCTTTCACACGAGGAGGTAAACCAAGCACAGATGCTGATCTCTCAAAATATGCGACCAAAGATGAAGTCGATAATCTTTTGAATATAGCTGGAGTTGACCCAGATGAAGTTGCTATTTTCCAAGACAGGCAAGGAAAACTAAGAACGAGCAACATTAAGTGGAATGATATAATTCGCAGAGTTCTTGGAGCTACCAAGGATAACTTCGTTGCATTTAGTGATGGCGGCCGGATCAAGGACTCGAATATATCAATCGCAAGCATCAAAGACAGTATTGATAAAGGTGTTGATAAATGTGTGAAAAAAGCCGGTGACACGATGACAGGCGAACTCAGCATGAGCGGCAACAAAATAACCGCGTTAGCGAATCCCGAATCCGACCAGGATGCGTCAAACAAACAATACGTGGACATCGTCAACGGTAAACTAAATACGCTGCGTGCAGAGCATGATGTTCACGTGGGCGCGTTTACAAGATTTCGAAGAAACTTCGTAAAAACTGATGAGGTCGTGGATAAGTTCTTTGGGACTCCTCCAGTCGTCGATGTAAAACTCGCTGATGTAAAGACCGACATTAACACGATCAAACAAACACAGCAGGATATCGTATCGGGTATTCCTGATATCGTTAACAAAACCAGTTTGATTAAAGTTCCCACTGGAGTTACTCCGGGGCATATCACCAACATCGTATTCACGGTATCATCGGGATTCGCAACATGGTCACGACAAAATAACACTATCAAATATACAGCAACAGCCACCGGTGTTTACAGGTTGTCTGTGTTTTCAGCCGCTAAATTTGAAATCTTCACAACATATCCTTGGAGACATTCCACCGATAAGTATTCCGGGGTTTGCACTGTAATACTAAACAGCGGAACCGAGGAAACATTTATGCTTGAAGCCGAGGACGATAGTTTAACAGCAACATCTTACTGGTTTTGTTTGGAATTCGTCGCTGCAACGCCTCACTTGGTTACCGCGTAATTGAATAATGTCAACGACGCCAGATGCTCAACAATATCGATACAATCAAGTCCGTGAGTGGCAATCTGAGTTAAAAACTGTCATCGAAGTAACTAGTCAAAAAGTAAAAAAATACAAGCGCCGCATAACAGTGCTGGATATTATGGTTTATTCAGTATCTGCCGTTGTTGCATCTGCCGGAGCAATACTATCAGCGGTCACTCCGGTAACTGCAGCAGTCGCCGCCACGATCTGTGTTTCCGCGGCCACAACAACAGCTGAAGTTTTCGGCATCATAGCAAAAAAAATATCATCATGTGCTAACACAAAATTACACGATTACACGACAAAATTAAATACAGCCACGACCGCATATCAGAAATTATCATCGCTGATATCATCATCGTTAGACGTGCAAAGTAGCGACGCTACGATATCAGATTCTGAATTCAAACTAATGTCAGATGCGTACAATGACTATTTGAAAACTAAACAAATAAATAATGTCAATAGAACTGCTTCAACAAATAGTCACAAACACAACACCGGTAAGGACCACAATGATCTCAGTGTCCTCGACGACACCAGAATTCGGTATTAATTTTCGAACTCCAATTCCAGTGAGTGAAATCGCGTTAGCAAAGCTCAGTGTGTATCACAGCTGGCCCAATGTTAGGTCGGCATCATTTGGTGGTCTGCAGCCAAATAATTCATTCGTGTTCGGGAAAAGCAAAGCCGACTCCGGCGAACAGGGTGAACTTGACTGGAATACAATTACACTTCCCACTGGGAGTTATCAGATCGAAGAAATCAATAATGAGATACAACGCCAAATAAAACGAATCACCGGCAAGGAAGCCAAAATATCTATAACAGCTCATGAACCAACGCTGTCTGCGGTCATTGAAATCTCAACGCCAGGATACGCCGTGGATATTTATAACAGCTCAATCCGAACATTATTAGGATGGCCAAAGGCCCCCGAGGTTAAACCTCGTCCACCAAAACCTGAAAAATCGGATTTTATGACCTATAAAGAAGCACTACACGACCTCGAGTACAATTATTATTTACTCCTTGCAGATCAATTACTAGCAAGAAAAAGTACTTTAATGCCCGATACTTGGAGTATAGAAGCTCCACGTGTTAAGGGGGGGCAGGAGCTCCGTGTTTACCGTCTAGATGATATAGAATCTGAATTATTTATTCCGATCAATCTAGTACATAAACAACAGCTACAACTCCTGCGAGTATATTTCCAAGATTATATTTCTGATTTAACAAGTCCGCGTGATAATATTATCACAACCATAGAAAAACTAAACAAACTCGCATCGGCCATGGAAACTATAAATCTAAGAATAATTCAGGCTTTACTGGATCTTAAAGACTATATCGATGATAATTATAGACAGATAGCCAGAGCAGATTTTGCAATTAAATATGGTATTCAAGTGAATGATATTTCAGATTTTAAATTTCCTGGATATAACGTGCCCGAGCTGAGAAAATCAGTCTCTGATCTCATCGATCAATCTTTCGAAGATATTCTTGCCGCGTACGAACGAATAAAACCACAACCTGTTATTCTCAAGCACGACAACAGTACAGCATCCGATGGCAGACACATCTCACCCGGGATCGTAAATATCACAGATGTTATTGCGGTCAATCTTGTATGTGATGTCATCGATGGCAGTTACAGCGCATCAGATACTACGACGGCACAACAGGGGTTTATCCTGTATACGTTCACACCAAGAGACCCCCCTGGTTTTCTGATTGTGCAAGAACCAATCAATCCGGTCTATCTACGGTGTCATAACCCGTGGTTGTCAACGATAAATTTCAAACTCACCGACCAGAGGGGGAATTTGTTGGACCTGCGTGACGAGACTGTTAGTATAAACTTACTGGTGAAGTCCTAAGTCAAGGGATCCATAATATTTATAATAGTTTTTTTTTCTGCACTGATCCATTTTCGTCATTTTATCGTGCAAATACCCTATCAAAACCAGCATAAGTTATCGTTGAAAGTGCTAGCACGCATTTAAAAAAAAACGGTTGTGTATAATGTATCAACCCGAGTACATTCATGCACGAGTTCATATTCATGATAAGCAAATTCTTTACGAGGCAATAAAAACCGCATTTCAAATACAGACATTCCCAGAACAGTATTTCCCCGTTAAAATAGTTATTGACGTGTATGGTGACGAAGACTTCTTGTTAACTCCGTCACAATTAACAGAGCTACAGCAAAATCATATGATCATAGTTTGGTGTCAACGAGAACAGATTATGAACTATTCTCATTCCTGTATTGATGTTGAAACGCTTAAGCAAATCCTGAAAATCTGAAAGCGCCCTTCACTTGAGAAACTCTTTGAGTTTCCAAGGGCAAAAAAAATAATACACTTTTTTTTTTTACCCGTGGAAATGTGCTTTACACTCCAAGCGGGGGGGGGGGGGCGCTAGCGTTCTCAGGTTCTACTTTCACTTTGTGCTGTGAGTCACACGCTATGCGGTTTATACTTCCTTGTCGGCCTCGTAGTCAGAAACACTAGTATTTTTGTCAGAAATGCAAGGCATTTCCGTGTCTAGATTCTTTATATAACCTTTTAACCGTCTCACCCTGGTGCTAATTAATTTTCGAGTCTCATACTCTTGTGACAATCCAAGACGAATCTTCTCAACTGCACGGCACAGTGGAATAAATTCAGATACCTGATTTTCAGTTATCCCGGCAAGTGATCTGTAAACACGATCTTGCAAACCCTTAATGAACCTATAACGAGCAGGGAGATTGTTCTTCCCCAAGCGTGATAGCTCATTCAAGGATTCAAAATCTGACATAATTGTTTCAGTGTCTAGTAAAATATTAAAACCTCGCTGTTGTAATTCTTTAATTTCAACAAGTATGGTATTTATATTTTCGTGATTCATATTATTATATATTTTTATATTTTTAATAGAAACACTTTGCATGAGAAACGCTAGCTTTCCAAAACAAAACGAGACAGTCGGAAACATTTATCCCCTGCAAGGGCCTAGATCGTCAAATAACGTTCTAGAACCCCACGAGGACTGCTTCCGACATGACAATACAACATGTAACACGAAACACTTTATCCCCTGCAAGAGCCTCTAGATCGTCAAATAACGTTCTATAGGCTCAAGAGGACGTGTTTAGTGAATTGACAAGGACAAACATATAACACGTAACTTATCCTAAGGACGGACCCCTCTGACTGCCAAGTGACTCAGAGGCACATTTATTTACAAGACGAGACAGCCCTGGCTTCTAGGATCGAGTTCTCTAGCAGGCCCGGCAAACATTTATTTGACAACACAAACAACCTTTACCTCTGATTCGAGTATCACAGCAAGCAAAGGTACAATGAACATGTAATCTTATCCTAAGAGACGGTACAGAACAGACAACCTTTACCTCTGATTCGAGTATCACAGCAAGCAAAGGTACAATGAACATGTAATCTTATCCTAAGAGACGGTACAGAACAGACAACCTTTAACCTCTGATTCGAGTATGACAGCAAGTAAAGGCACAATGAACATGTAATCTTATCCTAACTTATCCTAAGACCTTATCCTATGACGACACAAACATACACAGGTGGGTCATTTTCTACGGTCAGCAGCAGAGCAAAACCATCCATTGAATCGACCATTGGATGGTGCACAAAAGACACCCGCCATTGGCGGATTAAATTTATGGTTTTGCTTGCGCGTGCTGACTTTCGATCGACCCAAAGGTCTTAGGGAGCGATTTCGTATATAACCCAACTGTTACTTGCGAGTTGGAAATTCGCTCTAGCAGTGGGCGGGACTTGTTTAAAATATTTTAATTGTATGTTTTCTTAAGCGCGGTCATATAACAAGCACAGAAGAGCAAAACAGTCGGATATATTCAGTAAAACGAGGATATTGTTTGTAAAAAAATATATATTCTACGGTAAATAAATGATTACATGTTATGAACTCGATAAAATATTTTATCAAGGTGGCTTTCTTAGGGGGAGCAAATCCTCTGACCAGCAACGACAACTCTGCAAAGCGTTACACACTCTCGGAGGAGTTATCGTCGTTTGTGTCAACGATAAGAGTTATATAACAGAATGAAATCTTCTGTTTGAGCTTCTTTGAAAATGCTGTTTTGTAGATCCCATCTGCGACATGCTGTACAGAAGGTGGACAAATACCGAAATACCTACCGGCTGCGCTCATTGATTGAAATATTATTTCTTCACGAGTCTCAACATTCACAGATTTCACTGCTCTTCTTATAGCTGTTTTACATTTAACTCTTCCTCGTATGGTATTCTTGCTCTGAGTGATCGCTTGAAGGTTTTCAATACTGTTATCAAGTCTGTTCCCGTTAATATGATCAATGACAAGGCCTTTAGGGATCTCTCCGTTAAAAACCTCATGGACGAAACGATGACATAAATACCTCCCTTTCCTAACAGTAAATCTTAAATAACCAGCATTATCAACTGTACCAACTTGTTTCCTCAGCCTGTAGTTTCTCACTATGCCATCTCGGTTTGCCTCATAATTTGGAATAGTTGGATGTCGGACGAATTCTTGATTCATTATACTATAAGCAAATCATTGTCTAATTCATAATTTGTCTGAAAACTTATTTATGTAATCACGCTCGCATTTGAGAGCGTTATCACAGTCTGGATTTTTTTTATCATAATACCGTTTTAGTTCTCGATAGCGTTTTCCACCACACGCTGAACATAATTGCGTTTTTCCTCGTACTCCAATGCCGCATCTGATACACGGTATCGGTCCTAGACTCCCACCGCGGACCTGTTGAGCATGTTGTCCACAGTATTCGCCTCTGCAGGGTTTGCTACACGGCGCTGATGAATTTAGTTTGATCCACTTGCATTGGTTCATCATATAATATATTTGTCTATTTAAATATTTGTCTTAATTATAATAATGGGTTTTGAAAGACTATCCAGAACAAAACCCATATCAGGTTCTAGATTCGATCTTGACCGGTTAACCGCTGATCCACGACGAAGAGAGTTAGCAGAGGTAATTGGTGTTATCAAGAATGCCAAAGAAGAGTTTCGTCGTGATGGTGCCGCACACACGTGGTCTTCGTATAAAATTATCCTCGGAAACGCGAGCGTTTCTCGGGAAATGCAAAGCATTTCTCGTGACCGTATCATTGATGCTACCATGAACGATACAATCGCGCGTTACATAATTGGGTATCTCGACGATAGAAGATATTTCGTACAGATAAAATTTATTGTTGGAGTCGGCGAGGGAACGTGGATTATCAGAGACAAACTAGACCCTGTTCTTGATGCCAGAGGCGTTCGTGGAAAAACCGTTCTGTTAAGTAAAGACTCAAAACCGGGAGTACTTGTTGGGATTGATATACCATATTATGCCAGAGCGTATCCTGTGACCGCAGTTGTTTATGGAATTTATCCGATGAAGAAACCACGCGTTGATAAACTCAAACCGATGAAGGTGTCGGTGTTGAATTGTGTAGCTGAGCGAGTAATGGAACATTTTAAAAATGCAATGCGAGGAAACGGCCTAACACCGCTAAGACAAACTAAAATAACAGCGTGGGCGACACGAGTAGCGGATAAAGGAGCGTCAATAAATGATGTTGCTGAGCTAGAGCGATTACTAAAATTTCCTATAACGGTTTCATCGTTAACCGGTGAGGTATTGTATGAGTGTAAATACAATTCCCGTGGAACACCAATAACTATTATCGATCATAACAGTCACGCCTGGACTGACTCGGTTAGGATATTTCCGCAAGACCGTGTTGTGAAGTATTATCCGGAATTGCAAAGCAATTCTGGGAGCATGTTTGATTTTATTTATCAGATAAGTAAAACCGATCCAGTGTCTGTGTGGTTATTCAGAAGTAGCGAAGATGGAGAATATGATCAGTTTGTGAGACCCAACGGGGAAATATACAGAACAATGGCGTTACAGCAGGAAATGAAAAAACTCGCAGAAAAATATCATGCTGGCAACACTGATACGTTACTGACACACCGTTTTACTGTCCCGGGTGTTGTCGCGCATGTAGCCCGGGAACGAAATTCATGGAGACCAACTCCGAAAAGTTTTCTTGCTGGTATCCAGCAGAGCTGTGTCGAATACGGACACGGCGGTTTGTGGAATACTCAGTGTGATCACCGCGGTATGATATCCGTGGACATGACGGCGTGTTATCCAGGAAGTTTCCTTGGGCGTGGAGAATGCAGCGAATATTTTAAACGGTTTGGCCACGCTGGCAATACCATGACAAGAGTAGCTGTCAACGGTGTTTTACCCGATTTTGACTTGACCGGATTTGCTTGTGTGTCGTCGTTTAAATTCGCTAAGGATTTACATCCTGTGTGTTATGTTTGGTTTGGCAGACATTTCGTTGAGAAGCGATGGGCACCGATAGTGTTATTGCGATACATGCTTGACAGTCGAATACTGTTGTCGCTGACGGTCAGCGAAGCGATTATATGTTATTGTCGTCAAACCGAAGTTTGGTTGCCAACTCCAACGCCGGTTACGTTAGAAGAAGTCATCGAAGATTGGTCACGAGAATATCCAGAAACTTCTATCGACGCTATCATCAAGAAAGCTCCTGAAGTACTTAAAAGCAAACTCAGAAATGATGAAAGCACAGCAAAAGATCTAGGACGAAGAATAATAGGGAAATTCACTCAAGGTGGAGCGTATGATCATAAACAACATCACAGTCGATTAATCATGGACAAGACTGAATTGGATCTTATTGTCGCTGATGCAGCCACGAACAACATGTTCTGTAACCGCAAAGATGTGTTTCTGTCAAACGGGGAAAAACTAGGGACTGTTTTTAGTTATATTGACGGAGAATCATCTCAGTACATACATTTGAGATCTTCGATGCTGGCTTATGTATCCATAAATTTGTTGTCGATGATCAATAGATTCCCTGTTGCCGCAGTGAGAGTTGCAACGGATTCATTTTATATTGATAAAAAACACTCAGCGCTGTTGGATAATGTTATATCGGATGATCCATCGTGGGGCTCGTGGAGAATAAAGAATGAAATGTTACACGGATATTGTAAATCGGCTGATGTTGAAATCGAGGATGAGTATCGCAGCGCAGAAATATCTTCGATGGTTTCGTCGGGGGCAACTTCGTTGTTGCCGCCGGTGCACGATCCTGTTACAAGACACAAAACAGTTTATCTGAACGGTCCTGGTGGTTCTGGCAAAACAACTCGAGCGATTGAATTATTTAGAAACTCTGACATGATTGTGCTAACACCCACACACAGACTTGCCAGGGAGATGAGACAACGGGATGTTAACGCGTGCACGTATCACAGTTTTTTCAAATACAGCGGCGGCACGTGGACACCTGAACGAATGGGAACGAAATATATTCCCGAGAAAATCATCTGGGATGAGATAGACACTGTGCCGTTGGATACATTAAAACAGTTTCTGGATTGGCTGCTAAAGAAAAATACCGCAGTGGTGATGTGCGGCGATCATGGTCAACCACCCCCATTTACAGGTGAATCTCCACACGAGTGGCTGAAAACTTTTGTAGATTATTATGAGGAAATAACTAACGATGTTAGAGCACTCGATGAAACGCTGAAAGAGTTTAAGGCACTGATCAGGCTACAAACCAATAAAGTCCAGTGTGAGATAATGCGTGAAATAATTCCAGAGACTTCGCTGAGCGACTTTTGGGAAACGTGGAAACCAGGTGATTTAATTGTGGCAAGTAGAAAGATAGTCAGGGACACACTTCAGCAGCGGTTATTTCAGTTACATCAGAAGAAATTTCCCATGTTGCCAGTGCCGTTGTGTTATAGACCAGCTGATACGCGATTGCAGAATATTGATGTTGATATTCCAGGGCGCCTGACTGCGTCGGGTCCGGAGAAACAGAATTTAGTATTAAATGATATTGTCACAGTTGATGTTGATGCTGTTGAACAGGCACTGAAAATGAGCAAATCCCCGTGGACGCTAGGATACGCTATGACCATCCACAGTTCGCAGGGACTAACTATTTCAGATACAACAGTTTGGATTGTTGATGATCGCATCGAGTGGTCAAATTTAGTTTATTTAGCCGTGTCAAGAGTAAGAAGGATAGGTCAGTTACGAAGAATTGTATTAGATGATGTTGTCAACGACAGCTCAATCGCTGATGACACAATAAGAAAGAAATTAGCCGGTTACAAACAGAGCGACAAAAAAAATGGTAGAGAGTTTGATCCCAAACAAAGTTTGGATGTTGAATTTGTAATACAATTACAACAACAGCAGAATAATCACTGTGCGAGTTGTAATTGTTTATTGCTGTGGCAGTATTCGAAAAACGACCCAAGGCAATTCACCGTAGATAGAATAGATAGCAGTCGCGGTCATACACGTGAAAATGTGATGTTGACCTGTCTTGAGTGTAACCGACGCAGAGGTGTTGCTGCAGTTATTTAAATGATTGAATCACTTCAGTGCGGATCACTTTAGTGATGGGGGTGGTAATTGTGTATCCTCGGGAATCACCTGAAGTTGCTCGCGTTTAAATCCGCGTTGAGGAGCAGTCGAATCTAATCTGTAGATTGCGTTTCTCCCAGTTGATCTGGTTATGCTGGATATCTTATGTGTAGTAACACTCCATGTGGGATCGGTTGCTCTTTTTTTTCCTCCTTCTAGTTCGCCTGGTTCGTATAAATACCTAACGGTGACATTACCCAGCAGTGGGGACGCTAGCGTCCCTGGCTGCGTTGAAACATTTTGTTGCTGTTGTCCGCGTTCACTGACGCGGGGTATATATTTTTTTGTGATTGCATTTACAGGTCTCATGTTTGTTGTTCTGGTAATTTCATTATTCAGTGCGGCTATCACGTTTGGCAGTCTTGCAACCCATTCACGAGATCTCGTATCGTAAATGAATTCCCTCGCGTACTGGTATCCGAATAATCTCTCAGCGAGTGTTCTATTAAATCGCTCAACAATTGCCTGATCCCGATGAATTTCAGTATGTCCTCGTCGTATGGTAACGTTATGCTGCTTTGTCAGTGATGACACCGCGCCCTGAAATTCCTTGCCAGGATCAACTTGTAATAATCGTGGCCAGTTTAGAGGTCCTCGTTGATAAATTCGTTTAAACGCAGAGGCGACTTCGGACGCTGTTTTAGTCGCTAACGGTTCTGCTTCTTTGTATCTACTGGCAACATCAACTACTGTTAGCGCGTATTTGTATATTTTTCTACGGACAGTATCATGAGGCAGGAATAGTATGTCAGCCTGATGAACTTCATTGGGCACACTAACATCAAAATGTGCAAAGTTGATTTGTCGAGGTGGTGGTAAGTAGATTTGCCATATTGCTTGTTTTGATAGCCAATTTTTGGCAACCTCGCGTGTTACTGATGCCGCGTTGGCGAGTTTATTAATTGCTGAGTTACCTCTCCAGTATCCGATTGGGGAATAATAAATCGCTTGCATTTTTATTTAATTATCCAGCGCCTAATACTAATTTAGATTTCATCGCTGATCTTACTAACCAATTAGCGAGTGACTCCTTAAATGATTTATTTTTTATGGCGCTTAGTGCATGAATTAATTTCACATCCGCGATATGCCTGTCTTGTAGATCTTTACTTCGATAAGCAACATCATGTATGTGACACGCTGCGTCGATAGCGTTTATCGGATACTCTCCCGGTTTTGGTTTAGATTGTTCATCAAGTCTGATATCTAGTCGGGTCCCTGGACCGCAGTAATTGTATCCTGGGAGATGTTTTTCTCCGGGATACTTTGCCCAGGGAGTTCCGGGGAGCTTTCCAAGTTTGGCTGCAATGTCACCTCCGCTAAATTCTCGCTTTTTTTTTGAAATCTAAATTTTTTTGTGCCACATCGCGTACACTTACCAGAAAGTGCTTGTCTGTTATTTTTTGTTGTAATGGTTGTTAGATCATTCGTAGGGGTTCGTGCCTTACACTTCACACAATATAGATCCATAATTATTATTCTTTATATACAAATGGAAATTACAGATTTTTCTGCGACAAAAAAGAAAGAGCCAGTTAAGCATAATTCAGTGCTACCAAACTCTATCCGCGCGATTATAATTGGGCCATCCGGTTCAGGTAAAACACAGCTGTTGCTGAACTTGATAATGAAGTGGATGAAATGGGATAAACTGTATTTGATAGCTCCATCTGTAGATGATCAACGATGCTATAACGTTATAAAAGATTTTAATGAGAGTGCAAGCGCGCTGAGTAAAGACGGTGAGGATGTTGTTGAATTTATCACTGATATCGAAGAAGCCCCCAGCGTCGAGGATCTTGATGAATCAATTAACAACCTAGTAGTGTATGATGATGTTATGTTGGACAAGCAAAAAAATCCCGCAAGAATATTTTCCCGGGGACGTCACAAAAACACTGATGTGATTTATGTTACTCAGCGTTATACACAAATTCCTAAAGTAATCAGGGATAATTGTAATCTTCTTGCGATATTCAATGGAGTTGATACACATACACTGAGAAATATTCATCAAACCTGGTGTGGTGGCGATATGGATTTAAATAAATTTAAAAATTTCTTCAGTCATGCTCAAAGAAAACCTCACGGATTTGTGACAATAAATTTACACGATCCCAGAACAAGATACCGTATTGGACTTGATACACTATTTGCAACATAAAAATGTTTTTCCTTGGAAACTCATTTCCCAGAGCAGCAGAGGGGATGGACCCGACCCATGGATTTTTCAATAACGACCCCGCCACGGAAACTGTTTCAGATTTATTGAAGTAACCCAAGTTGTCAGTGCAAACTCAACGAGTTTGTCCCTGGAAACTCTTCGAGTTTTCGGGGGACATTTTTTTTGTCCTGTATTCTGAATAGAAGGGTTTATTTCGTCGAAATAAGCCCTCTATCGAGGAATAGTTTCCTGGAGGGGTTTATTGTGCAAAAAGTTTCGGTCTGTACAGCCCCTCTGCTGCTAAAAGATATGAAATATATCAAGTACACTACATTGACTTTTAAAGGCAACATTACGTGATAAAATAACATAACCTAGAGATTAGTTAGACATTTGTTTTGATCCAATTGAAGGTGCATCAAAGCTGCAGAGATGACGCACAAAGCTGGCTTCTTGAATAAACAACAGTCCTCAACACATGCCCGATTTCCTGAAGTTTCTTTAGTATATGGATATTTTTACGTTCACTGATTTTGATGTGTGATATGATTTGGATTTTTAACGTAGCTTTAATAATTTTTCAGTCATATCGCTACGATGTCTGCAATGTGGCAGTTTATAGTGATGTCTAGCACTGAGGCATCATGCCGCTGACATGTAGCATGATGTCCCACCCAGTCACATTATCCTGACACAAGGCGGACCAGTTATAAGACTAACCTCTTGATGCTGAGAGCCAAGCGAGGCAGCTGTGAGTACCATTTTTGTAAGTCGTTGGTATCACTCGGCCGGGGATTGAACCCACGACCTACCGCACACTGATTTTGATATAAACCGACAAATCGAAGCACATGTTGATTATGCTGTTTTGACAGCACCCGAAACAACTAATCCTTATTTTAATTTTCATTGTAGATACAAGAAATGTATCTTACACATCGGTTTTGCCAAAGTGTTGATTAGTCCGATGTCTGACGTAACTCCGCTTACGGATGACGTCTTAGGGCTGCGGAGTGACGTCATACACGCGGACAAGGTGATGGTGTCATCATTTCAATCTTATTTTTTTTCAGTGTATTTATAAAGGAAGTTTACTGCCAGAAAGTGTTTGACATCGGCCGGCAATAGGTTCAGAAAGGTAAAAGAAAATAAAGAACATAAATGCAATAGATGAGTGTGTCTTATACACGTTGGCAGGTTTGATTTAAGGACTTGCTGTTCAAAATTCAACGAAATATTAACCGAAAAAACGCTGTTAAACTGTATGATCCGCGAATTCAAAATGGCCTGGCCAATCAGGTTGCTAAAAATCGTAATGACGAAAGAAAAAAATAAATTATATGTGATTCGAAGCAAAACTGTGATGTAAAATTTCTGGCATATGATCACTGAGCTGTATAGCGTTTTCTGTTCTGTCTGTGTCTGTCTGTCTGTGTGTATGTGTGTGTGTGTGTGTCTGTGTGAGAGAGAGAGAGAGAGAGAGAGTATTAATTTATGATAACGCTGGGTATGATCAAAGTAAGCTCAACATATATTCTCATGTGTTGGTTTCACAGGCCTCTCATTTTATAGCCAAATCCTCTATCCGATAAAAATGGAAATCCTTAACAGATAATTGTTCCCTCTTCCCCTTTAATACTTATTATGTACGTGCTGATAGTGTATTCAAACAAGATTTTTTAATTATGTACATTCACTACCTTAGTACCAGTTACGCTATTTACATATATAGTTACTACTGGCCATCGCAATCGTCTATCACGACCTCATTATTCAGCATAAAATAACCCGGATCTGCTTGTCCAGTTAGTTTTTAGTCTGTTCCAAATTGAACGTAAAACAATCAAACATATATGATGAATTATCTCCAGGGATTTAATCTAATATATGTGTGCGTGCGTATGTGTGTGTGTGTGTATGTGTGTGTGCATGTGTGTGTGCGTGCGTATGTGTGTCTGTGATTTGGATTCTTAACCCAGCTTTAACAATTTTTCATATTGCTACGTCTGCAATGTGACGTCTTCGCTAGCCATGGTTCCGATAACCCTATCTACACCTTGACGGATCGAATAGCTATATCGGCGTTTTGTCCTAGCGACATCTATTGGATTTCATGTGTTGCCTCCCTTAGTATGCAATGCAAACTAAAATAAAATAGCATAATGCATTGGCAATTGACCTAAATAGGACACTTTCAAAGTTTAACATCGAAAGTATGAATATATACCAGAGGGAAGCCATTACAGGTCTATTTGAGTGAAAGGTATTTGTGCAAGCACAGACCCACTGAAAGAGTGATTATTTATCAGTCCATTCAAATTGTGTGCTCCCCTTGTCTCAATCCAATGAAATTCACAGACCCGAGGATCAGAAATATCTGCTCGTTATGCCAAGGTTTAGATAGGGTTATCAGAACATTGGCTAGCGAAGATGGCAGTGTGGCAGTTTTAGCCGACATGTAGCATCATGTCCCATCCAGTATCTTTGCACCAGGCCGATCAGTCCTAACACTAATCTCTTAATGCTGAGCGCCTAGCTAGGCAACGTCTAGTACCATTTTTATAAGTCTCTGGTATAACTCGGCCGGGGTTCGAACCAACGACCTCCCGCATCCGAGGCAGACGCTCTAGCCACTAGGCCACCGGGGAGGTCTTAAGCATTATATAATATAAAAGTGCCATTTGAAAATATATATGTATACATCGAGCTAGTATAATGTTTTCTCCACATGATAAAGCTGGCAAATAATGGTGTTTTGGGAAGTTACTCAGTATTTTGCACTGGTTTTCGTACAAGTAGCATTCGGCCGATACGTTTTGATGTTTTGGCGCTGAGATTATTTTGCCATCTTTCCCCGCTTCTGGCATTTTTATAGGATTTCTTCTTTTAGTCTTTTATCTTAATATACGTCAAGGACAATAGAAGAAGCATCGTTATCAAAGTAAAAATAGAACCATTACAACCATATAGTCTCATTCCATTCTCGTCACAAAAGCCTATCACTGACTGATTACTGAGCCATTCATTTGGCAATTTGGCAATCCACATCTGTCGTGATTTAGCCTTAAACCTCCAAGTCACTGGCAGAGAGAGAGAGAGAGAGAGAGAGAGAGAGAGTGTGTGTGTGTGTGTGTGTGTGTGCGAAACAATTTATATTTAGTCCTTCGAAGCCTTTAGTATATATTGTAGACGTAACAGATGCAGTGGCACCATTACTTGCTGTAATTAATTAGTCTCATCATATAAGAACAGTTACAGTGTATGTAATGCATATTTTCTGTCAGTGTCAGCGAAGCTAATTTGTATTGACTCTTGAATGGAAGAACTTTTATTCACACCTTGAAAACTGAATAGATCTGGCAACATATATGTACAGGTTATTCAGCTCTGGATGTATGAGGCTCTGTCATAGTGTTTTTTACTAGTATAACTAGTTATGGAATTTATATGAACCTAATTCGTTACGTCATTTTATCACATTCATCTCTGAACAAATGGTAAAAATTATTCCGTCTCCTTTTTCTTGCTTTGAAAATGTATGTTGTTTAGACAAAGCAATCTATAGAACAACATCAATCAATAACGTTGCAAAATAAGAATTTCAACGTGGTTTCTTTGACATAATGTTACCAAAAAAAAAAAGAATTTCAACGTGGTTTCTTTGACTTAATGTTACAAAATAAGAATTGCAGCGTGGTTTCTTTGACATAGTGTTACCAAAAAAAGAATTTCAAGGTGGTTTCTTTGACTTAATGTTACAAAAAAACAATTTCAACTTGGTTTCTTTGACATAATGTTACCAAAAAAAAGAATTTCAACGTGGTTTCTTTGACATAATGTTACAAAATAAGAATTCAACGCGGTTTCTTTGACAGACCGAAAGGTAATGTACAGAGTGGTGAGTCTGTTAAATTTACATGTATGGTTCACTTTGGTCCTATTTTTAATTATAGCTTACATTTTTCGGATGACATAGACATATTTTGGAATCTTTCTGTGTTAAGCATTAAGGATAGATATAAATCTTTCTATGTTAAGCATTAGGGATAGATATAAATCTTTCTATGTTAAGCATTAAGGATATATATAAATCTTTCTATGTTAAGCATTAAGGATAGATATAAATCTTTCTATGTTAAGCATTAAGGATAACTATAAATCTTTCTATGTTAAGCATTAAGGATAGATATAAATCTTTCTATGTTAAGCATCAAGGATAGATATAAATCTTTCTATGTTAAGCATTAAGGATAGATATAAATCTTTCTATGTTAAGTATTAAGGATAGCTACAAATCTTTCTATGTTAAGTATTAAGGATAGCTATAAATCTTTCTCTGTTAAGTATTAAGGATAGCTATAAATCTTTCTATGTTAAGTATTAAGGATAGCTATAAATCTTTCTATGTTAAGCATTAAGGATAGCTATAAATCTTTCTATGTTATTAATTAAGGATAGCTATAAATCTTTCTATGTTAAGTATTAAGGATAGCTATAAATATTTCTATGTTAAGCATTAAGAATAAATATAAATGTTCTGCAAGCGCTTTTTATATTTCTTATTAGTATGATTTTAGTCAATAAAAAATGAAACATAAAAGTTTAACAGAGTAGATCTTATTTCTTCCAATTTTCCACGCCTTTGTCTGCATCATCCACTTTTTTGTAATATTGTTTCGAAATCATAACAAAATTTGTGGCTTTATTATATGAAGACTATAAAAATGAACTGTTAAAATGTTATCCCCTTTATTATTGTAAACAAATAACCAAAACTTTAAATAGATAAAAAAACCTTCTCAAGTTGTTCATCCAGTTAGGGGTCATTCTGAGTACAGCGTATAGCTGGCTCTACAAGAATGACATATCGGTTTGACACTTCAGTACGATAGGTAACTGAGTACATTCCACAAAAGGAACTGTATATTAATATGCATTTATTGACTATGTCTAATGTGTAGGAGTTAATTCACTCCAGATCACGCAATCAAGTTGTATGCAGACCAGTACCTAATTTGCGAGCGAACAAGGCTTCAGAGTATATTCCGCTTTAAATTCAGACGGATATTTGATGGTTCTATATCGTCCACTCTTTATCAAACCGCAGGTTAGAAACTGTCATTTTGTTTCTATCTCAAACTTTCTGCTCAAAACTTTTGCAAAGGGGTGGATGAAATACGAAACAAAAACAAAAACAACAAAACAAAAAAGAGGATCCCCCCCAACAAAAAACAACAACAGAGGAGCTAAGTAATACTTACATACGATAATCGATCGTACGATAATCGATCGTAAAACAAGACAACACAAAACATTTATCTTTAGATTTATCGTAAGTATGGCTAACACTGACACTCCATTCACATTTGAAATATGTTCAAATTTGCATGTTAAGAGGTTAGTGTTAGAACTGGTCGGCCTGGTATCAGGATAATGTGACTGGGGTGGGACATCATGCTACATGTCTGCGACAAGATGCCCCCAGTGCTAGGCATCACAATAAACTGCCACACTGCAGACATAGTAGCGATATGACTGAAACATTGTTAAAGCTACGTTAAAAATCCAAATGACACACACACACACATTTGGATTAAATGCAAGAGAACAAGCTTGATCTAATATTGGGCGTGAACTATTTGTCAAAACAGTATCATCATTGTCAACGAACCTCGTAAATCTTCTAAATGTTCGAATTCCCACGAGAATTTTTTAATTGTCAAACATAAGAAAATCTATCAAATTTGACGAAGATTGAAAGGTGTTTACGGTGAGTCAGGCTTTAATAATTCAGTAAACTAGTAACAAATGCAAGAGTAGTAATGGGGGACGCTATGAGTGAAAAAATGATCCTATTTGTACAAGGGAAATTTAATATCAAAAAACGTCACGAGAGGGAAAAGTGATCACGGTAATAGTGGTCATGGTAACAGTAATTATGGTAATAGTGGTCATGGTAATAGAGATCATGATAATAGTGGTCATGGTGGCAGTGACTATGTTAATAGTGGTCATGGTAATAATGGTCATGCTAATAATATTCATGGTAATAGTGGTCATGGTAATAGTGATCAGGGTAATAGTGATCATGGTAATAGTTGATGGTAATAGTTTTCATGGCTATAGTGATCAATTTAATAGTGGTCATGGTAATAGTGGTCATGGCTATAGTGGTTATGGTAACAGTGATCATGATAATTGTGGTCATGGCAATACTGGTTATGATAATATTGGTCATGGCAATAACGGTCATGGCAATAGTGGTCATGGTAATAATGGTCATGGTAATAGTGATCATGATAATAGTGGTCATGGCAATAGTGATCATGGTAATAGTGGTCATGGCTACAGTGATCCTTGTAAAAGAAGTCATGTTAATAGTGGTCATGCCAATAGTGGTCATGGTAATGTTGCGGGGTTTAACGCCATTTTTCAGCACACGATAGGCTATGCATGGCGGCCAGTATTAATGGTGGAGGAAGAACCCGGGAAAACCCCGGGAAGAACCACCGACCCACGAGAAGCTACTGGCAAGCTTTCTCACATACCCACAGTGGCTGAATCCTAGACTAGAACCCACGCAGACAGAGGTGAGATGGCAGTGATCCGTAACGGACAGCGCTTTAGACCACTCGGCCACTCGGGGTCCCATGGTCATGGTAATAGTGGTCATGGCTATAGTGATACTTGTAAAACAAGTCATGTTAATAGTGGTCATGCCAATAGTAGTCATGGTAATAGTGGTCATCGCTATAGTGATCATGGTAAAAGAGGTCATGGTAATAGTGGGCATGGCAATTGTGGTCATGGTAATAGTGGTCATGGTAATGGTGATCATGATAATAGTTGTCATGGTAATAGCGATCATGATAATAGTAGTCAGGGTAATAGTGATCATGATAATAGTGGTCATGGCAACAGTGATCATGGTAATAGTGGTCATGGTAATAGTGATCATGATAACAGTGGTCATGGTAATAGTGATAATAGTAATAGTGGTCATGGACAAAAAACGAATTTTAATTGGAGTACTGTACTATTTTCAGAGAAGGAATTGTTATAAAAGATTACAGTTTAATAATCTAGAAAATGTTAAAATGCCTCTTACAAACTCGGTCTGGTAGTGTGTCTATTATATACTACTACTACTCCTACTGCTACTACTACTTCTGCTAAACAAATGAAGACATTTTTATAAAATTTAAAGTATTTTAAGTATATTACCGTGATAAAGGAATCATAACGAAATCTCAGTTCATTTCGCAAAAGCTCTATTTATAGTTTCTTATTGTCTACTTTTAAATTTTTTAGATCGAGTAAGCGCTTCTTCTTATTCTGCTTTTAACATCTCATTTGGCTCCTCCATTTTGTCTTTCTTCACCTTCATGTTGTGTTGAAGAATCTCGGAAGGACAGTGTCCTTGAACTTGATACTCAGAACGTTCATATAGGCGTTTTTGGATTGTCCGTTCTTTGGATGTTGTGGACATTATCCAGATGTCTTTTGTCTCGTCAGCTATAAAGGTTATTTCACATTTATCTCGACAGTTGTGTTAATCATCCCTACATGTCTTCTTTGACGTTGGGTATTATCAAATCACATTTTGTAAATTTCTCCTAAAATGTTTGATCTATTGTTGTTATTTCAGATTCTCAGTTTCGAAATCCATGTGGACCTGAACTACGACTTTTCATACATTGATACAAACACATACGGAAAATACAAAAATGAAGCAACGCCGACGATAACGATGCGTCACGTCGACGATAACGACTTTATACGTTGCCTGTCATCTGCAGCTGCTATACATATATTGATATATGCGTCGATACCACGACAGAGTCACAATCGTCCAAAGTGGAAAAAATTCTTCATTACCAGATCAAAACAAAGCAGTATGGAAAAATACAATAGTATGAACATCTCTGTGTGTGTGCGTTCTTGAAACAGATACGTACAGAAAGTAGGAGGAAATCATAGAATATATAGATAAATAAAAAGATGGACAGAACGAAAGCCAAGCAAGCAGACAGACAGAAAGATATTGAATGTAGAGTATGAGAAAGGAAAATAAAACTTAAAAAAACAACAACAAAATACCAACATGAAAAACCAACAAATTAATGACCAAGAAAAAGACCACACCAAATCTTACCGAGCATCACACATTTTTACTGTCTTATTGACAAACTCACATAGTTATTAACCATCACACGTCTTGTCGGATCAACCCACATATTTACTAGCATCACACGTCTTGTCGGATCAACCCACATATTTACTAATCATCCCACGCCTTGTCGGATCAACCCACATATTTACTAGCATCACACGTCTTGTCGGATCAACCCACATATTTATTAACCATCACACGTCTTGTCGGATCAACCACATATTTACTAACCATCCCACGTCTTGTCGGAGCAACCCACATATTTATTAACCATCACACGTCTTGTCGGATCAGCACACACCCTAGAAAATTAACCTTCCGAATGTTATGAAAAGAATTATAAAACAAAACAAGAAATGGGCAACAAAGATCCTCAAACATGTTCTGAACCTACAAAAATGTATGAAATAATCTGGGTCACCTGCCTCCAAAATGTATGAAACAGTCTGAGTCACCTGCTTCCAAATTGTATCAAATAATCTGAGTCACCTGCCTCCAAATTATATGAAATAATCTGTCACCTGCCTCGAAAATATATGAAATAATCTGAGTCACCTGCCTCCAAATTGTATGAAATAATTTGAGTCACCTGCCTCCAAAACGTATTAAAGAATATGAGTGACCTGCCTCCAAAATGTATGAAACAATCTTAGCCACCTGCCTCCAAAATGTACAAAAAAAAAAAAAAAAAAAAAAAAAAAAAAAACGGAGCCTATGTTAGCTAAGATTGTGATAGAAATACGGGTCGCTGTTTCTTAAATGCTTATGAAAAAGAACATTAGTCTACTGGTCATTAGCATTTTAATTTAAAAAATGGGCCACTGGTCGTCAAAATATGTTTTTTTTTTAAACGCCCTCGACAACTGGTCGTTAAAATGACATGAACACTCCCCTCACACAAAGTTGTTAGTGTTTTATGAAATTGTTTTAGAAGTATTTTTATCCAAATATTTTGTTAAAAGTAAATGGTTTCCGTTTAAACGGTATTTGCATTTCACGCCAAGAAATAAAAGCAGCAAACTTGAGAAATCCTATAGTTATTAATCAAAGGGCAATGCTAGAAGTTTGTGTATTGGTAATCAAGTGTACAAGGGTATGACTTTATCATTCATGCCATTGTTCCTCGAAAGATGCCTGGTAGAGTACCAGTAGATGCCTGGTAGAGTAGAGAAAATGAATGTTTGGTTATAACCTTTAAAGCTCCTTTCAGTCTGGTAATTTCGCATTCATGGGCCATATACCAACAGAAAGTTCACGTAAGTCTTCTATGAAGACGTTATATTAAATCTAATATGTGGCTTCCAACAAGAACATATACGATTGCAGATATTATTTGGCCAAAAGACTTAGCATGTATCTTAAATCTATGGCCTTGTATCCATCATGACAGAGAATTAAGAGCAACACTTCCATTCATCGTTCGATATAATAAGCTCAGATGGTTGGTTATTGGTCTGAGCAATCAACTAATCACGACATGCTTTATAAAGGAAGATACATATTGTTTTGTGTGGAACCATAGAAAGGACATAGTTTCTGATGAGCTTTGCACGAGACAATCAAATAAGGATTCTACTTTCGTCAAGTAAATCACACTGAGTAGCACTAACATGAGAAACGCAGTATATCAGCCGAAATTTCTGTTCTCGTCATGGGCTATGAAGCAGAGGAGGAGAATCGGTGATCAAATATTTGTGTTCCTCTATGGTACACATCCCTAAAAATCCCCAACCAATCTTGGGGGACCTGCTTTTAAAGGTATCAACTATTATTCAAGTAGCAACGCTGAAGAAAGAACAAAAAAAATGTTCTGAACAAAGGAAATTTACTTCGATTTCTCACTGAGTAAACTGACAATTTCTCATCTTCGAGTAAACTGAGGTTTTCTCATCGTTTAATGAACTGATGATTTCTCATGATTGAATGAAATTACGATTCTCATCGTTGAATACAACTGAATAGGCTCAGAAGATGACAAGGCTCTCACTAGTTGTGATTGCTAAAAAAAATTGTAAGATCACTTAGCTCTGACTATTTGTTGCTGAGTGCAAAGTTCATTAAGACAACCCTCCTCTTTCACGTTTTGTAAATCCATGCGTAAGAGTATATCCATTGAAAATCTCTCGAATCGTGTAGATGTGTTACGCCATTATGGGATTTAGTGGCTGAACTGAGAACGACATGTCAACAGACACATAACGAATCCCTTGCCGGGATTCAACTGCCTGGTCACAACAAAACCAGTCTACTACAGGCCTGGACAAGATGTATGCACTAGATCGTCATGCAAGGGACAAATCTATTGTACGATTTGCCAGGTTGGCCAGTTCTTGAAATGCATTGACTACTCGATATGAAAAATCGAGGGGATCCAACGCATGAAAAAAATGAAAAGTTGTTAGTTTAGAAAGTTTGTGCAAGCTAAAGGTTCACTTAACAGTGCCGGAAAATCGTATGCGAAAGAGACTAGAATGGAGACTAAACATACCGCAAAGTCTATCACGATCGAGACAGATAAGAGGGAATCTTGATGCCTTACCAACCCGTCCGAATAGATACACAGACCAACAGTGAATTAGAAACGCAAGTAAGCAATTTAATGGTGTGGTAAATAAAAGTGCAACACTTCTAGCAAGAAACCAGGCAAGATCGCAAGATCAAGTCCACAAAAATGCAATGAATCGTTATGAAAGTAACAGTTTGACAAATAAAAAGGTCAACACTAGTATCGGAAAAGTGGTTAGGTCCTGCTGATTAAACGAGTGGCAGGAATATTCAAAGTAGTCTTATATTTCCGCCACTTCCGTAAATATGTCAGTATATTATAATGGAATTGCCTGGATTTAATAAGCATAAATTGCTGAAAGTAGTTTTCTAATTAAAACATGACAATAGAGCAGCCTGCCTTCAGCAGATGTTTCTAAAAGAAAACTATTAGTCTAAAATATATCTTGATAACTAGCTGACTTTCTGACAGAGAAATTAATATCAGTTTTACAGTATATGATATAGCCATTCGTATGCCCATTGTTATGTATACCTAATTTGTATTGTTTGTTGATTTTTCTCCGTAACTCTGTTTTGCATATCTGTATTTTGTAAGTGACCTTAGCCCAAATTCAACTTAATGGTTTACCTAACTAGTGACATTTATTTTATAAACAACATAATACATAACTAATATTTCTCATGATCACAGATTAAATATACAGATCATTATTATAAGAGGCAAAATTATTTGAGTCTGAATCTAGGACATTAGTTTTACACTCGGAAAAAGAAATTAGTTTCACACTCGGAAATTGTTGACAAGTTTCTAAGTTATAAATATAAGTTAATGCTAAAGCCTAATAATACTATAGATAAGCACTTTGTATTAACAGTGAATAATGTTTTGAATAAATAATTCCACCCAAATGAAATACCGAACACACCAATTAGATTGATTCTGCTACAAGATGTTAAAGCAAGAATGAATAATGTCTTAAGTTAATAAGATTATAAACCCCTCTACATGTCCTAGGTCACAATTAACATTTTCTGAAAATGCTATTAATATTTGGACCGCTCCAGTGACCTAGTGGTTACAACGTCTGTCTTGGATGCGGGAGGTCGCGGGTTCGAACCCCGGCCGAGTCATACCAAAGACTTATAAAACTGGTACTAACAGTTGCCTCGCTAGGCCAGCCTGGTGTCATGATGATGAGACTGGACGGAAAATCATGCTACATGTCGGCAGCATAATACCCCAGTGCTAGTCATCACTATAAAGTGCCACACTGCAGACATCGTAGCGATATGACTAAATTTTGTTTAAAGCTACATTAAAAATCAAAACACACACACAATGTCTACTTCGTGAAATTTTCCATTCTAGAACATTCTTGGTTGTTTACAAGATCAAATATGCTAATAAATGTATAATAAAAAATGTGGTAAACAGCAGGTACAACAGGTTATTCTATGGGGAAATTCCGGTGTCCCAGAACAGACATATGAATCCTAATATTTGACAAGCACGTAAAGAAAATATTAGTTAAGTATTATTTGTTTACAAAATTGAAATTTACTGATAAGGTACACAATGAACATGATTTTGGACAAGGTCAAGTCCAAAATACAATTATACATATCATATTATCATGGATAATTTCTTTAACAAACTATACAAATTAAATATACAAAACAATATCAATGTTGTTACTTGAAAAATTATTCATTTCTACCTTAATATTCAAAGTGGAATCAGTCTTAAATTTTGTTCAGTATTTAATATAGATGGATTTATTTATTTAAATTTTTAACTGATATTACACAGTTCTCATTAATAAGTCTTGGACTAAATCATTGTTTTGGAATTATAGTGCATTCAGTCAATGATATTTTGGATTATATTATTGTGATGCATCATAAGGCTGCTAACACATCACCACATTCCAGGTCAATGGCATATGATCACATTCGAGACAATAATTACATTAACACATTCAATATTGGAATATATTTTGAACATTACTGGAAATCAGTTGGAACTTTCATTTAGATATTTTGAACCTTGACTACTGTTTGGGCCTTAATTCACTATCCTGTAAGTTCTTAAGTGCTTACATTGTATTCTAGCTAATGAAATTATTATTTGCTGAATTTTACACAATTGTTAGTTTTCGCTATTTTTTATATTCGTTTAAACCACAGAGTCCTAACACCATACACAAAGGTCTTTCACTTTTGCTCAAAAATATCCTCCCCAAGGATTCCATTATATCTAGCTATTCTTGACCTTGTTTCGCATATATATATATATATATATATATATATATATATATATATATATATATATATATATATATATATATATATATCAACGGGAGAGGAATGAGAATGGAATACCTTGTTTCAAAGCACAATCTGTGGCTTTTTAATGATACTTCGTATACGCATCCTGCCACAGGGTACTACTCGTACTCAGATCCAACTATCGGGGATCCATCTCTTTTACTTAATTGTTTTTTAAGTGTGGTGACGACCTATGTGCAATAACCACTTTTCAATATATTTAAAGCGTATTACTTACTGGAAAGTGAATAATGCTGATTAGAAAGCATTTCGGTATCTTTGTGAATCAGAGGGGATACACTACAAAAGTACTTAAGAGATTCATAAAGGCGCCAAGAAACCATCGCTGATGATGCATGCAAAGATGCCGACAAGACACAGAGAGGAGTATTCAGAGATTTTAATGCCAGTCGTACATATATGTCTGAATCAGTATAGATGTACCGATATAAGACTCCTCGTACCATTAGAGAGAACACGAGAAAGACAAGAAGATCCTTTGTCTCAAGTTGAACTCACACTCCTCTATTAAATCAGTATACAATCTGGTATGAACTATCACTGGCAAAACTCCTCCACAACAAAGAACACCGAAATCAAACAGAAATCGGAGAAAAAAGTCACAAATTTGCCGCCTGATTCTCAGGAATTCCAAACGGATTGATCGTTTGATTCTCGAAAATTTCAGATGGGCCATTTGATTCTCAGAAATTTCAAGCTGACTGACCGCTTGATGCTCGAAATTTTCAAAGAAATTGGTCATTTCATTCTGAGACAAAGCCTTCTCCAGATTACTATTCTGAAAACTTCCGCCTTGATAAAAGCCGTGTCAAAATCCTGTAGAAAAATGTTTCCATTCCATGTGAGGTCTGGAAACGTTGAAGATGACAGTAATCATTCTAGTCATCAAGCCCATAACACCTCAGCAGGACCAAATTATATCCAATTTCAAATGTATAAACACTTACCTGATACAGCAGGCTTTACAATACGAAGCATTTGCAAAAACATTTGAGAAACTGGCAACTTCTGTCGTTATGGCAACAGTGATATCGGTATCCATACAGGGAAAGAAACACATCGACCTTACAACAGTCGTCACTAACAAGTTGAATGTGCAAAAAACGGATGATGAAGGACAGGCTCGTCTGGTATGTCGAATTATGATAAGTTCTATGCAAACGATTAGAAAGATGGAGACAATGTTGCTATTACCATTTTACCGACCCAAAGCACCATCTTGGACAATCGACAAAGCGTCCATTTTTATAGCAGAAATTGCGGCTACACTTAAGTTTTGAAGTACGTTGACATTTTTGAAAACCACACTTTGGATTCCTTTCCCACTACCGAAGGAATTGCAGCAAGTTGAATTAAAAATACCCGTTAAAGTCACAAATGTTACAGAAACAAGATTTGATTAAAAGTATCTTGAAAAAAAAGGTCTGTACTGTTAACTGCGTGGTCGTTGGTATTTAGGAATGAAAAAGTAAATAAGCAGACAAAGATGAACTTAGTTACCATTGTCTGAATTGAAGATTTCATATAGTGACTTCATCTATAATATAAAACGGTACGTTCGATATTTTTGGTAAACCACGTAGTAAGAAAACTGTACAGTCAGGCTTCAAAACATCACACGTATCTCTGGGAAGTAGTATATATCGAATAGAACAAATCACATAGATGAGGTGGCATCCTTTGATGTCAGTCTGATAGCATCAATAAACATACAATATTTGAAAGGGAAACTAATAGAATACCAGCTGCAAGCTCGAAATTAGTCTCCTATGATATAATAAAAATCCGTAACTAAAGAGTTACATCTATTAGCGGGTATACTTAATTAGGGACTTTTATCTCATATTTTTACAGGTCCCATATGGCTTTCGACGTTGTCATATTGAAATGGAGACACTATTTTTTAAATCCAGACTTTTGTTTTAAAACAAATAATCAAAATTAAATATGAGATGAAGATGATGAAAAGGGAAATGAGTCATAATATATCGCTAAGCTCAAGACTTTTTTTCATTTTTTGTTTGTTTGCCACGACAAATATGCATTTTTCTTTTATACGCTGTCTATGCAAGGTTTGAAATTTTCGTTTATAAAGTCGGCAGTGAGTTACTGATTTCATCTATATTGATTTCTTGTCTGTGCAAAATAGTCTGGTGTAATTCTAGCTACCGCCAATTACAATTATCAGTCAGTATTGATAATATGTTCGTACTTGTGGTGTTGGCTTAATTTCTTCGAATACATTCCTGCGTGGAACATACGTTTCCTTAAATATCCACCACTGACAAATGACAGTATATTGCATGTTACCGTATGTACTCGCTTAAAAGTCGAGTCCAGTTGCATATTCCCTGATTTGTCTTCGCATAACGCGCAAGCATATCTGGGTCTTGGTTGTTTGTTCTACTGATTCGTCTTAACAAAGTGCATTGACTGAGGTCTACCAGCACGTTATGCAATGGCTGGTCTGGTTATTCAAATTTGCAGTTGGACTCGACTTACAGGTGGGCAGAGACTATATATGGCGTGAAATTGTTGTACTCTCTGACGTCGATAATTCTATCAGCTAAACAAATCCGTATTGTTATGTTTTCCAAAGAAAGCAACAGAAACACAGGACTGGTTATCATGTACACACATGATTTCGAATAAGTATCCCACTTTCGAATGCTTATTTTATTGTATCGGAGTTTCAAATAATCTAGGCGGTAGTAAGACAAGAATAAACCATCATTGAAAAAAGTTGTTCCTAAATATTGGTCATTATGCCAGAAAATCTTTTAATCATAAAGTCAATCTAAATATTCGACTTATTATGAAAAATCTATGTATGTAAAGTCTACCCACTATTGCTACTTATCTCAGAAAATATATGTATTGAAATTATGTCTATAAATTATATTAATCACATCAAATCTATGTATCTATTGATGTCTACTTATCACTCACATGAACGAAACATTTGTTCTTCCAAAGTATTTCCCATTATTACAACCTAAGACATATGTGAGAGACGGTAGGTTTTACGTAACATATTTTGCCCTTTTCGTTCCATTTTTGTCTCATAGAGGCCATAAGTCAAGAATTTATTGACGCCGCCAGAGAAATATAATCAAATTGACCCATTTCTTTGCATTGGATATTTGAACATCGGATATCGTAATTTCCAAAGCTATTTTCCTAGACGCATACAAGTAATATTTTATAGAATGAGGTGAAGAAATGAGGGAGTCGTTCAAACTTGATGGCATATTTTATAAATTTGTATGTACACTCTTGGACTTTGTAGAAACCGACGAATTTGGAAATGTCATCATTGCGGCTTACGTGACAGCCCATGCTCACTTAAAAATGTAAGAAGTTTTAGAAGTGTTAGGAGATCGTGTGCTGTATTTTGAAACGGACGATTGCATCTACAGCAATCGCCTGGGTAACTGTTACCCTTAAATGGAAGGAGACCGTTAAGGAGCCTGGATGGATCAGCACACCGACGACAAGATTCTAAGTTATGCCAGTGACGGTCCTAAAAATTACGACTGCGAATACCCAGACCCACAAGAAGAAAGAAGCCTTGCAGTCTGGAGAAGTTGGAAACTTTAAACTGATCACATACGAACCGCACAAGATTGTACGTTTACCCACACACCCGGTTGTCAGTCGGCCTTTAGAAAAAGTGTATCAAATCGTGTACCAGAAGCAAGTGCGACTTCCCAACTACTTCACTTTGCCGTACGAACAGGTAGATATTGGTCAGTATATAAAAAGGGACAACGTCCAAGACCGATAGTTCATTATAACTACCAAGACCAAGTTAGAAAGATGAATACTTTTAAAAAAACATCATTCAAGTTCTGTGATTCCCAAGTGGAGTGCGATGCTGTGCGATGAGAGTGATGCCGTACGCTGTGACCTGAACGATTTAGTACCACATCATGGGAACTTTGCTACGACTACTGCTACCACTACAACTACCATGGAAAGTGATGCTTTGCGTGTCAAACTGACGGATGCAAAAGCGATGCCACTCTTTAGAGAACACCTTATTACTTTACTGGTTTTCGTTGTCAATGTCATCCTCCATGTGAAACCATGTAGCTACCACCCTACGGATGTCATCCAACCCTAAGTAAACTCCTGAGGATTTCACCGTACCCTGATCGAAATGAGACTGCGAAAGACGAACATTTGTTCCCTGTGCGTTTGCCTAAATACTACAACTTTGAAAGTCGATTCCAAACCCTCCAAGGAAAATGGCCTAAATATCTTGGAGGACCTACCCCCGAAGAATTATCCAGAAACCGAATTTTATACCTGTGCGAAGGGGATAAACTCAAGTGCTTCACTTGCGGTGTGTCACTTCACGAGTGGGAGCAGAAGAGTCGGCTTACCAGGAACATGCTCGATGGTCTCCGCATTGTCACTACCTACCTTTAGTGGGGCGACTTCAGTACTCTCTGGATGGATATTTTACAAGAGAACATTTATGGTTTGCCTGTGGAGCTGAGAGAAATCATTTACCAAGAGTTGGTCAAAATACAAGTGAAACGCAAGCTCAAAATCATTTCTTCACTTTTAAACTATGCTCTCTTCTAAAGTAAACGAAGACTGATTATGGGAGGACACTACTTCAGTCACAAATATAAACGAGGTTATTGGCCATGACTCAGTGGTTCCTGATTTTTGAAGGAAGCTGAATGGATACTTTACAAGAGAACATTTCCGGTTTGCCTGTGGAGTTGCGAGAACGCATTTACCGAGAGCTGGTCAAAATACAAGTAAAACACAAAGAACAATTTCATCCGTTAAGTCGCCGATATTTGCACTACTGATACCTGAATGCTATAAGAACATTGATTCAGATGAAAATATGACAGTGATCAGACACTGGTAAACTGGACGTGGGCGAGAAGAATTGGTTTGTTTTGACTGATTCTTTTTACTACAAGGTTGACATAAAAACTCTTGACTTGTTTTTCTTCGTGTCACAAGTGAATTTCCATACACTACGGCAACCTGTACTGTCTCTGGTTCCTCTTCCTTCACTTAGATCGTGCAAGTTGACAGGCCTTGTATCTTCGCCATCCCTTTAACATGTTAATTTCCGGACATAGCGGTTCAGGCAAAACCGAATTTGTCAAATGTTTGATCGAACATAAATTATCATTTGATCGATCATCCACCTCAACGGATCGTGTGGTGTTACAAAGAGTGGCAATTGGCGTACAGTCTCTTGCGAGAAAGTCAAGACGTTTCCTTTGTGTTTGTGGAAGGCATTTTTGGCGGAGACGACGGAGTAGTGTCTGACCCCAGTCAAACCCATCTGGTCATGTTCGACGACATGCTGGGAGAAGACGAAGAAGACATTAAAATGTGGTTTACGCGCAAAGGGCATCATCGTAATGCCAGTGTCATTTACTTCAACCAAAATTTCTTTCAACAAAGTAAAGACCATAGTACGATCAGTCTCAATGCTCATTACGTGGTCTTGTTTAAAAACCCTGGAGATAAATCGCAAGTGTCAGCCAAACAGTGAGGAACGCCTTGGCTGACTCATGCGTACGACGATGCCACTCAAACCTTACACGCATATTTACTCGTGGATTTAAAATCTACTATTCCCGATTATTTGCGACAACAACAACAAAAATCTATAAAATCCTCAGACACTTTGGGTCTGTCTCATACAGCGTCCCTTCAGTCTCATCTTCCCGTCAAATTAAATCGTGCCTTGTTCGGCATCAGTCGCGAAAAAATCCCCAAATACGTGCTCATGTCTTATAAGCCAGTCTCAGGGAAGTCGTACGATGGTTTACCGTGACAGCACGTCAATAACTACAAGGCATCATTCACATTCCACATCAAAACAAACGCTTTTATGAGAGAAACAAAGTAGCATTGACGCAACTGGCAGATCTCCGCATCGACGACCAAACAAAAAAGCAAATCATTTTGAAACCTGGAGGATGCGGTTCTCTAGAAGGTGTTATCATTCGTTCACTCTTAAAATGGGATCCCTATGCTTCTAAAGTCCTCCCCAAGAAAAAAGCCACTCCCAAGAAAGCCAAACGGACCCAACAGAAAAAGAGCAGTGGTGTCAAGACCAGGTATAAACCTCAGAGAAAGAAAACAAAAAGCTCCCAGAAAAGACCCGAGAAAGCAGTTTCTTCCCGTACGAGACCACCGACGGTGACTGCATCTCCAGTAGACTCAGGTTCGTACACTTCTCCGTTGATGGTGATGCCTGCCAAGTCCAATCTGACACCCGTTCTTCATCATTTAATGAGACAATGGAAACCCACGTCTCCAAGAACTTTTCCTTCAACGGTGACACCCTCCGCCTCTTTAACTGCGTTAGCTGCTGCTCATAAAGTATCTTCCCCCAAAATCAAAGTCGAATAGAGATCGGGCATGTTACAGAGTTTACTGGATTTATCCAAGCAAGAAGTTCCACAATTTAGTCCGTTGCGAACCCCTCCACGATGCGTGATACGTGTCATCAAGTTTATACGACGTAAAGACAAACCGTGGCGAGGCATTCCAGTATAAAAAAGCCTGCGGTAAAAAATGAGAATCAATGTTTTGGTGCTCTGGAACATACAAAGATATCACCCATTTATCTTCTAACCCCAAAGAAAAGAAAAGGAAAAGATTTCCTCCTCGGTTAGCCAAATATTGGGACGTGTTGTCCATTATGTCCGAAGCCCCTAAAGACATGCGAAAACAACTCAATCAAACATCCTCCGAAAACGTCATCGATACCGTGTTTGAATGTTACCTGAATGTCTTGAAAGGCACGATACCCTTGTCTCAACATCAGAAAGAATGCTTAGGCTAGCATCTACGCGTTCTCCTCCAAAATGATCAAAAAGAAAATACCCATCCGTCAAAAGAAGATCTTGGTACAACGCGGAGGAATTTAGCCATGTGGTCAGGACCCTTGCTGAAAGGAGTTTTGGGGACAATGCTGGGAGGATTCATATCAGCAAGATAAAGAAAAGACCAAGAAGATAAAAGGGACCTCTGGAGTTAAAAGGTATCAGACGTGACCTTTAGAATTTGATGGAAGGAAGTAAACTGACTTTAGTGCCTTACAAATGATAGTTGGAATTCCATCGTTGGCAAGAGCAACAGACTCTACATTTACCTCCCAATCCTTATGCAACCGAGATGTCCCAGTTACAACACGAATAGCAATCGTTGATGGATCGCAGCAATTTGTCAGAAATGGAGAAATCGCAAAGGTAATGACAACTGTTGCAACGATAGCAGCTCTTTCATCAGAAAGTTTTAGACGTAATAGCCCTACCCCGATGGAACGTCCATAACCACCACCCCAACCCCCCAGCAGTGAAGACAGATGCAGCATCACGGATGCCAGAGGAAGAAGAGGCACGAAAATTCTTTCCAATACCCCAGTAATCTACCATCCCTAGCAAGATTTCAGCGTCCTTGCTGCCCCTTCCCCTACTCGTTAATGAGAAGAACTTAAAGCTTGGGTTAAAAAGATGATGTGCACTCCTCCTTTGATTGAAGTCGATGAGAAAGAAGGTAAGCCAGAAGTTATGAAAGAAAAGACCAAAATCATCCCGTTACCACCCCGACTGCCACCACTCTCCTAGACGTCTACTCCCATGGCACGTCGGAAACGTAAAGTCGTTTGTAAACCACCATCTCGCCCCATCCAAAATGGCATCAGTGAAAAGCGGGTGACTTATTAAAAAAGGAGAAGGTGTTAGCCAGTATATACTACGATCCATCCCATCCTGCATGTTACGGAGCAGATCAGAAATTTTATCGTGCCGCCAAAACTCGACTGAAAAGTGTTACTGAAACAAGCAAGGTACTCTTTAAATAAACCCATTCGACGAAAATGTTCCAGAAGTCGCACCCGAGTGGAGGGCATCGACCATCAATCGCAAGACGATTTAGCCGATGTCTCTCATCTGGCCACTTACAATTGTGGCTACAAATATTTGTTTTGTGTCATCGACGTCTTTTGTAAATTTTCTGAATTCGTCATTGACTTCCAAATCGAGTTGTGAGCTAGTGCTAGCCCTCAAACTGGTGTTGAAACAAAGTGGTCGTCACCATATTCGATGGCAAACCGACAAAGGCACCGAATGTCTAAACCAAGCTTTCCAAAAAGAATTGAAGAAACGTGACATTCATTTTTGACCACCGAAAATCCCGAAATGAAATACAGCATCGTGAAATGTTTTTAGCTCACTTTGAAAGAACGCATGTGGAAATATTTTACGCACCAACACACTCTCAAGTACATCGACGTCTTATCCCACCTGTTCCAAGCGTGCAACCAATATTGTCATCGGATCATTGATGTGCCCCCAAAGAAGTGACTCCTGACAACGAAGCGACCGTTTTTGAGCGCCTGTTTGGTACGTCTCCGTCGGTGATAGTCCCCAAGATTAGGTGCGCATTGACAAAACCAAACACACTTTCGACGAAGGTTACTTACCCAACTGGACCCCCGAATTGTTTCATGTCACTGGAAAAGTGCGTGGCCGACATCTTGTCGTCTATAAATTGAAAGACATGAACAGAGAAGTGTTAAAAAAGATGTTTGTCTTGCCCGAGGTACAACGCGTGACCAAAGAAGAAGGCTAAGTGTTCGACATCGAAAGCATTCTCGAAAGAAGAAAACGTAAAGTGGGAAAACGACGCGTCAAAGAAGTCAAAGTACGTTGGAAAAGATATACTCCCAGGTTAGATTTTTGGACTGATGCTTCGCAAGTCATCGGTTATAAGAAGAAGTAACCATCATGCTCTTCAACACAGCCTCAGTTGACAGTACAGTCGTGATTACTTCTTCACCGAGTTCTTCTCTGCAACATCTACAAAGCAACGTTTGTGGGTGTGGTGTGGGGAACGTGTGCCTAAAAAGCAAATTGTCTTTCTCTGCCAAATCTTTGTGGTGCATTGTGTAATGGGCCCGGTCATTGCCAATTTGAGTTTGCAACAAGGATATTAACAAATGTGGACCATTTTACTGAGTAGTTGCATCGGCCAGCTTCTCCCCAATCCTTCTCTGAAATACTCCTCAAACGGGAAGAATGATAGTCTTGTGTCCAACGTCAATCACCACTCCAACAATAACCACATCAGCAATCCTTCTATAGACACTTCATCTGACTTGGTGTGACACCGTAGACAGCAGCAGAACTCTGAAATTACGAACAACATAAAGCAATTTTATTTAACGTTACCCAGTGACAGTTCCATGGAGGTGTTTCACAACAATACTCTGAGTTGTTATAGAGCCAAATTACCTCAGGCAATCCACTTAGATTAGGAAACATATTGGGAAGTGGCTTTGTTGGAATTGATTTACCCTACACAAATCAGAAACATCACTGAAACTCAAAAAACTTTCCAGGTCGTAATTCTGAACGCACAATTGCAAGACTAGATGAATAAAATCGGGTTTTCAGGTGACACAGAGTCAGGAAGCAATTATACGTTCAGCATCTACACGTTTAAAATTTCCGCAGGCTATTATTTTAGCGGTGAATATTTGGTGAGCACAATTGCTGACAGGTTCGAGGCAGCTTTTGGCAAAGCCCTGAAAAGAGCCCAAAAAAGTGTTAAGATTGAGTACCATCAATTGGCTCCTTGCCTACTAATAATATTTCAGGATACCGAAAAGCTATCATTTAGTTTTAATGGTAGTTTGTTCAAATTTTGGGTGGACGTCCGCAGATGGTAGCACATAATCTAAGCCCGAAGTCCAACAGTAATATGGCTTTTTATATGGATTTTGGATTCCCTGTAGAACTGAACCAAGGACTCAATTTGATCTTTGTGTATTACAAGTACAACATAGTGGGACACACCTACTTACCGCTACTATAAGTCATTCCTTTCAAAGTGGATTCTACCACGACCAATGAACAGGAAGGTGGAAACACCCATCACGTTTACCACGAATTTTTACATCATCATTATTTACCCGTCAGTAAGTCGTATTTTGACACTGTTATCATTCAGATTTGGGATAAAATATTCCAATCCATATAGGAAAAGTCACATTGAAACTCCATTTTACGAAAACGATTCTCTAAAGTGTTGTAAGTCATGTATCCAGTGTATCAAAGCGTCATTGGATAACAAGGACATAGTTCAGGAGATATGTTGAAATTGGCCTTTCGTTCGGTTGCCTCGGTTTTTAAACCGATGATGACACGAGGATTGCATGCTTTTAAACATGCCCCCATTGACAAAGAATTTCTCCAAAATGACATCATCGACAAACAAAATCCTAAAGAAGTTTTCTTGAGACCAGACAATAATGTCTTTCTTCAAACGGGCAAAGACGTTATGGGCCAACGAGAAACTCCTATAAATGCCCTGGACGCTGCCGAGTCAGGCATTCCTGCTCCCCTGACGCCACAGTAAGGACAAGGCAGAAAGAGGCGGCGGAGAAACCCTTCCAGAGGACTTCATACCCTCAGAGCTAGAAAGACCAAGAATAAAAGAACCATTGGAGGCTTATAAGTTTTTGATTATTCAAAAAACAGAGAGAAAAGAAAGAAAGAAAGAAAAGGATGCACCGAGAGTCTTGCGCATGTTTTAAGTCAGAACTGGATCAGTTTACCATGTCACTCTCCATGATGACGATGCAAGAATCTCAATGGGTCGAATTTCATTCCGTCTCATCTGTCATGGACGCAGGATGAGCTCCCATCGAGTTTGAAATCAAGTTACAGCCCGAACATTACATCGATCTGAATAGTAGTTACATGTACTTGAAAGTGAAAGTGATCGACACATCGAAGGAAGGTCCCGATATAAAGGACGAAGATAAAGTAGCCCCCGTCAACAATTTCATGCATTCCTTGTTCAGTGTGGAGTGGATTTATCATTGAATAACAAACTGGTCAGTAGCAGCATGGACACTTCCTCTTACCGAGATTCCTGGAAAATCTCTTTACGTACGGAAAAGAATCATAGAACACCCATCTGGATGCTTGTGTGGTGTGGAAACCTGACACAGCAGGCAAATTCAACGATACCGATTTGATTACAGATAAAAAACCTAACCACAATATGGGATTCAACGGTCGACGAAACACAATCAATGGACCCAGGAACAATTTAGAACTGATGGATCGTTTGCATTTAGACATGTGGTTGCAAGAGACGAATGTTCGCCTGAGACTGAATCGTAGCAGTGCCGCTTTCCATTTGAGTCCGCCTATTTCAAAACAAGCATTCAAAAAGCTAGACTCTACGTACGACGCGTGGAAGTGTTACCTAAAGTGAGAAACAACACCAGTCACACTTTGAGCAGAACGACCGCCAAGTATCCGATTCGACACCTGGAAGTGAAAACTTGTACCATTCCCGCTGGACATCAATCGATGATCGAAGATCGTCTGTTCCAAGGACAGTTACCCAAACGTTTGATCATTGATATCGTCAAACATACAGCCTTCAAAGGAACCTTAGTGGAAAATCATTTTGAGTTTCAGCAGTACAGTGTATCCAAGATCGAAGTCAGTGGAGATGTCCAAAACTTGTGTACCAGGCTTTTCGAACCTGACTTCAGTGGCGAGAAGAAGAATTGCTTGAGATCGTTCTTGTCCCTGTACGATGCCACGGGGCAGATAGGAACCTACACCAGTACGAGGATTATGCAGAAGGGTACACTTTGGGGGCCTTTGATTTCACTTCAGACCAAGGTAGCGACGAGGGCCATTTCCACTTTATAAAATTCGGCCAATTTCGTGTAGAACTTCAATTTGCAAAGCCAATACCCCTGAACAAGACGGTGAACGTCACATTGTATCCGAATTCGACAATACCATAGAAATCAATAGCTTTAGAGAAGTCAGTCTAGACTATTAGAAACTATGTAAGCCTGTTATCATTCTTTTAATAGTTGAGAACCTTTGGAAATGAAATGGAAGTATACCGTGGAAACAGAACACAAAGACAAAGACGAAGAGGTTATTGTGATGATGTTCAGATGGCCAGAACAAGAACTACATTTAGTCTCCTGTTTTGCCAAGCACATGGCAGAAAATAAAATATGGAATTGGTCATTAAAGATGGCTATGGATGTCAAAACGATTATCCCAGTCAAATTGAACACGATACATGTCTGATGATGAGTAAAAAAGAAAAATTGGACGAGAGTCTGGACGTCGCTTGGGGTCGCATCTCAGAAGAAGCCGTGTTGCATCAGTGGTAAAAACACTTGCGTGATCATTCCTATACTCCACTGATGGCCCTAGAGATCCATCGCATCGAAGCTCTCTTGGCCCAGAGATTTTCAAGCAAAACATCAGGATTGAATTGATGACTTATCATTACCAGCGAGAAAACAAGAAAAGAAAACAATAATTTATACCTGTGAACTTTATTACCTTTTGAACCACTGTTCGTACACTGCTTCTTGGAATCCAGTGGTGTGTGCTAAAGATGAACTGCCTCATCGCAAACCTCAAGACCATCTAGCTTACATCATCAACACGGACGACTGTCATCTCCCAGGAACTCACTGGGTAGCCGTCTACATTCCTAAAGAGGATTGTGTGGAGTATTTTGATTCGTATGGATTACTACCTTTGGAAGTGGACATCTTTAACTTTATGTGAAGAAATGCCTAGACGACAAGATTCAATAATGTGAAATTACAAGGCATTAATTCAATGTTGTGTGGACAGTATTATGTGTATTTCCTTCATCAACGCCGTCTTGGATATTCTTTAGAACATTTAGTGACTTTTTGTAATCGTCACTCTTTCTAGAAACGATGAAAAGTAGATCGATGGTTTTGTGACCATTATGGCTATCTCTGGTCTTTAGCTAGGACACTTCCATCAGTTGAAACTTGACTTCACTTCAAACATTGTCAACCTTGTCAAAAATAGTATATTTGTTTGAACTTTGTTTGCTTTGCTGTTAATTGTTTGCGGTTATTTGTTTGAATAAAAAATGTGTTTTCTAAAAATGTGTCTCTCGTTTGTATTCAATATTTATCGTTATACATATTCTTTGGCTTCTCTCTATCCCTCACGCTACAACAACTATCATAGCGTTCTGACCCAACAAAAATCGTACGGATGTTTTCTTTTTCGTCTGCTCTTGAACAATATAAAGGGAGGCAGCCTCCAATAAGTACAAGCTGGTTTTTCTGGAAGTACGCAACATCCATAGCCGGCTTGCCGAGTTCCTTGCCTCTCCTGCCTGTCTCGGACATTCGTACATGGACGGAGATGTGGAACAATTTTCACCCGTCTAAAGCTTTGTGTCCCGATATGAGTCATAGCAGGCGACCAATCGCTACTGGCGTCACATACTGCTTTGGTTGACACCGTTGCTTAGTTCTGGTAGACTGTAATTCGTCTTTGACAATGAGTGCGTGTTGGGTTCATTCCCACTCATGATAGCCCTTCATTCAGGTAGTTAGGGACTAAATAGTCCTACGACATGACGGTTCAATCAAACACTGTTCTATGAACACATAAAAGCCTGGGGGATGAGGCTCTAATTCCTTCCCCCAGGAGTAATCAAACAGCCCGCCGTGCTGGCATAAATCGTGATACATGCACGATAGTGCGATAATCACGTAAATTTAAATAGTCTAATCCAGCCAGTCTGTAAACATTCCATTCACAGACTGGACTCCAACCAGAACACACGTATTGGGTCTTTACACTCGTAAGAAGTGTCAGATCCACAAGCCAATAGTTTGGTTCATCAAGTTGCACTAACCGCAGAATCAACATCAACCATCAACAACAAAATAACATCTGTGTTTTTCCGGCCCGCCCATTAGTTTCGACCTGTAGACGAGGCCCGGCAGCCCGCCAAGCAGATCGACCTGCATACGTGGACCAGCAGCCCGCGAAACAGCCCGCCAAGCAGTTTCAACCTGCATATGAGGTCTAACTGCTCGCCTAGCAGAATCCAGTAATACCCTAGCACCTACATTTTTTTAAAATTAGATCAGGGAGGGAATCAAAAGGTAAATTTTATACTTTCGGCATTAAACCTTCGGGTACTTATCTATTTGTGCTTTTTGGAAATTTAAACCCTCCAATTATTACTTAATCCTCTTACTCAACTACTAACATTATTTACATTTAACCAACTAATTAGTATTAGTTTACATATAGAGAATATCAACCCTCCCAACACAGCTCTATTATCTTCAGATTTTGGCGCCCTTTTAAAAAATGTTGCGAGTTACTAGGTCCCAAGTCAGGATGACTACTAATAGGTATACAGTCAGGAAAACCAGCAACATCGTCAATATGGCTAGTAAACTTAACAATTCCATTGGCGGAATGCCTTAGTAAGCCCAAACGTTTCGGGCAAGATTGGTGAAAACTCAAGAAGGAATGACGGTAGAGACAGGTCAATTCCAAATGTCGAACTGGACAGTCCCCTCAACTTCCAAACTATCTTTGGGCACTTTGCATTCAACGCCACCTCATGTTTACTCATTCAACGTCCGTTGGACGTGATCTCGCACATACCAGGCGACGAACCCACAATTTCAAACACAGCTACTATATCAGGCCGCGACAAACTTTCGGAACCAGAAAGATTTGTCAAATCCTTCCAAATGCCCTCACCCATACAATGCACCCCAAGACTGACTAATCGGGGCACCCTAGCAAATATCACATCCCAAATAACTGTACCAGACCTGAGTGGTCTGGAGGTGCTGAACCTGTCTCCCAACAGGAAAAACCCTATTCAAATTGTTTTCCTATATAACTCAATGGCAACCATAGATACCGGATCACCAAACAAAATGGGAGACAATAAGGCACTTCCGGACCTATCAGAGTTATCAGATTTACCAGAAACCCAGTCAACACCAGCAATATTTTCTCACCCAACTGAACCAGCTACTCTCATTCCTTATTTAACATCCAGCCCACAACCGTCATCACCCACTATGCCATCACCAATTAATTATCCTCAGCAGTGCTTGTCTATATTTCCCCCTCACCAATAACCTTTCACCCCCAATCACAACGTCCAACAGGTAAGCACCGTGACAGATGCCCCAAACCCACCCACTACCACCAACAGCCAGGGCAGGAATAATAGACAGAACAAAATGTCTCACGTACAACCATTACCACAAGGCCATAACCAGGACGGACAGACAAACAGCTCAAAATTAAAGAGCAAAAACAGCCCCTAGGCAAAAGTCACCCACTCTAGCCAAATACCAGACCCCTCCAAGGAAACAAGCATATTAGACATAGACATATATAATCTACTAGGAACAGACGATGAGCAGGTTAGCCAACTCATACATATGAAATCGCCTGCTAAGAGGAAGACTACATTACCAGCCGAGATAACAGACCAAATAAATTGCACGACACAGATGAACGGAATACCCAAAAGAAAAAACACCAAAAGAGAAAACTCAAAGACAGCGAACAACAAATTGAAGGACCCGACCAAGGAAAGCCGTACTACCAAACAACAAGCAGCAAAGATTACGAAAGAAGAGACCAAGCAACAGACGGAAAAGGACAACCAAACCACAAGAGGACAACAACAGGGAAAATGCCAATATCACAGCAAAGAACATACGGTATTCATCACCTGTGGCAGTTCTAAAAGAATCAACATCAGCGACAGAAGCCTAGCAACAATCTTGACTAAAACTCACTCAGGAGCTTTTGAAATTATCAGACCCAGATCCAATTACATAATAGTTAGGTGCAGCACCCTCAGACAGCTAGACAACAAATTGGATCAATCCAAGTGAAAGTTACAAGACACAATGCATTCACAAAAGCACATCGCAGCAGGACCTTGCAGGACTCGACCAAGAACAAGGAAAAGGGGTAACAGTCTGATGCAATCCAAAAAACCAGTAACCTACAAAATGGTCATTAAATTGCATGCGAAGTACACCTTCCTAAGCAATTATGACCTCACCATAGAGATAATAACCCAAGAGGCTTACATATCCAGGGCTTCCAGGTGCAAGACAAGTCGCGAACAGATGACCAACACAATACTACTGGAATTCAACACAACCCCACCATTGCTTGTCTACTTCGATGGCTATTCTTACCCTCTCAGTGAGTACATAAATAAGCATCGCTTCTGCAGTCATTGCACAGCATGGGGATTTCACGCCAGCAAGTGTAAGAACAAAAAAACGTTGTGATACCTGCGGCGGTACGCAGCAGCAAATGCACATTCACAGGCCAGAAGTGTGCAAATTGCAACAGAACCCATCACCCCATTTCGAAGGATTGCCCATATACCAGGAGACAAGAAGAAATAATTGAACTTATGACTGAACAGAAATTGCCATACATAAAAGCAAAAGCCTCAACACACTTGAAAAATACCATGGAGGAAAAGGAGCCAGCGCCATAACGCTCTGTTATCCCTATTCCTAAGCCCGCCCCTACCCGCGCCCAACCCAATCCAACAAACCAGCTGACAAAAGGACCCTCCCCTTGCACTCAAACGATAATAAGAAACAAGTAAAATACCCATTAAAAAGAAAACAATGCTAATGGCAACACCATCAAACCAACCAACCCTGACATATCGACCTTCATTCGTAATATAAAGAAAATGCATACAAATCAATGACGAGCAATGCAAGTAACAAGGGCAAAAGCAATGCAGATAATACAAGTGCGCCCCCCCCCCTCCGAGATCTTCTCACATGCCACCATTATACTCTATCTAAAAGACGTCTTGGATAGAATTACACCTATATATCAGAACCACCAGATACCTTGTATCCCATTCTTTAAATTACTGTCAGACCTATTAGAGAAACACATTGAAACCACACAATAATTTGACCACTAGAATCTATAAAAATAAATTAATTACAACATCATGTAAATGGATAAAATCACGAAAACCAAACTAATTATCTGGCAATGGAATATCCATTAACAAATCAGAACTAATAATCACACTCCAACAATCCAAACTCAAACCAGATTTAGTAGTTCTCCCAAAAACTCTAATTCACCAAAATTCGAAAAATATACCTAAAATCCCAGGTTTATCCACCAGTAAATTCATCATGGGAGATAATGGGGAAAATAGGGTGGTTTAGCCATCTTTGTCAGCAACTCACACCCAAATACACCATTCGAACAATACTCCATAACTCCAACAGACCCTGACAATCCAGCAACTCTTGAGTATCAATCGATGCTCATCCACAGTGGTCAATTTTTATTGAAATTTTCGATTTATATGACCCTGATAAGCCACGTGCCGTCTCTCCTCTTAACTATTCCAAATTAATCAGCACAACGAATGAATATATAATATGTGGTGACTTCAACGCACATAGCGAAAGATAAGGTTGAAATCAATAACACAAGAGAAGCTTATTGATTGAAGAATGGGTCCTTTACAACAATTTGGTTGTTGTAAATGATGGTAATAAAATAAGAATCTCACCAGAGGACGGGTCACTATCAGCAATTGACCTCACACATTTGCACACCCAGATTATCATCTATGACAAATTGGGAAGAAGAAAGAGACTCCACGTTGGGTAGCTACCATTTCCCCATACATATTACGATACACTTTACTAACCCAGTTGCCACCTCCTCAAAATTACCCAAATGGCGACTCGACAAAGCCAACTGGCATACATTCAGTTCCTTACTTACCGGTAAAACTATATCCAATCTACGGGAAGACGACATCGACAGATACAACCAAAAAATCCTTGAAGGGATAAATGCAACCGACACTCAATACATCCCTATTACTAGAAATGAGATCACTCCAAATACAAAACAACCCATCCCATGGTGAAATGACGACTGCAAAAATATAATCAAGGAGAAAAAGAAAGCCCTCAATACATTTCGTCATACAGAACAATCAAATGACTACATTGACTACAAAACAAAAGAACAAGCGAAACTATTGTCAAAAGAGCAAAGGAAACATCTTGGCAAAATTACTGCTCTACCCTTGAAATCAAGCAATGCAATTCCAAACAGGTTTGTAACAAAATAAAAGCAATGCGAGGCAACATTAGTAACAGTATCCCAAATATCAATGGTGCTTCAACTAACAAAGAAAAAGCCGAACATATAGCAAAATATTTCGCCGAATGAGCAAGAACGATAACCATTCAGCCCAATTCCATGCACACAGAGCAACAGTAGAATGTAAATATCCTCACCTCTTTACTCACCAAGACTCCAGGAATTCTCCACTAAACGACCTTTTCACCTTAAACGAATTCAGATCAGCCCCCATAAACAAGAAATAAAACTCTCCAGGAAAAGACAATCTAGGATATGAAATATTTAAGAACATCCCACCCAATATTGAAGAAATCATATTAGATATGATTAATCAATCATGGCAGACAGGACATAGTCCCAAAAATGGAAACAGACTATAGTTATCCCTATACCAAAAGCTGGTAAAGAGACCACAGAACTATCCTCTTACAGACCAGTCTCCCTCAGTGATACTATATGTAAGATGTCGGAGACAAAGATAAACAACGGACTTAAACATCACCTTGAAAGCAACAATCTTCTCTCACAAAACCAAAGTGGCTTCCGCAATAAAAGAACCACCCTTGACCAACTAATAAGGCTTGAGTCACGCATTAAACTATCTTTCAATGCTAAACCAAAATGCAATCGACATCTCAAAGCAATATTTCTAGACCTTGAGAAAGCCTTTGATCTAGTTTGGACTGATGGTCTCATCGCCAAATTGAACCACTGTGGAATAAACGGCTCCATGCATAAATGGATCAAAAACCTCTTAAAAGACAGACATCTTGGAACTAGAATAGGTGCTCAATATTTAGAAGAATATGTATTGGAGAACGGCACCCCCAAGGAAGTGTATTAAGCCCGACCCTATTTAATATTATGATAAACGACCTAGAACGCTCTGTTAACCTCAGTCAAATCGATTTATCGCAATTTGCTGACGACAGTGGCATATAGAAAGCGGGCAACCCACGCAGCCAACAGTTAATTACTGAACTGCAAGCCAATTTAACTAATATTGGCAAATGGGCTGACGAAAAAGGGTGCTCAAACTATTAAAACGAAAGACAACTGGAATACTATTCTCTACCCATAAAGGGTACAGTATAGAACCCCCAACCCAATAAATTCAAGGCGAACTCATCAAATTTGAAAGAGTGGCCAAAATATTAGGTATGTGCTACGACCACCACCTCTCATGGAAACATAACATCACTGAATTAATACGCAAATGTAATGGAGACCTAAATCTCCTGAACAGACATCAAAGGTTTACAATGGGGTGCAGACCGACCAAGACACATTAGTAACACTCAACAGGGTCTTAATTAGATCCAAACTGGATTATGGACACCAGATCTACGTCTCTGCCAAATCATCACTTCTCAAACGCCTTGACATAATCCAGGCTAAAGCTCTGCGTATATGTACAGGCACACTCAAAAGTACCTCCAGAGAAGAACTACAGATCGTTACAGTCGAAACATCGTTAACATTAAGAAGAGAAGAATTAACACTAAAATATGTAGCAAGAATCTTCATATACAAACTCAGCCATCCCACAAGGGACATCATTATTAAATGCAACATCCCATTTAGCCAGAGACTCGTCCCCTTCCTAGCATCCAGAAGAAAAGATCCACTCATTATGTAAAGAACTACAACCCGACTGTCTTCATGCAGAACCAACACAATACCCAGACCCCACACCAGGGACAAGCAAAAAACCCAATATCAACACCTTAGCAACAACTTTCGGATCCAAAGAAGAACAACGATTAGAAATAAGATCAAAGATCCTGACTATACTAGACACTTCTTATAAGGAATTCACCAAAATTTACACAGATGGATCAAAATCAAACAACCCTGACAGAACTGTTGAAGCACTCACTATTCCGGAATTAAATGCGGAAATAGGAAGTAGAATCCCGGATAATTGTTCAATATATACAGCAGAATTTTGGCCATATTTGAAGCATTGAAAACAACATATCAACAGAAATTCCGGAAAACTTTAATCATCAGCGATTCACTTAGTGTAATAAAAACCTTGGAAAGTGGCAACTCAAAGGGGTGTGAAAACCTCCTAAAGGAAACAAACTTGTTACTTAAGAATATGAAAAAGCAAGTCCTGACTGTAGAATTCATGTAGGTCCCGTCCGATATCAACATCCCAGGCAATGCCCTTGCCGACCTAGCAGCAAAGAAAAGAACCAACGCAATGAACCGGAACCGCCCTAATCGATTACAGCGTCCCAGAATTATACAGCAGGATATCCAAAAACTCGCCTCTAAATGGCAAACCGAATGGGATACATGCTCCAAAGGACACACCCTGTACTCGATACATAAAACAGTGAGTCGCAAGATCAAAGCACCATCAACTAACAACAAACACCATAAACGGAACAGGAACCTAATTAAAACAGGAAAAACCCTACTTGCAGGTAGTATAGGGAAATATGTCCTGGCTAATCGAGGAAATGGAGCGAAATGCCACAATGATGATGAAGACCTGTTGCATGTAATCAATATATGCCCGAGATATGGAGATCAAAGGAAACAATGAATTACCACGCTAAAGCAAATTGGCTCATCATGTACTTAACCCGAACTACTGTATCAAAATAATCATCATCCCAATCAAACAAATGAGACCATATTAGTCTTCCTCATGGAGATTGATAAAACTTGCAAGATATAACCCTGCCCATTATATTCAGACCGGTTTGACATTTCATAAACTGTTTATATCTATATACTTACATAGTAACCTCTCATTCAACCCAGGCACATAACTGCTAGTTTCAATCACTGAAACGGGCGGGGAAGTAAATGCGGATATATTTTACGGTTTATCGCCTAAGAGGGGTGTGTACCGCGAAACGCGGGCTGATGCTGCACCTGCGCTTATCACTCACTACGTCACCCTGGGTAATTATATAGGCAATGCATTATAATGGCAGATAGAAACGTAGGTCATCTCCCAATCTCCATTTATACAACATCTTGTCACTTCATCACGGGACGCCACTCTTCGTTTGGCTGTGTGGGGAATTAGGTACAGGTGTAGCATACGGTTTACCTCCCAAGTGGGGGGGGGTGTAATGCCAAGCACGGGCTGGTGATGCACCTGTACCCACTGCAGGACCCTGGGTTGTCCGAATGCATGACCCACTAAGCAATTCAATAAATGATTGGTAACCAAATAGCCATCAATACTTATACTAACAACATGTATGTGCTATCACTTACTACTTAAGGCATGATGGATCATTTACATATAAGAATTAAAACTGGCCAATAATATTTGACATTATAAGGTGGCTTAAACCCCAGCCATCAGAACCCGCTACACAATGCGGCAACGATTAGATCAATAATATCGTTAAATATTAAAGTAAGAACCCAGATATTAGATCTATATCGTGTCTGAAAGCCCAAAGCCATCAGGACCAGGTACACAATGTGACACCAAATTTACATAATTTGGAAATATGTCCCCAAAATTTAGAATTATTAGGTGGCTAAAAAACCCAGCCATCAGGCCCCCCCCCCCCCGGCACAAGGCAGAAAAAGAAAAAAATATGATTAGAGTAGGAATCCCAAATATCAAGAGACTAAATTAATTTCCCTAAAATAGTCTAGGAAGATCCATCAAGTCATCTCTATCATATCCTACAATCAGTACAAATAATGATTTTCCAAATTACAAATACGGCAAGACGCCGCCGTTTACTATACGGAAACTGGTGAACAGCAAAACGGTCCCAGATGTAAGAGGCATCCCTCCCACTCAGTCCGGCATACCCTTGCCACTGCCAGACATGAATTATATGAGTGCGTGTGGGCCATTCCCACTTACCATGAGTCCCGTGAGACATCAATGTCTCGAAAGCGGACTAATCAAATAATACTTTTAGGTGCACTGATGCGTTGGGGGAAGTGGCACCGTTCCGTCCCCCTCGAACAAATCGATCAGCCCCAAACGGGGCATTAACTAACTAGTCGTACATGCCCATATGGGCGCAAACGACGTAACTTCAAACGACCGACCGACAAGTCTGTCCATTGCATTGATTCACAAAAAGAACGTCGACCAGGCAACATCGAGGTGCACTACATCTTGGCGTTATTAGCACAGTATTAACGCTGTGACTGGAAAATATTATGACTGGGAAAAGATGACAGACTTCATTTGAAGAGGCCACTTAGGGTGGGTGTTGCCCACCAGTGACGAACATGCCAGGCCATGTACCAGTTGAGACCAGTTGAGACCATATCCGGACAAGCTGAGACATTTCTGAAACTCGAGATGCATAGCCTAGTTACTTTCAAAGTTGTCTGGTCGAATTCTTATGAGTCTCATTTTGGCTAGAGAACCTAATTGATAATATCTATTTTTAATAACATAATTTGATCTGTTTCGTTATAGCCATCAACATTTTTATACTCCTTTTTTCTTATGCATGATAGAAACTCTGTATAAGTCATTTTGATTTCGCTGATTGGTATTTACTAGTTATTAAATGTACACAAAATTCCAACTTATTAATTAATTATTTTCAAGTTGATTTGAATAATTGCACAGGTGGCTTACACATTATTGGCATTTTATTGTCCATTTTAATAACTGGACTAGATTTGTAAAAAGTACGAGCTGGTTTCTCTGGGAGTACAAAACATCCATGGCCTGCTTGCAGGATCACTTGCCTCCTGCTTTACTCGGATATGGAAAGAGATGTGGAACAATTTCCACCCGTCTAAAGCTTGGTGTCCCATTGTGACATCATATTGGCGATCAATCGCTACTGGCGTCACATACTGCCTTGGTTGACACCCCTGGTCATTTGTGTCAGACTGAAATTCATTTCTGAACATGAATGCGTGATGGGTTCCTTACCACTCATGACGGCACTTCATTCAGTTCATTAGGGACTTATTAGTCCTACGACATGACGGCATAGTTAAACAGTGTTCTGTGAACACATAAATGCCTGTGGAATGAGGCACCAATTCCTTCCTCCAGGATTAATTGAACACCAACCTTTGCTGGCATAAAACTGTCGTACATGCCCTAGCCGGTCGAAAAAGACGTCAATTTAATAAGTCAGTCAGTCAGTCTGATCATCCATTGTTGACTTGTCCTCCTATGAATTTGTGTTCAAGACTAGCCAAGCTGAACGAAGCTTACGTAAATTTACATCGTGTCAGGCAAAGTCTGATACCCAAACCTGAAGAGATAGAGAATGCCAGAATGTTGAAAGTGACAGAAGACCTGATAGAAGAGCTCTTCATAGAGAAAATCAAGAAAGAGAAAGAAGAGAGGACGGAGAAGTACAGACTTCCGAAGCAAAGAGAACAGAAAGAGATCAACAGCAACAACTGCAGGAACCAGACAGATGTTTTTTCGACTGCTGTGTGGAGAGAAAAGAGTTTTCCTTCTCTTTCCGAAGAAGCAGTCCCTACCCTGTGGAAAAGCTTGCCGCCAGATGGGTACGCAATCCTAGACGTTAAACGATTGTCATAATCCCCGTCCACAAAAAACAACCTTTTTCAGGGCTAACCCAATATTCTAGAAAAGACATACTAGTTCAGTTGCCAAAATATTTTGTATTTGCGATTTTCTGTACGTTAAAAATAGAAGTTTGTCTATAATTACTTCGTTTGTTTGTTTTATGTCATAAAAAATAGAAATGTGTCTATAAGCACTTTATTTCCCTAGCTTGTCAAATAGTCTGTATGTGTTTGTGTTTGTAGTTAGTGTTCGTTGCACGTTTCATATTTGTTGGGTGATGATATGGACAATGCAAGTTTTAGTGTCATTGGATGGTTTTCTTCATGTCCGTGCTTCACAACTATAAAGGAATCGTTAGTCAGTCTGGCTACAGATCAACGCATGCGATTGGAATCAGCAATTAAACTGGCATTCAACTCCAAATGAAAGATAGACAGAAACCTAATTGCATATTCATAGACATGGAAAAGGCATTCGACCTCGTTTGGAAAACAGGCTTATTAGCTAAACTTAGCCACTTCGGAATAACTGGAGATTATTTAACTTCATCGAGAACTTCTTAAATGATCGCAAAATTATAACTAGAGTCGGGGACACTTATTCTGACATATACGCACTCGAGAATGGTACCCCAAAAGGGAGAGTACTCTGCCCCACACTCTTTAACATCATGATTAATGACTTGGATCAAAATATAGCTTCAAACCTAGTTGAAATGTCACAATTTGCGGATGACAGTGGTATATGGAGAGCAGGTAACACCACGAGTCACAAAATCATTAGCGAAGTCCAAGATAGCTTAAACAATATTGCGATATGGGCAGATAACACCACGAGTCACAAAATCATTAGCGAAGTCCAAGATAGCTTAAACAATATTGCGATATGGGCAGGTAACACCACGAGTCACAAAATCATTAGCGAAATCCAAGATAGCTTAAACAATATTGCGATATGGGCAGGTAACACCATGAGTCACAAAATCATTAGCGAAGTCCAAGATAGCTTAAACAATATTGCGATATGGGCAGGTAACACCACGAGTCACAAAATCATTAGCGAAGTCCAAGATAGCTTAAACAATATTTCGATATGGGCAGGTAACACCACGAATCACAAAATCATTAGCGAAGTCCAAGATAGCTTAAACAATATTGCGATATGGGCAGGTAACACCACGAGTCACAAAATCATTAGCGAAATCCAAGATAGCTTAAACAATATTGCGATATGGGCAGGTAACACCACGAGTCACAAAATCATTAGCGAAGTCCAAGATAGCTTAAACAATATTGCGATATGGGCAGGTAACACCACGAGTCACAAAATCATTAGCGAAGTCCAAGATAGCTTAAACAATATTGCGATAAATGGAGATTAAAACTATCACATGTAAAAACTATTGCAGTCCTCTTTACAACCAAACATAGTTATAAATTCAAGTAACCCGAACTCACCATTCAAAATAAAATCATCAAATTTGTAAAAGAACCACGATTCCTAGGCATGCGTTATGATGAACATCTTAATTGGGGACACCACGTAAATGACCTAGTAAATAGATGCAATAAGGATATAAACTTATTAAGGAACCTTAAAGGATCCACATGAGGATGCAATCAAGAAATGATCTTAACACTATTCAGGACATTAATGCGATCAAAACTGGACCATGGGTGTCAAGTAGACAATTCAGTTCCACATAGACACCTTAAAAAAGTAGACCAGATACAAAGAAAAGCGCTCGTCACTTGTACCGGTGCTCTGCATGTCTGTGTCGCAAGCTGAACTCCAAATCCTAACTGGATAACTGCCCCTACACCTAAGAAGGCAGGAATTAACCCTACGATATGCAGCTAAAGTAAATATCCAACCTATCACACACCCCACCTGTACAGCCATAAATAAATGCAACACATCTTTCAGTAACAAACAAGTAACTACCGTCCCTGCAAGGAAACGTATACACCAATTGATTAACCAACTACCAATTGAAAATTACCAAGCCGATTCAACAACAAACTACGAAACAACGCCATGGACCAATATCAAACCATCAGTTAACAAACAAAACACGGAATTAGGCAATAAAAAAGACCAAGAACTAAAACTTAAAACATTTATCACAACTGAAATTATGACAAAATACCCTAACTCAATTAAAATATACACTGACGGGTCCAAAATATCAGAGCCCCCCACCCCCGAACTGCAGCAGCAGTGGTAATACATTGTTGAACATTAAAATGGGCAAAAGGCTACCTAACCACTGCTCTATTTACACAGCAGAATTCTGGGCCATCCTGGAAGCCCTCAGCTGGATTAACGAAAACAGCATTCCCAAAGCAGTGATTATAAGTGACTCGCTGAGCGTCATAACATGTATACTAAATAACAATACTAAATCAAGAGAAAATATCCTCAGGCAAACATACTTATTAATTAAAGAATTATATAACAACAAACAACACATCAAATTCATGTGAATACCATCCCACATTGACATTCAAGGAAATGAGTTAGCTGACCAAATAGCGAAACAAAAACTAAATGAACTACCTCACATAGCAATTAATTACAGTGTCAGCGAACTCCTAAGCATAACCAAATCTTTATTGATAGCAAATGGCAGGAATAATGGAACCAAAGCACCAAAGGTAGGGAACTATACTCTGTTCTAAAATAAATCAACAGGAATAAAAAACCACTTAAAATCAACAACAATGATAAAAAGCCATAACTAGATCTATACCGGAAAAACCACATTGGCCAGCAGCTTAGGGCAATACATAGGACCCCAACCCGACAACGCAAACTGCTACCACTGCCGGGTTCCAGAAGATCTAACATATATTCAACACCTGCCACAAACTAAACACGAAAGAACCAAACTAAAAATGAAGCAAAATAAGAGATTGGAACCCCGGAAACATACTCAGAATTTCAAATGAATAAGAACCCTAACCTCAATCTCACCTATATAAATATAATTAACGTTATACATGAATCTGGGTTACAAAACAAATTATAAACCAAAATTACATAATTCAATTGTTATCAACTAGGAGACTGGCTAACAAACCAAACGTAAGTACCAATAAGATCAGATGTCTTTGACATGTCTTAGTGACCCGAGTATTCGGCAAAGAATGCTATATTATCCAAATAGTTTTAGGCAGAAAATAACATCACAAAACTAGTACAGGCTGACAAACTTAAACATAGGGAACAAATAAGATCACATGTCTTTGACACGTCTTAGCGACCCGATTAATCGGCAAAGATATCTGTCTTATCCAAATAAATTTAGCCTGGAAATATACATCACATAACCAGTATTCAGGCTAAGAAACTCAAATTTAGGGGGGAAATAAGATCAGATGTCTTTGACCCGTCTTAGTGACCCGAGTAATTCGGCAAAGATATCTGTCTTAATCAAATAGACTTAGCCTGAAAATTAAAATAACACCAAACAAATTTAAACAGATAAAATACAAATAAGTCAACTAGGAAACATAAATAGGAAGGGGGAAGAAGAAAGAAGAGGAGAAGGAATGAGGAGAAAAGAAAGAAGAGGAGAAGGAAAACAAAAGAACGATACTGCCTCAATTCATGCTGAGACCCCTGTGTAAGGTCAAACATGAGGTGAAGACGCCTCCACCACTACAAACAGCACGACAACAAGCTGCACAACCACAATAACGTCAGCTACAGCCACCAGTACCAGTGCCAGAGAAAAGGAGACCTCATCATCCCCGACTGCAAAATAGAAGGCAGAGGGAAGTCTTCATTATCCCACAAACTCAAGACTGGGGTGATGAGGCCACTCAATCCGCCAATGCGCTCCGAAGAACAAAGATCAATTGGGAGCAGGACTGGAGTAGACGTTGCGTGTCTGGGGCCAGGCTTGGGATATGTCATCAGTAAGCATGTGTATCTGAAGCTCAAAAAACAGCCCTTCTCAGGGCTAACCAAATCTCTAGAAACGAGACAATTCGAATTGCCAATTGGTGTGAATGTGGAGTAGTGTGACATAAACACTCACTCCTTTGCTGATGTGATTGTGTGTGTGTGTGTGTGTGGATGTTTGTATGCATGCGCGTACGTTGTGTGGATCGTATATATTGTGATTGTTTTTTCTCCTTCTCTTCTGTGTTGATAGTAGAGTGTGTGTTTGTATGAGTTCGCGTACGTTTGTATGGATAGTATATATTATGATTGTTTTTTCTCTTTCCCTTCTGTGTGGATAGTAGAGTGTGTGTTTGTATGCGTTCGCGTACGTTTGTGTGGATAGTAGTTATTAGGGTCTTTGATAGTAAATATTGGGTTTCTTATTGTAGATATTGAGATTTGTTTTACCCTTCTCTTCTGTGTGGATAGTAGAGTGTGTGCTTGTATGCGTGTGCGTACGTTTATGTTGATAGTAGATATTGTTTTTATTTCCTTCCCTTGTCTTTGGATAGTAGAATGTGTGCTTGTATGAGTGAGCATACGTTTGTGTGGATAGTAGATATTGGTGGTTTTGATAGTAATTTTTTTTATATATATATAGTAGATATTGTATTTTTTACCCTGCTGTTCTTTGCGGATAGTAGATAATATGTGACGTTATTGTAAGGGATGTTTTTATTCACGTCCGTGCTTTAGAAATATACAGGTAAGCTTACGTCATTCGTGCCATTGTATGGACCTTGTATGGACCAAAGGCTTCTTAGCCAAACTCAACCACTACGCCATCACAGGTCGAATGTTTAAATTCATTGAAAACTTCCTCGCTGACCGTAAAATATCAACCAGAGTCGGCGACACCTACTCTGAACCACACACACTTGAAAACGGTACACCACAAGGGAGCGTACTCAGCCCAACCCTTTTCAACATCATGATTAATGACTTGGACACCAACTTAACATCAAAACTAATTGAACTCTCACAATTTGCTGATGATAGTGGATTATGGAGAGCAGGAAACCCTTCCAACCACAAAATAATCAGCGATATTCAAACAAGTTTAAACAAAATAGGGAAATGGGCTGATAAATGGGGTTTCAAATTATCCCATGAAAAAACCATAGCAGTATTATTCACCACCAAACGTAAATTACAAAATCAGTTTCCCAAACTCACCATCCAAAATCAAGAAATTAAATTCGTAAAAGTAGCACTATTTTTAGGAATGCATTATGACTCCAAGCTAAACTGGGGACACCACATAAACGAACTAGTCAAAAGGTGCAATAAAGACCTTAACCTCCTTACAACCCTTAAAGGAACCACCTAGGGATCCAATCAAGAAACCTTACTAGCATTATATAAGACGTTAATTAGATCTAAACTAGATTACGGATGCCAAATTTACAACTCGGCACCCCAAAATAACCTCAAGAAACTAGATAGTATACAAAGAAAGGCCCTAATTATTTGCACTGGAGCACTACCATCCACATCACTAGTAGAACTTCAAATCTTAACTGGAGAACTGCCGCTCCACCTTAGAAGACAAGAACTCACCCTCAGATATGCAGCCAGGCTAACAACACACCCCCACACACCCCCCACCCGGCTAGCTATAAATAAATGCAACATACCTTTTAGAACTAAATTATCACAAAACATACCAGCAGGGAAATTAGTCCATCAATTAGTTGAACAACTTCCTATAGACAAACTCCAAGCAGAAATTGCAAATCACTATGACAAAGAACCATGGATAAATATCAACCCCACAGTTAACACCCTCATTACGAAATATGGCAATAAAAATGAACAGGAACTCAACTAAACACAATCTGTACAGAAGAAATCAACTCAAAATATTGCAACTACATTAAGATTTACACTGATGGATCCAAAATTACAGAACCACCCAGAACAGCAGCAGCTTACGTAATCCCCGAACTTAACATTAAAGTAGGACGAAGACTACCTAACCTCTGCTCCATATACACAGCTGAATTCTGGGTCATACTTGAAGCACTCAAATGGATCAAAGAGAACAAAACACCCCAAGCGGTAATAATAAGTGACTCGCTAAGCGTCATAAACTCAATGCTTAATAACAACACCAAATCAAGAGAAAACTATCTTAGGCAAACCAATTTATTGTTAAAAATACTGAACAATAATAACTTAGAAGTATAATTTATGGGGATACCATCCCATATTAACATACCAGGTAACGGTATGGCAGATATAACAGCTAAACAAAAACTAAACGAAACCACTCACATCAACCTAGATTATAGCATATGCGAACTCAATAGCATATCTAAAACCCTCATTGATAATAAATGGCAGGAATTATGGAACACAAGCACTCAAGGCAGGAAACTAAAAACCATCATTAAAGAAGTATGTAGAAATAGGAAACCACCCAAAACAAAAGGCAGTGAACAAAAATTCATAAAAAGAATACTCACGGGCAAAACCAAGCTGGCTAACAGCTTCGGACAGTACATAGGACCACAACCACATAACCCTAACTGCTACCACTGCAGGGTCCCAGAAGACATAGAGCATATTTTTAACAACTGCCATACACTTGAAAAAGAAAGGGCTGAGTTTAAAGTCAAACAGGATAATATTGGATCCGCTGCAACATACCCAGAATTCTTGATGAACACAAACCCCAATATTAATCTAACATTCAAAAATATCATAAGTTTTATACACGAATCCAATCTAATCAAAAAAATCTAAGAAAGTAAATCAAAGACCAGTTAAAAATATTACAAATCACTGTTTGGGAATTATGACGGCCGGCTCGGTCTCGTGGGTTCACAGACTGACACAGCCGTTCATAGCCCAAATAATAAAAACCAGTTAAGGACGAATATTACAAAATCACTGTCTGGGAATTATGACGGCCTGCTAGGTCTCGTAGGTTCACAAACTGACACAGCCGTTCATAGCCCGAATAATAAAAACCAATTAAGGCCACAAAAAGTTAAAATAGGAAAATAGGAATTAATTAAAACAGGACTCCATAATAACATACAAACAACCATAAAACAAGTTTTCATTCCAAGCCAATAAGATAAGGAATCAATATAAATAAGGAATTCATGAAAGAAAAAAAAAAGAAAAAGAAATAAAAAATACTCCTAACCGTAACCTTGTCTCTTAAACAACATCTGGCTGAACTTTTAAATCAAGCTTCCACAGCTATTTCTACTAACATACTCAGCCAAATCCAGGCAATGTTGGCAGACGACCCTGAAGAATTTGAAACTTCCACGCTGGCAGCGGCCCTGGAAGTATCATCATCCAGCGGCGGTGAAGCTGATGAACCTGCACGACCTAAACAGAGTGGAAAAAAGGAAGGCTCTGTCTACCGGAATATCGGACTGGGAAAGGCAATTGATGATATTAAAAAAGCGGGCCACTACGTCAATGCCACAAAACCAGGTGTCCTAATGTGACGCCATCGCTGCCGACCAATCGTAGCGGGAGTCACATACTGCTTGGTTTGACACTTGGGCATTTCAATCCCACTCATGTTTATTAGCCTTTCAGTCAGGTTGTTAAGGACTAGTTAGTCCTACACCTGAGTGGCTAAATTAAAAAGTACTCTTTGAGTACATAAAAGCCTGGGGGATGAGGCTCCTTTTCCTTCCTCCAGGAGTAATTAAAAATCACGCAGTGCGTGAATAAACAAGTGGTACATGTTCAAAAGAACGAAAACCACTATAATCCAACTAACTAACTAACTATTCGTGCCATTCAACATGGATTAATCTAAGATGTGTTGTGATTTTGATTTTTAACGTAGCTTTAATAATTTTTCAGTCAGCGAATGTGGAGTAGTGTGACTATAAACACTCACTCATTTGCTGATGTGATTGTGTGTATGTGTTTATGTGTGTTTGTATGCAAGCGCGTACGTTGTGTGGATAGTATATATTGTGATTGTTTTTTCTCCTTCCCTTCTGTGTGAATAGTAGAGTGTGTGTTTGTATGAGTTCGCGTACGTTTGTGTGGATGGTATATATTGTGATTGTTTTTTTCTCTTTCCCTTCTGTGTGGATAGTAGAGTGTGTGTTTGTATGCATTCGCATACATTTGTGTGGACAGTAGTTATTAGGGTCTTTGATAGTAAATATTGGGTTTCTTATTGTAGATATTGAGACTGTTTTTACCCTTCCCTTCTGTGCCGATAGTAGAGTGTGTGCTTGCATGCGTGTGTATACATTTATGTTGATAGTAGATATTATTGTTTTTTTCTCCTTCCCTTGTCTTTGGATAGTAGAGTGTGTGTTTGTATATTAGTGCGCATACGTTTGTGTCGATATTATATATTGGTGTTTTTGATAGTATTTTTTTATATATAGTAGCTATTGTTTTTTTACCCTTCCCTTCTGTGCGGATAGTAGATAATATGTGACGTTATTGTAAGGGATGTTTTCATTCACGCCGTGCTTGACAAATATAAAGACAAGCTTTCGTCATTCGCGCCATTCAACATTGATTAATCTAAGAAGATGGCTTCTAACACAATGGATAAAATAATGACGTTGTAGGAAGTCGTGGAAAATTTGGGGATAATAGAAAAGATGATGGTCAAACTGGATGGGGATTACTATTCTTATAGCCCACATCGAGTCAAAATGGAAATAAACACTTTGAGAAAGTCTAAGAAAAGACAAAGGGTGCTGATGAACAAGAAGAGGAGGAATTAGGAGGACGAAGAAGATAGGAAAAAATATGAAAAGAAGAAGAGAATGAGAAGAGGAAGAAAGAGGAGGAGGAGAAGGAGAAATAGGAGGAGGAAAAGAATGAGAAAAAGAGAAACAAATGTGTAGCAAAAATGTCGATGTTGGTGGAGAAAAAGAATGAAATAGAAAATAGAAGAAACCCAAAGGCCCTTTTCAGGGCCACTCATATGCCTCGAAAAGATATTTATTCTCTTTGCTTAAAAACTATTAAAGTAGATTTTATAGTTCCTGTGTTATAGATTGATGTTTATCAATCTGCGTCTGTGTTGTATATGTTTTTACCTAGAGTAGCGCGTATTCAGGTCAGACCCTTGCCACATTCTTACCAATCTTCAGTACTGTGACGTCACCTCACCTGTTCCATTCCTATTGTCCCTATACAACAACCCAACTTTCCTTGTCCGTATACAGTCCCACTATTCCCCATGTTAAATTCCCATTGTTCGTATATCGTCCCGGGGGGTGGGGTAGTCTGAAAAATCTTGTCCGTATATCGTCCCAGGTTTTTTTATATACTTGGATTACCATTGTCTGTATATCGTCCCGGGGGGATGACTGGGATTGCCATTGTCCGTGTATCGTCACAGGATTTTTTTAACTGGGATTTCCATTGTCCGTATATCGTCCCAGTTTTTTTTTTTACTGGGATTTCCATTGTCCGTATATCGTCCACTATTACTACTTTCAGATATATTGCTGGATTGCTTTACAAATTGTTATGAAATTCATCTACAAAGTTATGAAAGGATTACATTTTGATCTGAAATCTTTTTAAAGTGGAAATTATAGTATTAAATGAAAATTATTTTTGAATTTGTAAATACAGTCATGAAGACAATATCCACAATACATTTTCCTCTCTTTTAATATAATTTATTCTCATGCCTGTACACTCAAAGTTTAACTTGAAATTTTATCTAAAAAATATGAATAGTGGTCTGAGTTAGCTCCCTTTTCACTGTTTTACAATACTGTGACTTATTTGTACTCATTTATCTCATATTGCTAATGCTAAAAATGAAGATACGTTATTCTATCATTTACAGTACGGAGAAATATTATTTTATCTCCCACCCCCACTGTAAAATTTCATCAAAATCCTACAAGATTTTCTTTTTAGGATATTAGCATGTCAGTTATTGATGTGAGATTGTAATAATTTGCGCCGTTCTGTCAAAGTAAATGTTTGTCTATCATTAGGTAAAAAATTTCAACTAATTTTAAGTTTCTATTTCAAACTAGGCACCGATATGTTCCTATCGAATACAACAATAAAAATATATAAAAATTGGACAATCAAGTAAAATGCATACGAGTTTGCGTATTTTTTCCTCCAAGACATACTAGAAATGTAGGACCTTTAGACTGGGTATTTCTTTCTTTATGCATATTAGTTTGTAAGTGTAGGAGCATTAAATTGTGCAGTTTTGTGTTTATGAGTAAAAATAATTCTTTTTTTATGATGAGGGAACAAGGATCACTTAGGTTCATTTGCTATTTCAAACTCATTTCAAGCAAAGATATTTTCCATTTCAGTGATGCAACATTGACAAAAAGGCAAAATTCATATACGTTTCTTCCTTCTAGACATATTAATTTGTAAGTTCAAGGGTATTAGATTGTTGAAGTGAATTTTTCTGTAAAAGCAAACGTTTGCTAACATTATTACTGAATTTTATTTTCTATTTCTGTTTCTTATTGAATAATGCAAAATAGACATAAGACAGAATTAAGGATAAGTACATTAAAGTTTTTGTTTACTCTCTCTCTCTCTCTCTGTCTCTCTCTCTCTCTCTCTCTCTCTCTCTCTCTCTCTCTGTAACAGTAACAATTAATAAAAAAACTGACATCTTTGTGTATGGTTTGAAAAACTGATCAATTGTCTTACGTGAAATTGTTTTTATCAACATCAAGGCAACATTATTTAGTTTTTTGTTGTAAAACTGATTTTCATGTTTTAAATTTATGTGTTTCAAGCGTACCAAATAAAAATAGAAAGTTATATAATATGCAAATGTGGTAGTCGAAAGAATTAGAGGACAAGTTTCGAACTGACGACAGGATCTCTAATTGTATTAGATCACTGATAGGAATCAGGCATCCTATCACTGATAGGAATCAGGCATCCTATCACTTTACAAAAATGCTTCACCTTTATGAATACGACATAATACAGCGGGTTCACATGGTACGTTGGTCAAGTAAACAAGAAAGTATGCATTTGTCTTGACCACAGCTTTGTGAATATGATGTGTTGTGCCTGGGTCACTGTGTATATTGGACATAAAATGACAAAGATATGTGTCCATTGCATAAACAAAATGTCAGCAATACGGTGTCACTGAGTATATCGTATACATGTCGATAACTATCTGTACATATCACACTACAATGAGTTGATAACTATGGTATAACGTAACGTTATTTCTGAGTACAGTATATGAATTCACGTCGACAACTGTTTGTACATACTACTCTACAAAGAGTTTTTCTCTACGGTGTGGTGTAAAAGGATGACAACATGAGTACATCTGAACAAAGTTGTTATCAAAACTATATGTATTCCTCTGTGTATTGCTTTCATGACTCGGTTTGACAAGATGTAAATTTCAGTTCCATTAGTTGAACACTCATAAAGGATGGCAATGAAATAGGAGAAGCATATGATAAATCAGGTTTCGTCACAGAAGACGACGCAACATTGTTATACAAAATAAAAAAAAAATGAAAAATGCAGTATATGTGTGATTTGGATTTTTAACGTAGCTTTAACAATTTTTCAGTCATAACTCTACGATGTCTGACGTGTGGCAGTTTATAGTGATGTCTAGCACTGGGGCATCAAGCTGCAGACGTGTAGCATGATGTCCCACCCAGTCACATTATCCTGAAACCAGACCGACCAGTCCTAACAATGACCTCTTAATGCTAAGCGCCAAGCAAGGCAGCTGTTGGTATCATTTTTATTAGCCTTTGGTATGACTTGGCCTGGGTTCAAACCTGCTACCTCCCTCACCCGAGGTGGACTCCCTAACCAATTAGGCCACCGGAGCGGTCTCTACAGAACTAATGGAAATCTGGAACCAAAATATTGGCTTTTTTAAAATTTCAATCTTCACAGATCCATTTATAACAATGTCCAACACTTATGCGAGAAAACAATACTATTAAATATTCATATCAAAACAATAATCCAAATAGATTCTAACATCTTTCTACATGAATGGGTAAACGTGCATATCATAAATGAAACAATATATGCAAAAATTACAAAGTCCTATCTTAACAAAAATCATCGTGCCCGTCAATTGCAATGAATCTCATTTCAAAATCATCACGTGCTTTTGGTCCAGACTTTTTATGCACGTACTCACGTTAAATATCCGCAGGGCCATACCTTCTAAAAATAGTATCGTGTAATATGTGCAAGTGAAATGAAAGCCAAGCGACAGAGGATATGTCACGTGATGTAACGCATGGGTAATGCAAAGACGATGTGTATTTGGTTCAAATTAAATAAAATTTGACACTGAAAATTAACCCATATGGCGCCAGAGTTTAAACTATTTGTTTTATGATGTTGGTTTCTTACCAAGGGAATAACTAAACTAAAAGAGCAACAAAAACCTAAACTAAAACACAAGACAAACACATAAGAATCAAATCCCGTTTATGACAGATTTGTGACGTAATCACTCGTTTTGTCAAAATGAAGAAGGTTTTCAGATCTCTTTTTGTTAACAATGAAATATTTGAAACGCACAGTCCTTTTTCACATTGACATATTCTCAGATTTCTTATGTTAACAACGAAATATTTCTTTACATACTGTCCTTTAATAATTTTATTTTCTCCACCCCACCCATATATTTTATGTTAATTATTAAATCTTTCAAAACAAGTACCGTACTTTTATAATGTTATTTGAGCTGTTTCCCATAGTTCTTTACGTTGACAATTAAATAGTTCAAAGGCACTCCTTTTTCGCGTTATTTGACTTATTTTCAGATTTCTTTATGTTAACAGTGAAGCATTTCAAAGACACTCCGGGGGCCCGGAGTGGCCGAGTGGTCTAAAGCGCTCTCCGTTACGTTGCGTGGGTTCGAGTCTAGGATTCGGCCAATGTGGGTATGCGAGAAAGCTTGCCAGTAGCTTCTCGTGGGTCGGTGGTTCTTTCCGGGGTTTTCCCGGGTTCTTCCTCCACCATTAATACTGGCCGCCATGTATAGCCTATCGTGTGCTGAAAAATGGCGTTAAACCCTACAACAACAACAAAGACACTCCCTTTTCTCCTTAATTGATGTGTTTTCAGATTTCTTTATGTTAACTATGAAATAATTCAAAACATGCTGCCGTTTCTTAATGTCAATTATTTTCATCACACAAATAAGCCTTAGACATATAATCTACGCCCGATTTGTGCATCAAGTAATAATAAATACAACAATAAATACAACAACTAGTAAACAATGTCGAACAAGGTGATTATAAGCAACCGCTGCTGGATGCCGACATTTGTTTCAACTGGGCGTAAAATCTGATATTGTGTCAAATTCTAATCTAGTGGTTTTAATTATGTTCATATGAACAAATTACAAGATTTACATTAGCTATATATAACGGCAAAATTCATATACTTAAAGAATTCACTGCACACAAAACCTACCTCAACATCTAAATAACTCCCAATTGTCTCTTCTCTCTCTCATATATATATATATATATATATATATATATATATATATATATATATATATATATATATATATATATATATATATATATGTATGACTTTCTAAATCTGGAATCAGTAGGGAGATGAAACATTTAATTGATATTAGCAAGATCGTTAAAGATGATATAATAATAAATAGGTCTCTTTCAAAACAGTAAGTCGAATATATGAAGGAAGACTGGTGTGTTGTAGTTCATGAAGTAGCAGACAATTTAAATGTATCAAGCGGAAGTGCGAAGGAAATTTTGTGCCGTAGGTTGCCCATATTCCTTGATAAAGAACGAATGGTTTTTAAGGATGAATATTTGCATGGAATTATTATACAATAGACTATATTGTCTTACATACGATCATTACATGCTATAAAACTACATTGAGTCTGAAAGTAAGAGACAAAGCAGTGTAGTGAAGCACACAATTTTGTCATTACACGTAAAAAACATGTCTCTCCAAATCTGCTGGAAAGGTTATTTGCATTATGTTCTTTAACACGCAAGATATGTCTGAACTATTTTGTGGCCAGAGAACAACGCAGTAAATGAACAGTACTGTGTGATGGTAATCAGTTAATTTTAGCTCATTCGCTAACGTGTCCAGATCTATTAAGGTGTGGCTTTATTTCGCACCAGGATAAAGCCTGCGCACACAAATGCAAGTTTGTAATGTAGACCTTACTAAAATTGATTCATTTCCTTGAGACTTCTGGCTTTCTCTAAAGTTGAAAGATTCCAAAGATTCCTTGCGGGAAAACTATTGCGAAAGCGAGAAGAATTAAGGGATTCAATCACCAGGTCATTACGAATGCCATCACTTGACGGGCTGCTGCACGTCTTCAGGACATCTTTCATAGGATGGAAGTTACTTTGAGAAGGACTTCTGAAATTATTGTACTCAGTTTATAAAAAGTTTTTTATTTTTAATTTTTTTTATAGCAATCATTATAGGACCTTTTATATTAACCTTTATATGTACTCAGATTCGTGTCTTATATCTTACATCTTTAACCCAAAAAGTTGGTGCGCTCTTCAATTTCCGGATAAATTTGCTACAAACTCGGTAAACAGTGTGTGTATGTGTGTGATTTGGATTTTTAACATAGCTTTAACAAATTTTTAGTCATATCACTACGATGTCTGCAGTGTGACAGTTTATAGTGATGTGTAGCACTGGGGCATCATGCCGCAGACATGTAGCATGATGTCCCATCCAGTCACATTATCCTGACACCAGGCCGACCTGTCCTAACACTAACCTCTTAATGTTGAGCGCCTATCGAGGCAGCTGTAAGTACCATTTTTGTAAGTCTTTGGTATGACTCGGCCGTGATTTGAACCAACCACCTTCCGCTTCAGAGGCGGACAATAACCACTAGGCCACCGGATCGGTCCTCGGTCAACATTTTACAAGATCATTATTTCAGATCAGTTATGTTAAACTCGTCAAGTGCAAAAACGAGTATTGTCCTGTATAGTTTCAGTAACGGGATGAAAAGTCTTTGTTTCCTTAAAGGCGTTGTCTTTTATTTCAAACATGTATTTGAGATGTTTCGTTCAACTCCGAAAACTGAAGAAAAGTGATTACTCATTAAGAAGGAACGAGACATTTGGCAGTTTCTGAGTGCATTGCCGACAACAACACGAATTCTTTGCTTGTAAAGACACAAAAGATAGCACATTTATTAAACCACAAACATTTCATCGCGTTTATCTTTCGCATCTACATTGCAAATGCCACTTAATTAATGTTTTTTTTCATTTCTTTCCTTTGAAAGATTTGCATTTCACTTCCGTTTTCGGTCTAATTGTTGTTTGAAATAGCTACCTAAGTTTTACACCATTAAATGAACAAGTAACCAAATGATGCAAGCGCAGCAGATTTTCATGGACCCATTTCCGAAAACTAGTTAAATGTTGAATGCAGAGTGTTGCCGTCATTTAGTTGGAAAGTTCAAACATAATGTATGCGATTCCTATTCATTTTAACGTTTACAATCACTTTCTCCACTCTATCTTGCAACAAGTGTATCAAGTTCGAAACCATACCCAATTCCTGTATAGTTTTAAATAAATTAATATAAATTAATACCAGAATTACCTATAATATGTCTTTACACCCGTCTATTATGTAGTGAGCATGACTGTATTAGTAGTGAGTATTCATCCACGTGATCATATTTTTTGGTGAGTATTTGTACATATGGCTGTATTACTTTGAGTTACGAATCTACTGTCGTAAACCAGGTAACATAAAAGAGCGAAAACCAACACGTTTTGTAAAATTCAACAAATAATTTATTTCCCTTTATGTCTAGCACTGGGGCATCATGCCACAGACATGTAGCATGATGTCCCACCCAGTCACATTATCCTGACACCAGGTAGACCAGTAAAATTTTCAAGTGAACTTACAGTATAGTAAATTCAAAATTCAAAATGGATAACAATTCATTGGCTTCCCATACTACATACGTGCACTGGATTTAACAACCTGTGACTACGTTCATCTGCACTTAAATGTAAACGGCAGCGAAAAAAAGAAATATTGTCAGGCGATGAGCCAAAGATGTGGCTGTGATACCCTCCGTGTAATCCATCAAGTCGTCCCCATGCCACTCCTGAGGATGTGGAATTGCTCTCAGAGCAAAAAAAAAAAAAAAACTTTATAATTTACCATTTTAACTACACTACAACTTTCAGTTTCGAACACACATCGTTCGAACTGGTCCTACCTCACTCACATACGAACAAATGCCATTCTCTTTTTCAGCCTCTACCGCCCTCCTCCGAGTTAAAGAAAACAAGTTGTCTGAATATCTGTTGGAACAGTTTCCCAACCTGATGCATTATGGATATTCGATAAGTGGTAACTTGAATATTCTTGGAGATTTCAATTTTCACTTTGGAAATCTATGCACATCAAGACTCCTAGATTCTATTCACATTTTCAACTTCAAACAGTCAGTTAGCCAACCCATTCATAAACATGGTCACATTTTAGACTCGATTCTTCATACACCTGATGATATATTCTAAATACTTCATTAGTGTCCTGACCGCACCTAGTGGTTAGAGCGTCTGCCTCGGATGCGGCAGTTCGTGGGTTCGATCCCCGGGCCGAGTCATACCAAAGACTTACAAAACTGGTACTAACAGCAGCATCGCTTGGCGCTCAGCATTAAGAGGTTAGTGTTAGGACAGGTCGGCCTGGTGTCAGGATAATGTGACTGGGTGGGACATCATGCTATATGTCTGCGGCATGACGCCCCAGTGCTAGGCATTACTATAAACTGACACACTGCAGACATCGTAGCGATATGACTGAAAAATTGTTCAAACTACGTTAAAAATCCAAAACACAATCATTTGTATCTCACGAAATTGGATCAGATTACCTCTGCGTCATACGCCATCTCAATGTATCAGTCCCTAACCCTCCATCTCTGTTTTCTACTAAGAGAGACCTCCGTATGATAAATATAACCCAACCATCTCAAGACATCTAGGTTAAAAACTAGGATCTTCATTTTGTTTTGTGGTTTCATTGTGTCTATTTTTGTAATATTGCCTTTGTCTATGTTTTTAAAAAAAAATATAATATTGTAAAGCTCGTAGAGATTCTAAAGATTAGGCGCTGTACTAAGTTGACATTATTGTTATTATTATTATTATTATTAAATATATGCCAAGCTGTCTATTTACGGAGCGAATACAACATTCGCGTGAATTCTGCTATTAATCTTTTGTTTCCCCTTATTTCTAAGGACTTCTCGATAACAATCGTTGTCTAATGGAAGTTGTCATAAGAAGCCTAGACTATAAACAATTTTCCTCTAATTAGTGAATGACCACAAATATCACAACTTCACAATTGCAAGGCTTCTCCTTGTTAGAATTCCGTAATATAGCGCCAGTACTTTACACCATGAAAATAAACATGACAACTCAAACACCAAATACAGTGAACTTTTTTCCTACTCTATCCTTGGGTCAGCCGAAGCACGATTCCGAGCCTCTTTCCACATGTGACTTTACACGAAATGTACCATCATGATACCAATAAAAGACGTCTCCATATAGTGAAAAAAAAACCTACTTGATTATTCCATTGCGCAAACGATCAGCAGTCCCTTTCACAATTATTTCAGACGGAAGTACACAATCACTCAACACAGTTAGATTTTCATAGGATCTACTTGGCCACTTACCCGGCTCTGACCTGAACTCAACTGCGAAACTGAACCATGCCATAATAAAACATCAGCCATACTACTGTCTGTGACGTTTGTCCCTAGAAATTGGCTAATTGCTCGGCCTGAGAGATATTTCCCCAACGCCGACTCCCATAACATAATCACTAAAATCTAATAACTCTACTTAATGAAACGTAAATTCAAATGACACATACCCTAGATTTATTACGTTATTAATTAATTAATTAATTAATTAATTAATTAATTAATTAATTAATTAAATCCCAAAAGTCCCAAAAGTTATATCAGAAATCCGAAAGAATAGAGCTACGAATGAATTCGATTGGTGCTTCAAATAAATTCCAGTTTTGAAAGTGCTGATGAACCAATAGCCTGGAATAATCCAAATTGTCTCTAAATGAATTTACAATAACCCCGAAATTGTGATTTTGTCCTAAAGTCCAAGAGCACTTTACGGTTCCAATGAATAATTTAAATAAATAAATCCTCTCAAATTAAAACTAAACACAACTAGATGTTTGATTCCACAAGTCAGATGTTGAGGTACGAATGAGTAACTCTGATATAAACAATTCTAATATAAAATCTAGATCACAATTAGAGGACCTGGATGAGGTCATCTTAATGGAAATTTCCATCAAATTGTAAATATAGTATGTTTCTAGAACCTTCTAGGGACAGAATCTAGAACTTAAAATCAGGTAAGTATATTTACCCTAACACATACCTTCTATTATGAGCAAAGGTAAATAAAACAATACAAAGTAAATATACATAACACTTAGTGAGTATTCATCCACATAGCTGTATTACTTAGCATTAATGCATCCGGACTTTATGGGAACTCATTTATTTTTACCTATTCATTTTATGTGAGTTTAACCACTTAGTCTATTTTTCTTTCACATTTTTAAAAAAAATTTCAGTTCATTTAATTTCGGTTCCTTCATAAATTTTATCGGTTGCAGTTCGTTCAATTTCGGTTCGTTCCGTTTCAATTATAACTGATATTGTGATAATTAGGCACATGCAAATTCTGTTATGCAATTCGTTTGGATATTCAATGTTTAAAGGCTGAAATATAGGTCATGGGAATCACAAACGATAGATGAGTGTGTGTAAGTGTGTGTGTGTGTGTGTGATTTGGATTTTTAACATAGCTTTAACAATTTTTCAGAACCTCTCTGGTGGCCTAGTGGTTAGAGCGTCCGCCTCGGATGTGGGAGTTCGTGGGTTCGATCCCAGGCCGAGTCATACCAAAGACTTACAAAAATGGTACTAACAGCTGCCTCGCTTTGCGCTCAGCGTTAAGAGCTTAGTGTTAGGACAGGTCGGCCTGGTGTCAGGATAATGTGATTGGGTGGGACATCATGCTACATGTCTGCGGCATGATGCCCCAGTGATAGACATCACTATAAACTGCCACATTGCAGACATCGTAGCGACATGACTGAAATTTTTTTTAAAGTTACGTTAAAAATCCAAATCACATCACATCACACACAAACCATTAGTGTACAAAAGATAGAACAAACATCTTTATGGTACGTAGCTATGATTAAGCACTGGCTGCATATAAGACATCTGCTAGTAATATTTGTAGTGTAAACAAGAGATCTGTTTGCAATCTGAGTGGTATGTAATTATGTTTTTATTTGTCAGCGGAGTTTGAAACTATATTATAGATTTAAATTGTAAATGGAAAGCAATTTAATGGAGATGAACAGAGATACATAATGTAAAAAAAATTATGATTTGAAAGATAAAGAACCAAAACCAAGCAAATAAGATGAATACCACTGTGTACATGTTTCTCACCATTAACACCACGATACGTCCTTTTAAGATGAATCTCACAACATACTGTTTTACCAATAACATTTCTAATCGTCCTTTACGATTAATCCCACTGTATACATGTTTCTTACAATTAGCATCACAATAAGTACTCTAATTAGGCTTAAAAAAGTAATGACTCTTAGACAGAAGTAAAAGCGATTGCTCTACGGACCATGACCTAAGAAATGGGACCTCCAATTGCTCAAAAGTAGTGAATGGGGCCACCATAGGGACAATGGGAATTAACATTACAGACACCCCCCTGGGCCACTATAGGGACTATGTAAATTTAACATGGAGAAAAACACTGGGCCACTATAGGGACAATGGAATTTAACATGGGAATAGATTTTGGGCTTGTTTAGGGACAAGGGGAATTTAACATGGGAGAAAAAACTACTTTAGGGACAAAGGGAATCTAACATGGGAATAGATTTGGGGCTTGTTTAGGGACAAGGGAAATTTAACATGGGAGAAAAAAGCTACTTTAGGGACAAGGGGAATTTAACATGGGATTTTTTTTTAAAAAAATTTTTAAAAAAGGGGTAGGCAATGGAAAGTCAATCTCTTTTCGAGACCTATGAGTGGCCCTGAAAAGGGCCTTTGGGTTTCTTCTTCTAATTTCTTATATTTCTCCACCAACTTCTTATTTTCTGTCCTACACTCTTTCTCTTCTTTTCTTTCTTTTCTTCCTTTTTTTTTTCTTCTTTCTTCTTCTCCTCCTCTTCTTTCTTCCTCTTCTCATTTTCTTCTTCTTTTTCAATTTTTTCATTCCATTCTCTTATCCTTATCCTTTCCTCTTCATCCTCCTTCTCCTCCTTTATTTCTTTCATCACAGCACTTATCATTTCCTTTACTTTTCTTAAGTTGTTAATCTCCATCTTCACTCGATGGGGGCTATAAGAATAGTGATCCTCGTTTAACCTCACTAACATTTGCTCCATCATACCCAAATTGTCCAGGACGTCTTGCAATGTTTTCATTTTATCAAGCTGGTTCGAAGCCATCTTCTTTTTTTTAATTCTTTGTAGAATGGTTTGAACGACGAAAACTGTGGGCTCTTATAGTGAAAGCGCGGACGTGACGGAAAACATCCACCTAAGACATAAAATTGATATTACCTAGATCATGACCAAACAACGCGCGGACGTGAAGGAAAACATCCCCTACTTTTCTCATTTCATATGATCTACTATCCACATACGTGAAGCAGCAATAAACTAACCAAAATCTACCATTCACACAAACCAAGCATCAAAATCAAATCCTATTCAAACCCCGAATCTACTATCCACACACGCAAAGCATTAAAATTAAACCCTAATCTACTATTCACACTAACCTATGCTAGCCCTTATTAACACACAATCATATACATTAACTTATACACTCACACTATGAAAAAGAGTCAGTGTTTATATTCACACTACTCTACATACACACATTGGCAAATCGATTGTTATTTCTTTTCTAGAGTATTGGGTAGCCCTGAAAAGGGCTGTTTGCTTTTGAACTCCAGTGACACCTGGTTAATGATAGCACCTTTCAGGCCTGGCACCACACACACATCTTCTTCCCCAGTCTCCTTTTACTTTTTGTCTTGAAAGCGCAGAGGGAGGATGATTGGCTTCAGCACCCCAATCCTGTCTCTGGTATCTTGTAAGCCATCTTCTCTCCTATTTTCTTTTCCTCCTCTTCCCTCTGTCTTCTCTCCTCCTCTTCCTTCTTTATTCTTTCCTCTTCTACTATGGCCTCCGCGGCCAGTTCATTTAACAGGCGCCTGACATATTCCAGATGTATCTGGAGTTCAAAAAGTTTGCTTATTCTGGTATTCATTGTCTTGTTAACGAATGAACAGGGTAGCTAGACTGCCCAGCGAGTTTCAATTTTTACTGAAAGCGCGGACGTGATGGAAAACATCCCCCTAAAACAAAATTGATCTTACCTAGATCATGACCAAACAACGCGCGGACCTAAAAGAAACACTCACTCACTTTTTTATACTGCCCATTACTAATTTAAAAATTTTCATTAATCACTTCAATATACTATCCACATACGCAAAACAATCAAACCCCAAATCTACTCTCCCCACACGTCAAACAGCAATAAAACATGATCTTAATCTACTATCCACACAAACGTACATGAGCACTTACAAACACACAATCATATACACAAACACATACACTCACACTATAAAAAAGAGTTAGTGTTTATATTCACACTACTCTACCTACACACATTGGCAAATTGATTGTTATTTCTTTTCTAGAGTATTGGGTAGCCCTGAAAAGGGCTGTTTTGTTGTTTGCTATGGCAATCTTTTAGTTTCTAAGAATGCGACGTCCTCTGAGGATGGACTTTCTGACGATAGGTCTGCTTCTTCGGAAAGAGAAGAAGAACTCTTTGGTGTCGATACGACAATCGACAAAGCCTCTGTCAGGTTCAGGTTGCTGCTGCTGCTGCTGCTGCTGTTGTTGTTGTTGTTGCTGTTGCTGCTGTCTCTGAAGTCTGTATTTCTCTGTCCATTCTTCTTTCTCCCTGTTCACTTCTTCTCTGAAAAGCCCTTCTATCAGGTCTTCAGTGACTTTTAACATTCTCACATTCTCTATCTCTTCTGGCTTCGGTATCAGACTGTGTCTGACCCTATGCAAATTCACGTAGGCTTCGTTTAGCTTAGCTAGTTTGGAGCACATCTTCGTAGGAGGATGAGTCGACAATGGATGGTTAGACTGGAAACTACCCCGGTTCTTAAAGTCAAAGCGCGGACGCGAAGGAAAACATCCCTCTACGGTTTTCGAGCCGCAACGTTCAATGAGTGCATGAGAGGGATAGTAAGAAGTCAAAGAGCATGAATGAACATTCTTATAGCCAAACAAAAGACAAAGGCATTTTTTTTTCAAAACACAACATTTTTTATTCAAAATCACTTAACACTAACAAACAACTCTAACATTTTTAACAATAATCCAACAATATAACATCAAACATTTTTTAAATTTACACATTATTTTGGACAGGGTTGGCAACATTGTGAATGAAATTGTGATTTCCATTGTTGGAAGTCATTAGGCCATTGATGGACACTACGTTTCCTAGCTAGAGACAAAAGATAAGCATAATGGTCACCAAACCATCGATCTACTTTCACATCGTTTCTTGAAGAAGAACGAGGATCAAAATGAGTCACTAAATGTTCTAAGAATAGCCCAGGCTGCGATGATGCAGAAAATACACACAGTACTGTCCACACACCAAGGAATCTGTGCCTTGTAATTTCACATTATTGAATCGGGTAGTCTGAGCATTTCTTCTCATAAAGTCAATGATATCGTCTTCCAAAGGGGGCAATCCGTACGAATCGAAATATTCCACACATCCTTCTTGAGGAAAGTAGACAGATACCCAGTGGGTTCCTGGGAGATGACTGTCGTCCGTGTTGATCACATAAGCTTGATGGTCTTGAGGTTTGCGATGAGGGAGTTCATCTTTAGCACAGACGACAGGATTCCAAGAAGACGTTTACGAACTGTGGTTCAAAAGGTAATAAAGTTCCCAGGTATCCATTGATTTGTATTTTTTCTTCTTCACAGGTAATAATAAGTCATCAATTCGATCCTGACTTTTTGCTTGAAAATGTCTGACAAATAACCATTTCTTCGCTTCGTCTCCTCACTCTGATTCAGGAGAGCTTCGATACGATGGATCTCTTGAGTGGTTAATGGTGGACAAGAATGTTCACGCAAGTCTTTATACCACTGATGCAACACGACTTCGTCCGAGATGAGACTCCAAGCTTCGTCCAGATACTCATCCATTTTTTCTTCTTGACTCAACATCAGGCATTTATCGTGTTGAATTTGACTGGGATGATCGTTTTGACATCCATATCAATCTTTCTTGATCAATTCCGTCATTTTTTCGACCAAGTGTTTGGCAAAACAGGAGACTAAATGGGCTTCTTGTTCTGGCCATCTTGACTTCATCATAACTTCATCGTCTTTGTCTTGGGATTCTCCTTCCACGGTCTCCTTACATTCCATCTCCAAAGTTTCTCCACTAGGTAAAGAGGGATAACAGTCTTCCATGGCTTCTAATAGTCTAGAATGACTTCTCTCAAACTGTTGATTTCTATCGTATTATCAAATTTTGCATACGGGATGACATTCACTGTGTTCCCTGCATCCAGTGGACTCGCAAACTGAATTTCCACACGAATTTGGCCGGATTTTATGGGGTGGAAATGTCCCTCGTCGCTGCCTTGGTCTGGAGTGAAATCGAAAGCCCACAAAGCATAGCCTCCTGCATAATCCTCGTACGTAATACCGTGACTGGTGTTGGTTCCTAACTGTCCGGTGGCTTCGTACAGCGACAAGTACGATCTCAAATAATTCCTGTCACCAAAGTTAGGCTCAAAGGGTCGGGTACTCAAGGTCTTTCCATCGCGACTGACTTCAATCTTGGACACATTGTAATGATGAAAGTTGAAAGGATTTTCATGGTAGGCTCCGTTGAAGGCTGAATTCTTGACAATACCAACAATCAAACACTTGGGTAACTGTCCTTGGAACAGATGATCTTCGATCATGGATCGCTGTCCAGCAGGAATGGTGAAGGTTTTCACTTCCACGCGACGTATCGGATACTTGGCGGTCGTTCTGCTCAACGTCTGACTGACGTCGTTTCCCACTTTAGGTAACACTTCCACACGACGCACATAGAGTCTGGCTTCTTGGATGATGGTTTTGTAAGTGGAACCATCAGCAGCCATCAAATGAAAAGCGGCACTGCTGCGATTCAGTCTCAAGCGGATATCCACCCCGTTCAGCAAATACTTTTCTTGTAACCACATGTTTAGATGCAAGCGATCCATCAGTTCTAAACTACGACTTAGATGAATTTTCGTTCGTCGTTCTACAAATCCCGTTGTATTTGAAGCATCCACGGGAAGTGTAAGGCCGTTGAACTTAGTCGCTTTGTCAGGTTTCCATACCAAGCAAGCATCCAGATGAGTGTTCTTGGCTTTTTTTCCGTACGTCAAGAGATTTTCCAGGTACGCTCGATAAGGGTAAGTATCCATGCTGCTGCTGACCAGTTTGTTATTCAAGTACAAGTCCACTTCGCTAAACAAGGAATGCATGAAATTGTTGACGGGAGCTACTGCATCAGCATTGTCTAGGTTAGCGTTGGGTGGTTCGATCACTTTCACTTTCAAGTATTGGTAACTGCTATTCAGATCGATGTAATTTTCAGGTTGTCCTTTGATTTCAAACTCGATGGGAGCGGATTCGGTCAAGGAGGAGACGGGATGAAATTCCACCCACTGGGATTCTTGCATGGTCATCATGGTGGGGGGCATGGCAAACAGATCCAGTTCTGACTTGGAACAAGCGCAAGATTCTCGGTGCATCATTTTGTTCTGTGTCTCAATAATCGAAAACGTCTAAGTCTCGAACGGTTCTTCTTTTCTTGGCCTTTCTCGCTTTAGAAGTGTGAAGTCTGGTGAAAGAGTGTTTTCTTCGTCGTCTCTTTCTGCCTTGTCCTTGCTGAATGCCTGACTCGGTAGCGTGCAGGGCATTTATCGGTGTTTCTCGGCGGCCCAAGAGGTCTTTGCCCGTTTGCAGCAAGACATTTTTGCCTGCCCTCATGAAGGCTTCTTTAGGGTTTTGTTTGTCGATGATGACATTTTGGAGAAATTCTTTGCCTTGCGTCAGTGCCGCATCTTTCAAGGCGTGCAATCCGCGTGTCACCATCGGTTTCAACACAGGGGCCACCGAAAGAAAGGCCGATTTTAACATATCTCCTAAACCGTGTCCTCGCTGTCGAGCAACCCCTCGGTACACTGGATACATGACTTACGAGTCGTGAGAGAATCGTTTTCGAAAATGGAGTTTCACAGTGACTTTTCCTTTGGTGAATGGAATATTTTGTCCCAGATCTCCTTTTACAGTAATGTTGACCGTGTCCAAATACGACTTGCTGACAGGCAAATAGTGAGGATGGACAAATTCGCGGTGGACGTGATAAGTGTTTCCACCTTCCTCGTCAGCGTTCGTGGCAGAATCCACTTTGAAAGGAATGACACGCAGTAACGGCACAGAGGTGTGTCCCACCACGTTGTACTCCACCACATCGGAATACACGAACATCAAATTCAGTCCTTGGTTCAGTTCTACCGGGGCACGAAATAACTTGCTAAAAGACTCGTTGTCGTAAATGATTGGTAATTCGTTTTTCTTGATCATGGCCATTCTCATGTCCATGTCTCCGCCCAACATGTCAAACAATTCAGGACAAAATAAAATGGACAGGATTTTACTCCCGTCAAATTTCATCAAGAAGCGACGAGCTGCTTTGTGGTATTCCATGGTGACACTTTTTGACACTTTCCAAAGCTTTAAGAAACACGACATTAAACCTGGAGGCTATGGTGCTGACCAAATGTTGACCACTAAAATAATAGCCTGGAGGAATGAACAAGTGATAGGTGGTGTACTTTTGATTTTTTTGTGCCAGGGGTTTTCTTGTCATATTTGCCATAGGTATCCAAGTACTGTTGCAATGGTTCGTCATGAACTTCCACATCAAAAGAGTTTTGAATGGGAATGACATTGAGGACTTGGGTCGGGTGAATGATTTCTACTAAAGCCACTTCCCAATGGGCTTCGTGATCTAATGGGATGGCCTGAGGTAATTTGGCCGTGTAACGGCACAACGTGTTGTTGGGAAACACCTCTATGGAACTGTCACTGGGTAAGGTTAAGTAAAATTGGTTTTGGTGACTCATAATTCCAGAGTTCTGTGGCTGTCCGAGGGGTTACTGGACGTCAGAGGCGTGTCTCCGCCTAAAATGGGGTCGTTGTTGTTGTTATTGGAGTGGTGACTGGCACTGGCACTGGACACAAGGTTTCCGTGGTTCCCGTTCGAAGAGAATTTCAGGGAGGGATTGGGAAGCAGGTAACCGATGCAACTGCTCAATAAAATGGTCCACAATTGTTTGTCTCCTTGTTGCAAACTCAAATTGGCAAAGGCTGCCCCGATGACACAATACACCACGAAGATTTGGCAGAAAAAGACGATTTGCGTTTTAGGCACACGTTCTCCGCACCACACCCACAAGGGTTGTTTTTGCAAATCTTGTAGAGAAGAACTGGGTGAAGGATTGGTAGCCGTAGTAGCTGCGTCTGTATGAAAGGGCATGATGGTCACTTCTTTTTATAGTCGATGACTTGCGAAGCGTCGATCCAAGAATCAAAACTGGGTGGATATCCTTTCCAACGTACTTTGACTTCTTTGACACGTCGTTTGCCCAATTTACGGGTTCTTCGTTCGAGAATATTTTCGATGTCGTACACGTCGTCTTCTTTTTTGGTGACACGTTGTAACTCGGGCAAATAAAACGTTCCTTTGAGCACTTCTCCGTTCATGTCTTCCAATTTATAGACGGCAGGATGACGGCCATGCACTCGTCCAGTGACACGAAACAATTCGGTCGTCCAGTTAGGTAAGTAACCTTTGTCGAAAGTGCGTTTGGTTTTGCCAATGCGCACCCAATCTCCTACGACCAATATTCCACTTTTCTTGGGGACAGCCCTCGTCGGGGACGTACCAAACAGGCGCTCAAACACCAACACTTCGTTCTCGGGAGTCACTTCTTGCGGGGCACGTCCGATGCTTCGATGGTAAGATTGGTTGTACGCTTGCACCAGGTGCGGTAAGATGTCGATGTACTTCAGAGTGTGGTGATGCGTAAAATATTTCTACATGCGTTCTTTCAAAGTGCGTTGAAAACGTTCCACGATGCTGGCTTTGGTTTCAGGATTCTCGGTGGTAAAAAAAATGAATGTCACGTTTCTTTAATTCTTTTTGGAAAGCTTGGTTCAGAAGTTCGGTACCTTTGTCCGTTTGCCATCGAAGAGGGTGACGACCACTTTGTTTCAACACTCGTTGCAGGGCTCGCACTAACTCGCTGCTCGATTTGGAAGTCAAGGGCACGACCCAGACAAATTTGGAAAAGACGTCGATGACACAAAACAAATATTTGTAGCCACGATTGTAGCTGGCCAAATGAGAGACATCGGCTAAATCGGCTTGCCATTGATGATCGATGCCTTCCACTCGGGTGCGACTTCTGGCAAACTTGCGTCGAATGGGTTTGTGTAAAGTGTAGGTAGCTTGTTCTTGTAACCATCGTTGCACTTGAGGTAAACGGAGACTTTTCAATCGAGTTTTGGCAGCACGATACAATTTTTGAACTCCTGCGTAACCTGCAGGATGGGAGGGATCGTAGTAAATGCTGGCTAAGACTTTTTCCATTTGTTGGTTGGTATGTTAATAAGGCACCCACTCTTGGAGGATGCTACTCTTTTTCTCTTGGGGTATTTTCTTGGATTGTAATGCTTTGCATGTGCGACCGGCAATAGGTGTTGAACCTCCTGTCTGAGCGGGGGATATCGGTTCTTGTTTCACTTCTGTCTTCACTTCTGTCTTCACTTTTGAACTCCTGCGTAACCTGCAGGATGCGAGGGATCGTAGTAAATGCTGGCTAAGACTTTTTCCATTTTTTGTGTTTGTGTGTTAATAAGGCACCCACTCTTGGAAGATGCTACTCTTTTTCTCTTGGGGTACTTTCTTGGATTGCAATGCTTTGCGTGTGCGACCAGCAATAGGTGTTGAAGAGGAGGATGTCTGAGCGGGGGATATCGGTTCTTGTTTCACTTCTGTCTTCACTTTCTTTTTCTCTTGTGATGAAGAAGGGGTGGCCATCATCTTTTTAATCCATCCAATTCTGGAGGTAGGTGGTGTTGTTAACTTGCGTACTTTTTCTGGTGGAGTTTGAAACCCTTCTTCTTCTTCTCCTTTTTCTGTCTTGGTCACTGGTAGTAGTGGTGGTGGTACTGGTGATGGTGCTGAACTTTTCATCAAGGTCTTAAAATCTTTCAAAGTGGGTAGAACTGTTTCGTCTGAGGCTTTTTGGAGAAAGAATTGCAGTGGTTGCAAGAGTTGACCGTACTTTTGCGATTTTTCTCTTTCGGACAAATCTTGGCGATCCATCAAGGACTGCAATTCGTGTTGTAACTGGGACATCTCGCTCAAATTGGGATTGGGAGGTAAATGCGGGGTGCGTTGTTCTTGCCAACGATGGTATTCCATCCATCGTTTGTAAGGCACTAAAGCTAGTTTTCGTCCTTCCATGGGGTTGTCAGGGGTCGATTCTGAGATCTTGGGACTTCCGAGGGCCTTTTTATCTTCCTCCCACCAGTCCTCCCAACATGGTTCCCAAGACACCTTTCAGTAAGGGGCCTAACAAGAGGGGTAAAATGCCTCCACGTTGGACCAACATCTTCTTCTTTTGACGAATGGAAATTTTCTTTTGAACCATTTGGCGCAGAACGTGATGATGTTTGCCTAAGCATTGCTTCTGGTGTTTGGACAAAGGGATCGTGCCTTTCAACACGTTCAAACAACATTCGCACACGGTATCGATGACCTCTTTGGAGGCTGATTGAATGAGGTTTTTTCGTAGAGGTGGAGAAGCTTTGGACAGGACAGATAACATGTCCCCATGTTTGACTAAACGAGGAGGCAGTCCATTTCTTTTCTTTCCTTGAGGCTGTTTAGAAGAGGGATGTTTTCTGGAGGGTGACATCTTTGAGTCTTCAGCACCAAAAACACTGATACCCCCGACTTGGTCACAGGCCTTTTTTATACTGGAACGCGTCGCCACTGATTGTCTTTACGTCGTATCAACTTGAGGACAGGCATGACACATCGTGCAGGGGTACGTAACGGACTAAATCGAGCCAGTTCTTGCTTGGACAAATCCAGTAAACTTTGTAACATGCCCGATCTTTCTTGGACTTTGATTTTGGGAGAAGGTACTTTGTGAGCAGCAGCCACTGCCACTAAATTGGGGGGTCCTGCCACTGGGGAAGTTCTTGGGGTCATCGACGGAGAAGTTCTTGGTGTGATCAACGTCTCCAAGTACTCTTCAGTTCTTGGTGTCATCAACGGAGAAGTGGATGAACGTGATTCTGCCGGAGACGCAGTCACCCTCGTGGCAGGTCGTGGTTTGCGAGTGTAAGGTTGCGTCCTGGCCGAAGTGCCTGTCTTGCGACTAGATTTTTGTGGACTTTTCTTTTTCTGGGGACTTTTTCTCTGTTTCTTTTTCTGGGGGCTTCTTTTCTTTTTCCAGGGTGGTGTCTGGTAAGAGGAGGTTCCCGCCACTGGAGAAGTTCTCCTTGGGGACCTGGTCTTTTATATCTTCTTGGAGCTTCGTTTGACTTTTTTCTTGGGGAGAAGTTTGGGGGCATTAGGATCCCATCTTAAGAGAGAGCGAATGATGACCCCTCCTTGAGTATCGCTCCCTCCAGGTTTCAAAATGATTTGTTTTTTGGTTTGAGTGTCGATGCGTGGATCGGCCAGGTGGGTCAAATCGGCTTTGATTCGATCAAAAAAGCGTTTGGTTTGATGAGGAATCTGAATGATTCCTTGGACTAATCGACGTGCCGTCACCGTGAACCATCGTAAGACTTCTTTGAGACTAGCTTCTAAGACACGAGCTCGTATTTGTGGAATTTTTTCTCGACTGATGCCATACAAGGCACGAATCAATTTGACGGGAAGATGCGACTGAAGGGACGTCATGTGGACGTTGTGTGAGACAGACGAAAAGGGTCTGAGGTTTTTATAGATTTTTTTGTGGAGTGAAATTAAGTCGAGGACGGAGACGTGTAGAAGACAGGCCCTCCGTCTTGGCACCAGTGGTGAAACAAGTGGGCACGAAATCGCAAATCATCGGGGGTCGTAGGTTTCAAATCGACGAGTAAATAGGCGTGTGGAGTTTGAGTGGCATCGTCGTACGCCTGAGTCACCCAAGGCGTTCCTAACTGTTTGGCTAAGACTTGCACTTGCGATTTATCTCGAGGGCTTTTAAACAAGACCACGTAATGCGCATTGAGACTGATGGTGCGATGGGCTTTACTTTGTTGAAACAAATTTTGGGTGATGTAAACGACACTGGCATTACGGTGATGTCCTTTGCGCGTGAACCACAGTTTAATTTCTTCTTCGTCTTCTCCTAACATGTCGTCGAAAATGACCAAATGGGTTTGACGGGAGTCAAAGACGATGCCGTCGTCTTCTTTAGGAATGCCTTCCACAAACACAATGGAATCGCCTTGACTTTTTCGCAAGAGGCTGTACGCCGATTGCCACTCTTTGTAACACCACACGATCCGCTGAGGGGGCCGATCGATCAAATGATGTTTATGTTCGATCAAACGTTTGACGAATTCGGTTTTGCCTGAACCGCTAGGTCCAGCAATGAGCATGTTAAAGGGATGGCGAAGATACAAAGCCTCCCAACTGGCACGATCTAAGTGTTCGTCGATGACTTTGACAGTAGAGGAAGAGGGAGCAGAAACAGCAGAGGTAGCCATAGTGTTAGGAATGTCACTTGTGACACGAAAACAAACAAGACGAGAGTTTATATACTTTTTTTCAGAACACGGTTATTGAATGTTTTAAACATGAATATGAAAGACAAAAATACATAAAAGCCAAAGGCTTAAGTACAAGGATAAAAGGCACATGATAACCATTAACGTGGAATAAAAACAAGTGTCTGTACAACATGTTTTGGGTAAAGTTCTGACCAGTTCTATAGAGGGTAAGGTCACACAAGTGTCCTTCCGAAAGGGTATTTCAGGCCTGTCCACGACAGTCCTGTCCTGGGTGACGGGTTCTTCTGGCACCGTCACTAACACAGGTTGAAAAGTAACTTTTTTTCTTTGGATGTTGAAAGGAGGGATCACAACTCTCGTGCATACTGGGCCACTTCTTGGGTCCAAGCCTCAAAACCCCTCTTTTTCCAGTCACGGACATCTGTCCAATGGGGGTGTAAGTCACAAGCTACACACACATCGTCATACACGTCTTGGGTAGCTAAAAGTTGACGAATCTTTCTTTCCCGTAGAGGTCGAGAAGTATCCAGATGGAAACGTAAGGCTTTGAGCAAATGGAGTCTCTCGTGAACCTTTAAAGGCACCACTTTCATGTTGAATGGGGTGGAAAATACTGTTCGTAAAGAGTCCACAAGGAATCGGCTGGTAAACGAAATCCCAGAAAACAAGTCACTAAGACACACACCACTTGTTGACCCAAATTGAACGGATACAGTTCTTGTAATAATTGATGGTAATGATCCACGGTTTGAATATGGTCATTGAGTTCCTTCCACGGAATCTGTTCAATTACATACGACATAAGTCGTGGCATGGCAGCCTGTTTTTATAGTCTCTATGTTTCGGAAACAATACACGTACTTTCTAGCCAGAGATCTTCGTTCTCCAGTGGGGAATCTAAATGTTGCATACTGTAACCGAAACGTCAGAGTTTGCTTAGAAGTTTCCTCTTCCGCTAAGTATAGTCCACGGAAAATATGTCGGTAATCCTTTACCTTGTCTTCCTCAATGCGTTGCACTAGGTGAATCTCGAAGTAACCAAAATGATCAACACGTGGATCATCGGGGCCCTGAAAGTATTGAACAAGGTCTGACCACTGAAACAATTTCTGACGAATCAGTTCTCTTATACCATTCAGGTACCAGTGGTTAAAGATCTGGTGACGTAACGGATGCAATTGTTCCTTACGTTTCACTTGTATTCTGACCAGCTCTCGGTAAATCCTTTCTCTCAATTCCACAGGCAAAGCACGAATGTTCTCTTGTAAAGTATCCATGAATAGGTCAGTCCGTACAATTCACAATCTTCTCCTAGAGCAAAAGTAATCCACATAGCGAATAATTTCTGACCACTGCTATTCAGGGTAACGTCCAAGAATGTCAGTGAACTCTTTTGATGTAAACGGTCTAGAGTAATACAATAAGACGAATGCACACTTGACCCAAAGAAATCTAACACACTGGTTGACTTTTTTCACTTTCCTCTTGTGAATTTCTCGGCACAAAAGTTCTACAGTCACCCATTGAGATTTCACTCTGGCAAGTCCCTGCCAAACTTCCTTGTAAATCTTCTCTTGCAGTTCTTTAGGTAATGATTCAATATCGTTTTTGAAATGAAGTTTAAATACTGGTCTCGGTGATGTCCAACATTTGACTCCTAGCCAAACTGGTTTCTTCTTCGTCAACGACATGGTAAGTTACTTTAATGTCTCGGTCCCACTAAGGGTAAGTAATGACAATTCGGTGACCATCGAGCATGTTCTACGTAGGCCGAATCTTGCGGTTCCCACTGGTGAAGTGACACACCGCAACTAAAGCACTTGACTTTATCTCCTTCGCCCAAGTAGAAAAATCCGGCTCTGGCTAATTCTTCGGGGGTCGTGCCTCCCAGATACTTAGGCCATTTTCCTTTGAACGATTGAAGACGATTTTGAAAGTCGCAGTATTCCGACAAACGCACAGGAAACGAATATTCGTCTTTCACAGGTTCGTTTCGATGAGGGTTGGGTGACAAGGACAGGAGTTTGCTCAGAGCTGGATGACATCCGTAGGGGGGTAAACGTGAAGGTGAACATCCCTCTTTAAAACGAAACCCAGTAAAATGTCCAAGAGGACGAGCGGCATCGCTTTCGCATCCCTCAGGTTTGACACGCACATCATCACTTTCCATGATAGGGGTAGTGACACTAAAGTTCCCATGATGCTTTACGGCATCGCTAAGGTCACAACGTACAGCATCGTACCCATCGCAAGGCTCACAATCGCATTCCACTTCAGAAGCCCCATACTTGAATTGTGCCTTTCTAAACTTGTTTTGTGTTTCTCTGAAAGCATTCATCTTGTTCGCTTGGTCTTGGTAGTCACAATGAACTATCGATCTTGCCTAGAGTTCCTTTTTATATACAGACCAATACCAACGTGTCCATACGGTAAAGTGAAATGATAGGGAAGTCGCACTCGCTTCTGGTACACGATTTGATAGACTTTTTCCAAGGGTCGACTGACGATGTGGTGAGTGGGTAAACGTACAATCTTGTTGGGTTGATAGGTGGTCACTTTAAAGTTTCCATCCTCTCCCGATTGCAAGGCTTCTTTCAATACCCCAAAGTCGACCACTCGACTGGTACGATAACTCAGAGTCAGTCCTTTCACTTTGCACGTCGTGTGCACTTCTCCTTGTGGGTCCCGGTATTCGTAGCCGTAAGCTTTGGGACCGCCACTGACGAAACTTAGAATCTTGTCGTCGGGATGCTCGTCTGTCCAGGCTCCTAAACGGTCTCCTTCGATGTCAGGGTGCTGTTGACTCGGGTGATGGATGTAAATGCAACTGTCCGTGTCAAAGTACAGGACGCGTTCCCCTAACAGTTCTAAAGCTTCGTACAATTTTAAGCGAGCATGAGCTGTCACGTAAGCCGCAATGATGACATTTCCAAAAGGGTCGTCTTGTACAAAGTCCAGATCTTCTTCGTAATTGACCAAGATCAAATCCTCGCGAACGACGTCCACGTGTTTCATGTATTTGGTTTTGTCGTGAATCATCTGGAAGTAGCGGGAAGGTTCTGTCAAATATTCCGTTTTGGGTAAACACGGTCGTTGTGCCATTTTACCCCACAAGCAATTTAACATCACTTTGGCAATCGATCGCCTGCCTTCGTTTTTCTCGATGTGATCTAAAGTGATGCCTTCTTGTTCATAGTATTTCTCTTTGAATTTTATTTGGTCTTCGGGAGTGTGACACCAGGAAGGATAGCCGCTGACTTCTTGTTTCAGTTTCAAAAAGGCATCCACGTAGTCGGCGAAAATGCCTTTCTGACTGGGGTCACCCTTGTGGTAATGTTGTGTCTTGGGAAAGTGGCAAATTTCGTACACTTCTAACAGTTGGTATCCCATGTCCAGAGCTTTGAACAATTCCACGCTGACCCAGGTTCCCGTCAAAGCCCATTCTTCCTGGGTGTGCTGACAAGGCTGATCTTGGTTGCACGTTTCGGCACAAGTACGACACAAAGGAAACATAAGTTTGCGTTGGCAATGGTGAGGTAACACGGGATGGTACAAGTCCGTGGGAGGCAAAACTTTACACTTGATCAGACCTTCGTGTTGTCGAATGTTTGTCAGGTCGATGTGTTCCGTGAACAATTGTGGGTGTCCTGCAGGAAAGCGACAATATTTGCACACGTAGGGATACAGCGAACACACGTCCAAGTATTTGATTTCTTCTCCTTTCTCTTCGTCGGCTCGGTACAGCAAACAGGTGGCATTGGTCCTTCCTCCGTACAAACTATCCCTCGGGTTCAGCGGGTCCATGAACTGGTAACTTTCCACGAGGCGTTTAAACTCGGAATCGGTTTTCAAACGGTGATCGTACTCGTGTTCCCACATTTCCACCACTTGGTATCCTTCCTGTTCTAACTTTAGGCGTCGCTGACAAGTGTCCTGGTACAAGCCTTCCATGGTTCGTTGTAAAAACTGATTTTTAGTGCTACGATCAGGGTAACAGACAGGACATCCGTGAAATAAGTAACCGTTAAACTCGTACACAATCTTGGGGTTTTCTAAGTCCCAGCCATCGACCGAATACGTTCCGATGGTCTTTTCACCTCCATTGTGGGCATGCTGAATCCATTTGTCTTCCTTGTCGCACAAGTAAGTAACCAACGTAGGGCTTTGACCGAGTATTGACGTTTGACATAGTTGGTCGATTGAGGGCTGATGACAGCCACGGTGTTTTGAGGCATGAATCGTTGTCGATACACTAAGGAACACGCTTTGGCAATGGTGCAAGCTTCTTTCAAAGGATCGACCCCTCCGTGTTAAATGAACAGTTCTCGAAATTTTCCACAGCAACGCCGTAAAATGTCCACGTTGGAACGACAATACTTTAGCATTTCTTCCTGAAAATTGAATGGGTCCGAGGCGTGAGCCTGGTACCAAGCGTAGAAAGCTTCTCGTTGTTCGGTACGCATGTTGTCGGGGTCGGAATAGTGTTCCTCAGGTAAATGGGGGGTAGAACGGCGTGTTGATTGGCTTCCGTATTCAAAAAGTGTGGAAAGTACCCTTTAGCCATTTCTGTCATTCCAAATGTTTTAGGCATTCGGCTCAAAGGCATGGCCAAGTAACTCATCGAATCTTTAAACTGTACTTGTCCTACTTGCATGAAAATGATTTTGGCTCCGTTCAAAGTGACTTTAGGACGCTCGGTGCCTTGTTTCGTATAGTATCTCAAAAGAAACTGTCCATCGTATCCGGAGAAATTGTGAGCCATCACTGTGGCATGACGATGACAATCTCCGTAACGTTCGATGTCCTCTTGGCTCCACGTCTTGTCGATGGGATCTAAGACCCATTTGGCAAATTCGGCTAACGTGTTCGGTCCTCGAAAGATTTTTTCACGCCCTCCAGGAATCTTACTGCAGTGAGGGCAATGACTGAAGATAGGTTCCTGAATGCACTTCTCGCACGCTCGATGAGCCACGCAGAAATTAGGAATGTGAATACCGGTCTCTTGCATGCATTCGAAATAAAAAAAAGATGAAATTGCCTTTCTTCTCGTGACCGTCCTCTTTCTCTGGTGGGGGTTGATATTTTTGCACGTAACATTGATGTTCCAAGTCCACGATGTGGTGACAAATGTGACATTTTTTCTTTCCTGAACATACGTGTGCATTGGCACTATTGATACGTATGCCTTGTCCACACGTAGGGCACAATCTCAGAAGTTGACAAGCGCATTTCTGCTGTGAACCTTGCGTCTTCAAATGTTGTTGGTAACAGGTAGGACTGACAGACGTGCGCAGACAAGCAGGAGAATGCACTGGTCCTTCGCTCAGACAGGGTGGAGAGGCCAAACATCCTGAGCATTTCGATCCGCAATGCTTGTGTTGCTCTCGATTATTATAACCACGGTCACATTTCTGACAGTAATATCTGTATCCCAGGAATCCAGTGATACTGGTAATGGTATCGAAATGGTCATCGTGATAATAGACATGAATGTATTTTCCGTCCTTAAAGTCTTTCCCTCGAAACAACAGTGGCCCTCGCATTTCTTGAGGGTACACTTTCAAGGTGTGTCGTGGGGCTAGAACATCTTGCAATTTTTGCATCTCAGGAATGCCACAGAGTGTGTCTTTGGACAGTCCGGCTTGTTGCAACAGGAGTTCTGCTTCACTTCGTTGTTTGGCTCGGTCCGATTTTCGAATATTCTCCCAGGCTCTTTTCCATTCTACCGTGTCGTTTTTGTTGGCATAGGTTCGTCCCACCACGATAGCACGGGCTAAACACATTTGGTCTTGAGGGTTGTGAATTTGGACGAGGCTACGCTTAATGCTGCGAAGCTCGTTCACCAATAACATCTTTCTGCGTCCAGTCCCTTGAGAAGGAGAGACGTGGGTCATGTCCAGTGTGGCTTTTCCATCGGTGGTGTCAAACTGGTCATTGGATTGTTGTACGTGTTGAATTTTGTCCATGACTTTGGAAGCGGTCAATTCTGCAGGGGTGCTAAACTCGATCTAAACAGGGGATTTCAAACCGTCGTGTTGTATGGAAAGTCTCAAGCGATCGTCTTCTTTGGGTTGACATTGTCGCTTGAGTGTGGTGAGCAAAGAATCCCACACCCCGGTGATGAACCCTTCTGCTTTCTCTAACGGTACTTCGGACTTGAAATCTTTAAACTTCACTGTGTATTTGTTAGCCGTGGTTCTAAATTTTCTAGAGGAGCGCTTTTCCGTCTCTCGAATGGAATAGTACTTTTCAGGGTTGACAAAGGGTGGCGGACTTGGTTTAGAGGGTTCGGATTCTGGTTCACTCATGTCCTCTTCAAAATCACTGGCATGAATTTCTGCCAAGACTTCAGCTCTGGTACGAGGCGATAGATCACGTTTCTGCCTCTTACTTTCTTCTTCTTTCTTCTCGAATGAATAGGATCGTTTCATCTTGAGTGTAAAACGTCAAATGACTCAAGTTTAAACGCCATGGGCTAATTTATAGTCATGGCAGACCAACGTATATAAAAGGGTGTGTGTCTTGTCCTTTCACTATTCATTTCACTCTCTAACCGAGCACAACGATGAAAGAGACTAGCCAAATCGAACGTTTCATCAGAGCTTCAGACCAGCCGACGGACTACTCTCCTTCCTTTCGAGATAAAAGTCAAGATACTTGGTATATCTGTCAGAAGAAAGGGCATTGGTCTTCAGAGTGTCCAGACCATCAAAAATGAAAAAAAAAAGAAAAAAAAGGGGCTAGAAAAGACAAAAGTCAAGATACCTGTTATTATTGTCAAGAAAAAGAACATTGGTCTCCAGATTGCCCAAAAAACAAACGAAAGGAGTCAAAAGAAGAGAGGGATTCTTCAGAGGAAGAAGAGACGGATTCTTCAGAGGAAGAAGAGGAAGAAAGAAGACAATTCTATTTACAAGAGGCAAAGAAAATGAAACAGGAGAAGAAAAGAAGAAGGGAAGAAAGTGAGGAGGAAGAAGAGGAAAAGCCTGTGAAGGTTAAGAAATTGAAAAAACAGAGAGACTAAACAATGAGACAGAAGAAGTGTATGAACTTTTTAAAGTGCTCTGTTGTGAATTGTGAATTGGATTGTTAATATTTATAAAGAATAAATTAAGTATTAAAAGGTAAGTGTCTTTGGGTTTTGATTTTAAAATAAGAACGTACACTCACTCACTCATACACAGACACGTACTATAGGGGTAAAATGTGGGGTTTTTTTTAGTTATTGGCAATTGAAAGTCTATCTCTTTTCGAGAGACGTGGGTGGCCCTGGAAAGGGCCTTTTTTGGTGTAGGGGTGAGTTTAAGCAATCAACTTTAACTGTCTTAAGCCTTTGCCACGGCCGAGGCCTACTTCTGGACTGCGTACTGTTGATGATGATGATTTGGTTGAAATCACTAAGGGTGGTACGGTAGGCTTAGTCACAGGGTTGACGTGTTTAGCTCGGGAAGGTTGTATTCTCTTCGGTCGTAATAAAGAAGTCTGATACATTTGTTTCAGACTTCTTAACTCCGCTAAAATGTCCAACAGTACCGTGACCGTTTGATTTTCACCATCTTGTTTCTTTGCTGCTGCTTCTTCTTGTTGTTGTTGTTTTCTGACCTCTTCTTCTTGCTACTGTAGGAGAAAAGCTTGTTCCGCTTCCTTTTGTCGTTGTATAAATTTCTCCAATTCTTCTTTCTGTCTCTGTCTTTAATTCTCCAATTGCGGTAATGAAGGTGACGTAGGTTCCGGAACAAATTCTTGCGAGTTAAGAAAATCTACAAAATCCCAATTCACCTCTTCTGAAAGTAAATCCGGGTTCCCTTGGGCGGTCTCCACTGCTGGTGCACTCCAATGGATCGTTTTCTGAGTTTCCGTCATGTTGAATCACTGTCTCATAGATTGACTGCACACAGGCGCTAGCGAATCTATATAGACCACGTGACGTCACAGACTGCTCTCTTCGGATTGGATGCGGGCTGACTGAATTTTGTAACGCGTGTTTGGATTGGTCAACAAACTCAATCCGTTTCAATCCTACCTCTACCTATAAATAAGTGCAGTTCACTGCATTGATTCACCTGTTCTCGGTGCCTCAAGATGTGGACCGATGTGCAATCTTCTACGCTTGTGTCTTCAATGATGTTCCAGACGGACATACCCATGTATGTCCGATCGAAGTGGACAGTGGTCCACAGGACAGACACCAGACTGTGGATACGTAGGATCTACGTAGAAAGACAAGGATGCCTCAAAAGAGTCCTGATTTACGGTCCTACAGTGAGACGCAACCTAAGGACAAGAAGAAGACCAATGCGGTGCCCTTTATGTTAATGGATACATTAACATAAACCCAAAGGCCCTTTTCAGGGCCACTCATAGGTCTCGAAAAGAGATTGACTTTCCATTGCCTACCCCTTTTTTAAATTTTTTTTTTAAAAAAGATCCCTTGTTAAATTCCCCTTGTCCCTAAAGTAGTTTTTTTCTCCCATGTTAAATTTCCCTTGTCCCTAAACAAGCCCAAAATCTATTCCCATGTTAAATTCCCGTTGTCCCTAAAGTAGTTTTTTCTCCCATGTTAAATTCCCCTTGTCCCTAAACAAGCCCAGAATCTATTCCCATGTTAAATTCCATTGTCCCTATAGTGGCCCAGGGTTTCTCTCCATGTTAAATTTACATAGTCCCTATAGTGGCCCGGGGTGGGTGGGTCTGTAATGCTAATTCCCATTGTCCCTATGGTGGCCCCATTCACTACTTTCAAATAATTCACTTCATGAAGCAAATTGAATTTCCTTTTTAGAAAATCTATCAAATGATGGCCGAAGTGGTAAATTATCATAAATTGAACCTTGTTAAACAAAAATCTACCAAATCGTTCCCGAAATGGTAAATTATCCTTCATCTATTCTACTACACGCATAGTGAGTAAGTGAAGTATAGAAACTATTGTTCACACTTTAGACAAATTCTTAACTGAATGAGCTAATTCCTCGCACAAAAAGAAATATATTGGAGTAAGTCCATGTACAGGAAATTACCTCTCACTTTCACAGCAATTTCCGCATGTTCAAAATGGGAAATAAAAGAGAAACTTACGAGATACAAAATGTGTTAATGACTAGCACTTGCAGCCATCTGTAATTTAACATTTAAAAGCCGGTGTATAGCACCTTAGTCAAGGTTAGTTAAAAAAACATTATGTCATAGCTTGTAAAAGTTTTCATACCTAAATTAAACGTTGTACATTTGACTAGTATAAATGGCAAGGACACTCTAAAAACCACATTCCTCTAGTGTTGCTGAAGGCTTTACGATGTACACTCCAACTTTCTCACGTGATATGTAACCAAATAAACGCCAACACAAACCGAACCTCTAAGCAGCCACGCCCCACTTCACCCTTTCTCTTTACATGCAGATGTATGCAGTCGACTTTTTAAATTTAGAATTTCCAAATAAGATCAAAACAATAAAATAATGTTTCTAAGGACGTAATGCATTATTTTGAAATAGCTGAACCATTTTCTTTTATAAAATTTGTTAACTGCCATAGCCTTTCACTGTAATACTCACTTCAACATTTGTTGTCCTCTCATCGCAGAGGTCAAATTTGATTTTTTAAAAATAACATTAGCGTGTATAAATATTTTCTTATTGTTTTAGATAGATTTGTTTGCAAAACAAAATGCTAAATCTGATTACGTTCTTTTATTTTTGGCACACCTTTAGAATAGTGGATAAAATATATTCGTGAGAACTAAAAACAACACATGATTATCAGGTTTCAGCTGTCAATTTAAGGTTTTTTGAATTAAATTTTTGAAGTCCTAGTAATAAAATATTCTAATAAAATTTGAGTTCGAGTCCCGACAAAATTTCAAAATTGAAGGCGATGGCGTATGCTATAGCTAGTATTGTGCTGTTGTGTTTACAGTTCTTTTCTTGTTCTACGGACAAAACTATTCCGGTGTTTGAATTCCGGATACAATTTGAAGAAATGTCTTTGTCCAAGAATTCTGTATGAGCACCCAAATATTTCCAGGAAAAAGAATTAATCGTTTAGAATCCAACTAAGTCGAATCAAAATTAAAATGTAACTCAAAACTGGTCACAAAAGAACGAACTCCTTGACATCAAGTGTTTTTAAGCCCAAACTGACTAAATTCTCCATAAACATCAGTATTAAACATGACTACTGCGCAATTCCAGTAAAACCAGAATTTCAAAATAGAGTCTGTTTACATGTAAAGTCACGTATTTCCACAGTATGACATTGACAAAAACCAATCATTTTACTCTAAGAATAAGATACAAATAGAAAGTTGTTTACTTAACTCACTGGTTTCTGAATCAAGGTCGGGAACTAGGTCAGCTTAAGGACACCATTTTCTGTTTTTAGGTGTTTTCGACCGAACAGTCAGGACAAACTAATTTCTGGGAAATACCAAATTCCTGTAAACAAAATTACATTATTTTAACATGTAATAAAATTAAAATAAAAAGATGTTCAAACTTACAAACAATTAAAATAAATCAAATATAAATTACATCAAAGATACATAACATGAGTTTTCTCTTTTGATTTCCTGCAAGTTTATTTAATTCGGTGTTGTTGAGCACTGTTATGTCGATTATAATCAGGTCAGTGATCGATACTTATCCCTGTTTATGTCGATAGCAAACAGTTCTGTGCTTGGCATAGATAATTATCACTGTTTATGGCATAAGGGAATAGTTATGGGATCGACAGCAATACTTATCAGTGTTTACGTCGATAACAAACATTTCTTTGATCGGCCACGACCTTTTTTTATAACTGCTCTTATGTCGATAGCAAACAGTTCTGTGATCGGCATCGATACTTTTCATTATGTCGATAAAAAACAGGTAAAGGATAGGTACCTTTTGGTATTACTTGAACATAAATTAAGCAAATGATTATAATGTTTTTTTCCATAATCTAGTATCTTGAATTTTGTCAAATCTAGATATTTCTGCTTTTTAAAATACTTTGTATATAAGCACGCAAGTTGCATATATTATGTTACGGATATCTGTATGAGAAACATATTTTAAATTCTGTAATTTAGAGGCTGACTAGCTCTCTAGTAAAGCACATGTATACTATGTTGTAGGAATCTCATTCACAAGCCAAGGTCAAGGCAACCAATATTTAGGTCAAATACGCTACGCTTTAATTTAAATGAGGTCTCTTCAACATCATATGAAAGTAGGAGTGCATTTGCCCTGTAGAGATGTAATGCATGCCCTAATTATTGATTGATTCAATATCTTCAGTAGGTCAGAACATGACTGCTTGAGCTATTTAAAAAAAAAAAGAATTTAATTGTTCCAGAAACTTGAAGTTAATCAGGTTATGTTAATTTGATGCTTATACAGAGACTATATAATGAGAATACGCACTGCGTATTCTATTTTTCAGTCTATGTCAGTTTTGAAGAAGCCGTTAGAAAAAGTAGTGATTTAGTTATTATATTTGTTGTTTGTATTTAGCAGAGTGGAAAACATTTAATATATGCAGTCAGTACTTTTTAGATTGTGTGAATTTATTTAAGGACTTAAATTATCTAGATAATTTAATCGGATTATATGAAACTTTCAAGGACTTCACTGATATTCTACGTTCCTGGGAATACATTGAAGTTAAAATATTTGATTTTTCAGAGGTGTTAGCACGGTAGCAATCAAACACATTCGAAATACCTTTGGACAATTTCCGGAGAAGTGAGAAATCGATCGTACAATTTAGAATACTTTGGGAATTCATGCACTGTAAGTTATTTTTAATTCTTTCATGATGTTTGATATTATATTTTATTTATATAGTTTATGTTTTGGAAAATGTAATGCTTGTTGGATTTACCTAATCTAGTTACTTAAATGTAAGCCCCTACAATTTGTTATAATTGTGATTTTGTATGTGTGTTTCTTTGTGTGTGTGTGACAGAGAGAAAGAGAGAAATCTATGTGAATTACATACTTTACTGCTCATAATGGAACTTAATACATAATTCCAGATAATATGTTTACTTCAAAGAGAGCATATATGGCTTTTCTCGGCTGACATATTCCATTTAGTTGTGTTTATGTCATGAGTGTTGTTCACGAAATTTGAAACCTAAATCTATAAGAATGGTTATTACTTTGCAGTTACTTTTTTAAAAATAGATAATGACAGGTAAAAGTAAAATGATGTTCGCAATGTGTGAATTAAATACGGTTTTAGGGTTTGGAGACTAACATCAGTCGAATATCCGAATGATTTTTGGATTTACCTAATCTAGTTACTTAAGTATATTCCCCATACATTTATTTACAAGTGTGTGTGTGTGTGTGTGTGTGTGTGTGTGTGTGTGTGTGTGAGAGAGAGAGAGAGAGAGAGAGAGAGTAAAGATTTTGCAATTGAAATATGGTCTGATAACTCAATTAACGTACACAAGTTGTCTTTTTAAAATTTGTTTGACCACAAGCCACTGTGGTAAGGAACTGAAATAGTTTGTTACCCTTGACCTATAGGGCCCAATGGTATGTGAGCCAGACTCGATTTCAGTAGGGGTTTGGGAGATGCATTCTTTTTAATTTCGGCATTGCGGGTGGATCGACCAATAACGCAAGCTAGAAAATAAGGAGTGGATTGCATCAAATAAGACGACATATAAAGTTCATATGGTGAAATTCTAAATCATTGTGTCAATGGATACACATGAAGCATTTGCCTATATTTGTAAAATTTAATTTTCACTATATAGTGTAAATGCATTAATCAAATCAATACCTTTCTCTATGAGCGAGTTCAAATACCATCTAGAAAAAGAGATCGTGTATGGCCGTACGATGATGCGCATAGTTCAACATATATGACTTTGTAACAAGCATTTGGACTGTTTAAAGTCACATGATGTAACGCATACAACTTGAAGTTACTAGTTCATAACAGCAGCAAAGAACTACTTTTGTGTTTATACGCTCGTCTTGGGTGATATTACAACATTTCTAAACAAACTGTAATATATAGTTCTTTATTTATTTATTCAGATTCGTTATTGTTTCTACAACAGTGTGCAATTACAAGAATTATACTTCATATCTAAAATCATGCATGAAGCCAGGAAACTTGAAAATGATGAAGCGCTGTGCGTGAAGCCAGGAAACTTGAAAATGATGAAGCGCTGTGCATGAAGCCAGGAAACTTGAAAATGATGAAGCGCTGTGCATGAAGCCAGGAAACTTGAAAATGATGAAGCGCTGTGCATGAAGCCAGGAAACTTGAAAATGATGAAGCGCTGTGCATGAAGCCAGAAAACTTGAAAATGATGAAGCGCTATGCATGAAGCCAGGAAACTTGAAAATGATGAAGCGCTGTGCATGAAGCCAGGAAACTTGAAAATGATGAAGCGCTGTGCATGAACATCTTGTCGCTACGGTCCTGTTTACGGCGTTAAATCAGTTTTCAACTCATCACTTCGTGTATTCTGTGAAATATAAAGTTCACTGCTTATATGAATACAAATAAATGTAAAGAGTGGTGTATTGCGTTCGCCTTTACAGCTCAGAGAAATCATCTCTGTCTGCATGGGTTCGTCTAAGGCTTGGCAAGGGTGAGTATGTGAGAAAGCATTCCAGTATCTTCCCATATGTCGGCGGTTTATTCCAGGATTTTTCCAGGTTCTTCCTCAACCATATATACTTCCCGCCATGTATTGTCTATCATTTGCTGAAAATAGCGTTAGAAACAGCGATAACGGTGTCAGAATAAAAACATACTGCTGTATATATATTCTGTAAATAATTTTTATATTTGTTTAATGGTAATTCAGACGCGAGTCACATTATATTCAGGTGAATTTAAAACAAATAAATTGATTTATTTTATGCATAATAATGTTGATAAGCAGACTGATGTCAACAATATATACCAAAACCTTTTCTCTCAGCACCTTCACAACACACATCCTAGCATAACAGTTTAATGAAAGTATATCTCTGAAGCAGATCTCAATCAAGATCCAAGGGAACCTTTTGCTTACTTTGGAGTGAACGATAATCACGCGTCGTCTACATGGGACCAAGGGTTAGGGAGAGACATTTTGTTTTAAAATTATATTTCCTCGAACATAATCATTTTCTTCTTCGTGAGTCTCAAGCATCACAGTCCATACCGGACACAGGAATACCGGATACTGACCATACCGGACACACGACACACCTGACACAGTCCATACTGGACACAGGAATACCGGATACAGACCATACCGGACACACGACACACCTGACACAGGCCATGCCAGAATAATTAACCATAACGTTGTCCTACAGAAATGTCGATCACAGCTCTATCTTCATCAGATTACTTTGGAACGGATTGCCAAGTTGTTAGGATACTAATGGATTATAATTATATAAACATTTTGTTTTACTTGATACTATTAACATGAGTCGGATATCTTTGAATAAAAATAAATAAAATAAAACGTTTCCCTGTTCAGTGGGTCATTTGTTCACTTTGGGATAGCATTGGGGGTCAAAAAATGAACGAATATGAACTTTTTTAGCAGAACAAATTGTTGTCGGTTGTATAATGGACAACTAGTACTTAAATGATAGCAGTATGGTGTTCAAAACTTTTTTTTTTATATCTCTTCGTTTTGATACGTTTAATTCCATGTATCACTGTCTAAAATACAATCCTAAGTATCAATGTATCTAAAACTTAATGTTTGAGATATCTTTTGATCTTATGTCAAGCATGCGCAATTTTTAGACCATTTTTTTCCTAAGCCACTTTAGTGGAAAAATCCGAAAATGAGCAACGGCAGTAATTTTTTCTCGGCCTTAGCGTCATTAACACTTTATTCAGGTTTTGGTTAAAGTTTTCAACAATGCTTAAGTCATGGACTGGGCATGCAGCTCTAGACTTGATATTAACTTTCTACCTGATATAGGCTTTGGTCTTCATGTTACGTTTCTACAAGTTACAGGCTTTGATCTTCATGTTACGTTTCTGCTTCATACAAGCTTTGGTCTTCATGTTACGTTTCTACAAGTTACAGGCTTTGGTCTTCATGTTACGTTTCTACGTGATACAAGCTTTGGTCTTCATGTTACGTTTATATGTGATACAGGGTTTGGTCATGTTACGTTTATACATGTTACATGCTTTCGTCTGCATGTTCCGTTTCTTCAAGGTACAGACTCTGGTCTTCATGTTACGTTTCTACGTGATACAGGCCACGGTCTTCATGTTACGTTTCTGATTCTTACAGCTTTGGTCTTCATGTTACTTTTCTAAAAAGTGCAGGCTCTGGTCTTCATGTTCCGTTTCCACTTCGTACAGCCTTTGTACTTCATGTTACATTATTACTTCCTACAGGCTCTTGTCTTCATGTTACGCTTCTACTTCATACAGGCTCTTTGTCTTTATGTTACGCTTCTACTTCGTACAGCCTTTGTACTTCATGTTACGCTTCTACTTCATATAGGCTTTGGTCTCCATGTTGCATTTGTTCTTATTTCCTTTATCGTTCAGTTTAGATGTAGAGTTAGTTTGAGAAAAAAAAATGAAACACTCTTTCTTAATGATTTTCATAAGTTTTTCTTTCAATTTGTTGCCTAATATTAAAAGTCGTAATACATGCACGTAATTGCCACAGTTGAAGTTCTATGTGATCAAACCCAATTTTCATATTTGATAAACTCCAATAAAACTCTTAACTCAGGACATGTATAAATACATTAAAAGTGAATATAACGTGTTACAAAGATATACACCTGCCTTCCAACATATTCAGCAAGCTGTTCTGTAACGGCGAATCGTCGCGTCAACGTGTTGTTCTTTCTGATGTGAAACTGTGTACGCACTCAGTTTGTCGAATTCAAAACTTCTGTCTACACTATGATAGCATGAATCAGTAAGTTAATAACAGCTGGTTTGTGTTACTTTGTTGAAAACTCACGATGCCAGATAAAGGTAATAAAAGAGACTGATGTTTACAGTTACAAAGCAATGTACTTACACGTATTATTATTTGTGATACGGTCACATGAATTAATTTTGTAACGGTCACATGTATTAATTTTGTAATGGTCACATGTGTTAGTGTTGTGTCGGTGACACGTATTAGTTTTGTAACGGTCCAGTGTATTAGTTTCGTGACGGTCACATGTACTAGTTTTGTGACAGTCACACGTATTTTTTATGTGACTGGAACATGTTTTAATTCTGAGACGGTCACATGTATTAGTATTGTGATAGTCACATGTATTAATTTCTTAACGGTCACATGTAGTAATTTTGTGACTGTCACATACATTATTTCTGTGACTGTCACTATTTTTGACAAGGACGGTCTCATTATCCAGCAAGTTTGATCAAAAGTGACAGATATTCGACTGAAGTCAATCTACAAACCCTAAACCCCTATTTTAATTCACACACTGAACAGCAGTTCTATTGCTTCATGTCATTATTTACTTTTATAAGACATTGCAAAATAAGAACCATGTTTATAGATTTAGGTTTCAAATTTCGTGAGCAATACCATCAATTATGACACAAACACAACTAAATGGAATAGACCAGCCAAGAAAATCCGTATATGTTCTCTTTGAAGAAAACATATTACTTGGAATAATATTCAGTTCCATTAGGTGCAGCTAAAAATGAGATTCAAAGAGCTCTCTCTCTCTCTCTTTATATATATATATATATATATATATATATATATATATATATATATATATATATATATATATATATTTGTTACATGTATATACATATATTGTTATGCATGTTTAATTTATATTATTTGTTGTCTTTTCTTTATATGTTATATACATTTGTATTATTTGCTTGACATTGTCCAAAATTTAGTTCCCAGTGTACCAGACCATGGAGATTTATTTTGCAAACAAAATAATACATAGCGAACATTTCTCTTTGTGTGTAAATGACATATTCAGGCCATTCTCAATGTTATCATATTTACCTGAATTTGAGATGAGAGATAGCCCTGATTCTGACCTAAGAAACTTCATGATTGGAAGTTTCCATAAATTGACAGAGTATTTCTAGAAATTGGTAATTGCCACATAAGTCAACTAGAAGGTTATATAATCTTGTTTTTCTAAAACTTACTCATTCAAGCCGTAACATCTTGAAGCAGCATGGATGTTATTGTTGTATTCATTTTTTTTATATAAAAAAGTTTTGTTTCATTTGCATGGATTTATTTATTCAAAATATTATTCACTGGAAATGCAAAGTGCTCAATAATAATACTTTTGGATTGTAACATAAATTGAAGTGAATTCATTTTGTTTCGAAATTTTCTAAGTAATAGGTATTCTAATTTCTCATAGTTGAGAAATCTATTGTGAAACCATCAATCTTTCACATTTCATCTAAAGTGGAGAGCTTTATATTAAAGCCTAACCTGGAAGGATTAGTGTCCCTGTGAAAAGGCAAATTACTCCAGTTTGCCAGACAATATGATCTTTCTGAGGCAAAGGCTTTTTTAACGAGTCAGGAAGTAAAAAATGTTTTGGTCGAATATTTGCTGGAAAAGAATTATTTTGGATAAAAGTGCTTTGAGTTTGATTAGTAAGTCTTTATCGAGTTCTGAAATGAAAGTAATAGAATCGAAATTAAAACACAAGGTAGAAATGAGAAGAAAACTTCAGCGTCACAAGAGACAAATGTAGCTTCAGAAGAAAGAAGGGAAAGTACAGAAAAAGGAAAGAGAGACAAATGCAGCTACAGGAAAAGATGAGAACTGCAATATGAGAGAGAGAGAGAGAGAGAGAGAGAGAGAGAGAGAGAGAGAGAGAGAGAGAGAGAAGTAAATGCAATGTGACAAGGAAGAGCGGGAAATACATGTGCAGATAAGAGAATCAAAGAAGAGAGGTAAATAAAATGCAGAGAAAAGAGATAAAGTAGAATGGAATTTAATTAAGAATAAAAGAATTAGAAATGACAAGTGGAAAATGCTCACCCATTTTACAGACAAGTTCTGTTTTTGATGCTACCAGAAATATTGAGTTCGTATCTCATTCAAAGATAAAGAAGTAGATATATATTTTCTCATTTTGAAAAAAATCGCTGAAAATTGAAATGGCCAAGAGAGCATTTGACTCAGTTATTACTTGCTGTACTTGTTGGCAAAGCCCGTGAAGTCGAATACTTCACAGTCTGTACAACAAAATGCTGATTATAATGTGCTGTATCTTAAAGGCTTATGAGCTGGTATCTGAGGCATATCGATAAAGGTAAAAAAAAGTAATTGGACAGACCCATGTTAAATTTGCAAGAGAAAACGAACATTTATTTGATAAGTGGTGCGCAGTCAAGAACTTTGGTCAAGATTACTATAATATCAGATTACTCATATTAATTGAGTAGTTCAAAAAATGAGTCCATAGTGAAGTTAAGACATACACTGATGAGCATAAAGTCAAAATTTAAAAAAAAAGTTCTGCTCGCACAGCGGACGATTATTCCTCGGCCCACAAAGTTTCTTTTGTCAATAAGTTTCCACTCAGCAGTGTTTTGGTTTGAAAAAAGGATTTTTCTATCTCACACGCGCACTTCCAAATATCAATGTGGCACAAGGAATCAAATTATTCCTGAAAAGGCTGATCAGTAATCCTTATCTCTTTCTACGTGCACCTATTGCGAGAAGAAAGGTCACGTTATTTCTGATTGATACAGATTGAAAAATGAGCAATCATAACAGAACTATTCCAGATGCACTTATTTCTATGAGGTCAAGGTCATATTCATGTATTGAACAAAAATGCATTTATTGGGTCTAACAAACCTCAGTCTGATTTTATTTTGGTGGATTATGAACCATTCCTGCGGAAATATTCTATCTACTTATTATTGGTCTTGTAGATCATATCCATAGTTAAAAGTTTAAGAGAGACAAGAGCTTCTCGGAAGCTTTAATTATCAGATACTTTGAGTTTGTCCGAGATGTCTTCTTCCAATGAAAGTGTTCCTATTCAGATAGTAGAGTGTGGCTTTGGAGTTGGTCTCAGGACCCGTGAAAGTCGGAACAGTATTATCTTTACCCATAGAGGTTATTCATTTATTACTAGGCAATGACCTAGCTGGATAAAATGTTGTGGTTGATCGCTTGTAATTCATAAACCTTGTTTGGATAAGTAAGTCGATCAATTAAGAAAGAAATTCCTGATTTATATCCAGCATGTGCAGTTACAACAGGTATTGCAAAGAAAGCTCTTAAGAATGATGCTGATCAGGACATTATCCCTTTAGCTGACACATGTATTGGTCAGTCTTTTGATCCTGGTGTAAACGAACCGAAAGGTGTTGACCCCAGTGATCCCCTTTTCACTACTCATTTTCTTTATTCTAGTCTTGGTGCCAAAAACACCCACCAATTGTAGAACAAAAACATGATCACGAGATGTTCTGTTTGCTTCAGAAACTATTAACAAAGATAAAGCTGCAGAAATAAAGGTTTATTATTTTGTTAAAAATGGGGTCCTTGTGAGGTAATGGGGACCACATGAAGTACCCGCTGGTGACCAGAAGTCAGTAAGCTATCAAATTGTTGTTCCCAGTTCATATAGACAGGACACTTTATGTCTAGCCCATGCAACTCCTTTGGCTGGTTATCGATAGGACAATAAGGCTTATCATAATATTTTGAATGCGAAAATTAAAAATGATGTTTGTAAATACTGAACATCTTGTTACACTTTTGAAATGTAGGAAAACCCAATTAGAAGATACATAAGTCTCATCTGCAACCTATCCTAGCATCTGACGAATCATTTTGTGTGTGTGCGTGTGTGATTTAGATTTTAACGTAGCTTTAACAATAGTTCAGCCACATCGCTACGATGTCTGCAGTGTGACAGTTTATAGTGATGTCTAGCACGGGGCATCATGCCGCATACATGTAGCATCAAGTCCCACCCAGTTATATTATCCTGACACCAGGCCGACCTGTCCTAAAACTAACCTCTTAATGGTGAGCGCCAAGCGAGGCAACTGCTAGTACCATCTTTATAAGTCTTGAGTATGCCTTGGCCGGGGTTCCAACCCGTAACCTCCCGCTGACTCTCTAATCACTTAGGCCAACATAGCTGTCTGTAACTGCTTTGTAGAATAATGGAAGACTGTATAGGTCCCTTACCCAAAATCACACTCTAGTTACCCAAAATCAAGTCAGAAATGAAATTAAGTTATGATAAAAATACTAGGAAAAGTAGTGTTCAGCATAGTGAGAGAGTCCTGACTCTCTTGCCCGTATATCAAAGTCCACTTCAGGCTACGTTTTATGGTTCTTATAAAGTTAAAATGAAAGCAAGTGACTTAATGACATCATTAATACTCCTGTGATATTAGTGTTTAAGGAGCATGTTGATAGATACAGCAGTCAATTTAGTTTTAAACTGTGAAGATTTAAATAATGGAATGCAATTGGACTGTTGTGATTTTTAAAACTAATCTTCATAATTAAGAAATACTGAATAGTCTGGACCGGAAACATACATTTCTGCAGCTACAAGAAAAGAGTGAAGTAAAAAAGAGCTACATGTATTACTTGAATATAAGCAATTGTTCCAATATGAGCAAATAAAATCTAACAGGTAGTTGAAATTGTTAATGCCAAACCTTTGAAACAGCATCAGATCAACGCTCTCAAACAGGAATGTATGATGAAAAAGACATTCAATATTTGATGGAAAATTATTTCATATAGCCAAGTAAAATGATCGGAATATACCATGTGTTCTTATACCGATGAAAGATAATACTTTCCGCATGTGCACAGACTATATCATAGTGAACAGTATGACCAACATATATTCATTTTCATTGCGAATAATCGATGACTACATTGACGTAATTGGAAATGCAAAATATGTCACCAAAATGGACCATCTGCAAGAACTCTGGCAAATTCCACTTACAGAAATTGCGAAGGAAATGTCGGCATTCATAACTATAAATGGACATTATCAATCTAAAGTAATGCCGTTTGAGATTGAAGGTTCGATTTGTACTTTCCAAAGTTTAATGAAAATGGCCAAATCTCTCTGGTCTAGATAATAGCGATCCTTACATCAATGGCATCATCTACAAGACACCTGGAAAGATCATTTGGAGATCATTCGGAAATTCTTCGATAGACTCTGCGATGTAAAACTTGACAATTTAAGTAAAAGCTAGTTTTACCGTGCTTGTGTTACATTACTTGGACACATCATGGAACACGGTGAAGTTAAACCTATGGAAGATAAAGTTAGTGCTTTCTCTTAATTCTCTGTGCCTATCAATAAAAAGCCGCAAATGCAATTCTTCGGTATGGCTGGATATTAGCGGAAGTTTTTCTCCATTTTTTCCATAATTGCGGAATCCCTGACCAACTTCTTGAGTAGGAAAACCAAATTGTATTGGCATGAAAAAAAGTAAGGAGGCTTTTGATAAATTAAAGGTCATACGTAAGAGTGCAACAGTTCTTTCAGCTCCAAAAGTTCAGTCAATTATTTAAAATATCTGTTGATGCACGTGAGGTTGGAGTTGATGGAGTATTGATTCAAGAAGTCAAAACTGGTGTAGATCATCCAGTAAGCAACTTTCCTAGGAAATTAAATAAGCACCAAAGAAAGTTTTCCAAAATCTAGAAGGAAGGTTGACTTTGATAATGGCTTTGCAACACTTTAAAGTGTATATTTGTTTAGCTTCGTCTCCGCTTATTGTATTTAAAGATTGCAACCCCATTACTTTCATTAGCAACATGAAAGCACCAATCAAAAACACAAATAATAGATTATTAAGGTGAAGTTTGGTGTTGCTGGAATACAATATTGACATCAGGCACATGAATGAAAAAGAGAACCTAATTTTGAAGTTGCACAGCCACGTGTATAGAGGTATTTCATTGTTTCATATATAATTGGTGTCATTCATAAGATGTCGTCTTGTGTACATTTTAATGACATATATATTTGACTAATATTTAAGGGAATGCTTTATAGTATAAATCCTTTTTGTTTTGTACATAACATAATACACAATTAATATTTCTCTATTTGTGTGGATTAAATATCCAGATCATTATTAATGTAAACATATTTATCTGAATTTGAGTTTTAAAAAGCAGTCTCGATTCTGACCTCAGAAACTTATAGAATGGAAGTTTTCACTAAGTGACAGCATGACTAGAAAATAGTAATTGCGACCTATGTCAGTCAACTTGATGGGTATATAATCTTTCTTATTTTAACATTATTCATTCTCGTCCTAACAGTTTGAAGCAGAATCAAGATTGTTTTGTTCAGGCTATTAATTTGGTTGAATTTATTTATTCAAATTTTTATTCACTGAAAATACAAAACACTCATGAATAATATTCTTGGACTGGAACATTATTTTGGAACTATAGGGAATTCAGACAAGGGTATTTATGGATTATATTATTATGATCAAAAGACCCTTAACAAATGATCACACTCTTGGCTTCTGGCACATTATCATATTCGAAACTACTGGCACATCAGCGCAGTCAATATTGGAACTTATTTGGAATATCACTTAAATTCAATTAGAACTTGAATCATTTGTGGTTGAATTCACAATACTGTAAGCTTTTTTTAAGTTTTACAATTTGAATTCTAAGGAAATACAAATATTTGTTGAATTTGATCAAACTCGTTGGTTTTTCTCTCTTTCTGTTAAGGACCATGCAGTCGTGTCTGATATATATATATATATATATATATATATATATATATATATATATATATATATATATATATATATATATATATATATATATATATATATATATATATATATATATATATATATATATATATATATATATATGTGTGTGTGTGTGTGTGTGTGTGTGTGTGTGTGTGTGTATGCATGCATGCATGTATGTATGTACGTATGGAATCTGAAAGCGCTGATGAATTCTCAGATTTCATGTGTGACAACTGGATAACAAATGATGAACTATGGATTCCAGTGTATACCATCGATGACATAGGTAACCAATCGGGGGCTCATACCAAATCGTGCATTATGATTTTCTTTCATTTCACTAGATAAACAAATGTTTTTTCTTATACAACTTTGCAAGTATATATTTCTTTACAAGATTAAGCAGAGCTTTAAATGTTTGCTTCTGTGGCATCTTTCAAAACTCAGTAATGTTTGTAAAATATAATTTTTTAAAACTTGTATCATAATTTCATATGTTGTTTAGATTGTGTATGTACTGTTTAGATTGTAAATGTTTTGAATAAAGTGTACGTTCTGTTTAGACCGTATATGATTTGATTAAACTGTGAGTGCTGTTGAAACTGTATATGTGCTGTTTAGTCTGTATATGTGTTGATTAGACTGTATTTGTACTATTTAGACTGCATATCTGCTGCTTAGACTATACGTGTTGTATATACTGTAGGTGCTTTTTGACTGTATATGTTTTGTTTAGGCTGTATATGTGTTTTGTGCATGTGTACGTGTTGCGCAGACTGTACGGGTTCTTTATACTATATACGTCTTGTTTATACTGTATACGTGTTGTTTAAATGGTAGCTGTTCTTCTAGATTTAGCAACTCTAACTAAAAATTGCAAACCCATCTAATAAAAGTTGCAAACCCATGTCCTCAGTAACATTTACTTTAAAAATGCAACAAGTTCAAGTGTTTGGAAATTCTACTCTAATTAGACTGAAGAATGCTAATTGGATACATATTATACAAATGGAATGATCTCAGGCTGTGTTTCATGAATAGATGAAATCATAATTCATTTATCTCAGAAAACCGGATGAACAGTAAGTGGAAACAGCTTGAAGTCATATTTAGTCAAGGCAGCCATGCGTTCTTAAGTAAAATGTAGAGTGAAACAGGTAATAGAGCGGGCTCAATGAGTACACCATGCTTTCAATTAAGGTACCGCTTTTAAAGGTCCTTTTCTCACTGCTTACAGTATCCAATATTTACCTGACTGACATAGGCGGTGAAATCCGTGTTCCAAGATCGTTGGACAGGTCCAAAGAACAGTGCGGATAAAATGTAAGCTGTGTCCTAATTTTTGTTGAGTAATGCACCAAACTGTGCAAAGATCTTTGACGCAAGTGGTTGGCTTACAAATCCCAACACAGATTCAAGGACCATATGTTTGGAACGCATACATTTCATTTTACCCCAGTTAATTAAAATTAGTCATTCCTAAGCATGCCATTTTCGACTCTTTGAAACTTCCAACTAGTTTCTAATTTTCTTATATTAGAGAATATTTATTTATCGTATCAGATTTTAAAATTATAAGACCCATCTGAATTTCTGTACATGATTAATAATATAAGACAGCATTAAAACAGCTTCCAGAGAGTTATCTCAAGTAAATATTTATTCTCTCTTCGATCCATCCCAACGATTTATGTTTCATGAAACGTCTGATTTCATCTTCCTGGTGAATAAAGTATTCTGATTTCAACCACGTGGCTCCCCTGATTTAAGCTATTGACAAAAAAAGTAGGATTACTAATTTCAAAATATAGTAGAGAATCTTAGGATTATTGTTTTCAAAATGTAATAGAGAATCTTAGGATCGCTGTTTTCAAACTTTAATAGAGAATCGTATGATTACTGTTATCAAAATTTAATAGAGAATCTTAGAATTCTTGTTTTCAAAATGTAGTAGAGAATCTTAGGATTACTGTTTTCAAAATGCAATAGAGAATCTTAGGATTACTGTTTTCACAATGCAATAGAATCTTAGGATTACTGTTTTCAAAATGCAATAGAGAATGTTAGGATTACTGTTTTCCCAATGTAGTAGAAAATCTTAGGATTACTGTTTTCAAACTGTAATAGAGAATGTTAGGATTACTGTTTTCAAAATGTAATAGAGACTCGTGAGATTACTGTTTTCAAAATGCAGTAGAGAATCTTAGGATTACTGTTTTCAAAAAGTAGTACAGAATGTTAAGACAATGCATTTGACTACGATCTGTTGCTCTTTGAAAATAAATCAACATGAGTTTTTGGGAGCTTTGTTTTTCTGTAGTCTGAAAACTACTGAATAAGACCGTTATTTGATGGATTGATCTGTGTTTATTACATATTTAAACATATCGGCAATCATTTGATTGGTCTGACACAGTCATAAAATGATTACACCACAAGTGCCAAAACATATCTTTACCTACATGTTGTTCACCCATCCACAACAGTGGTACGGGCACTTAATCGCACCCTTGTTTGTACGTCATACTTTGAACAAGGCATGCGTTTAGCTCATTTTAGGCACTGTGGTGAGGAATCCGTGTTGCAAGAATACATTTTCTTTTAAACATTTGTTTTAGCATAATGTAAGAAAATACGTCATCGACGCTACTTATTGCCCAAACCTATTTTAATAGAGCATTTTTTTCACATCTTTGCAAAATATTCAATGTAAAATTTCAAAATATGCACGAATGATGACAAAAGACAAAAATGGCAGTAATCTGTCCGAACATTTAAGACTATTGAGAGATGAAATTTATTTGTCCAATTACGACTGGTATGATTTACAGGCCAATCAATGCTATAATATAAAAATCACATAGGTAAATATCATGCCATACTACATATAAAAGTTACACAGGTAAATAGCAAATCATATTATATATATATATATATATATATATATATATATATATATATATATATATATATATATATATATATATATATATATATATATATATATATATATAATTCACGCAGGTACATAACGAATCAAATATGCCGTGATAGACATAAAGTTTCACAATAATGTCTTCTCAAAATATGAATTGACTCAGAATTAAACTTAAAATTGGAGATGACATATTCAATAGTTGTACAGGAGGCAACAAAAAAACAGAGAGAAAATAGGCCGTGATGAAGGGAGTTTTGCAACAAAAGAGTCAGTGTCTTATTCGACAAGGAAAATACTGACTATGGATCGACATATTCACTTATTTAACAATTGATACAGACCGGAATCCACAATTAAAAATTGACGAAATAGTAAATATGTTCGAAATTATTTTACACAATAGTGTGGAAAGTATGTCAAAAATAAAACAAGAACCTGGAACCAGTCAAAGGATTGGTCGATTACATTTTGATTATGCTGCAGAGAGTATCTTCAGCAGTTAGAACCGGTGCAATAAAGTTTGTGATATGAACGATATAGGTTCTGAGAAGACATCCATAGATCATGATGTTTTGTGTGTATAATGATTAATAATAACCCTTAATTGGAGGATTCGCGAAGTTTGCTAAAGGTCCCACACAATTTATGATATACATAAACAAGCTCAGCTATTATAAGGAGTCGATAAAGTTAATAGCGAACTTACATTTTCCTCATCAATATTAAGCTTTTATTAACTTTTGACTTTGTAAAATGAGACATTATGGTGCAGATATGTATTATTTCTTAACTGGAATACTAAGAATGAAACTCGAATTGCACAAATAAAGTTACACTCTTTGGAAGTCAGGTAACCTAAATACAGGCTCTATGCAACTTAAGGTATTGATTAGTCAGGGCATATATCAACTAAGATTCTGACAGTGTATTTGTCAACTCACGAAACAATTTAGTCCCAGACAAAAAGAATTATCGAAATGAACCACCACTTACTGGCTTAAATCGTACGTTGAAATCACTTTTACACCACTTTGCAAGCATATGTGAACAAACGTCAAACTTTAATCAAAAACGAATACTTATCACTTTCAGTCCTTCTCGTCATCGATGGCTAAGCTACATGTTCTTTTCACCCCTCGCTACTTGCGATAAAATTTATCTTCTTCATGAATATGCATGAGCAAAAATGTGTCATCAACGAGCCAATAAGAAACGCTCTTCTATATCAAATGAAATTGTCCCTTATTGACTGATAAGTCACTGTATATGGAAAAGCAAATCTAATAAAATCACTCTGTCTGCATTAAATGACATGTGTGGCCATCATTTCGTGAAATTGTTACTTGTGCGTGGAATGATTGATTAAACGGGTTTATGCATATTCATGAGACACGAGAAAATCGTATTGCAGGCGGCCATTGGTGGATGAGGAGTGTAGCGGATTTCCCATCGGAGCTTGCAATGATGGATCCAGCTTTCCACTAATGTAATACAAGATAAGAAGCTTTCTCCAATATATTTCGGCCATCTATTTTCTTTCCAGTAAAATCATTATATGTAATAGTAATATACATCTAGTTAATTCATTGATACTAATTCGAGTTGTAGAGTAATATCAGTTGAAGAACTTCGTTTTCTGTCATTGATCGATATAGATGTCTAGAATACAATATAGATGTCTAGAATACAAACATATATCAAAATAATGATTTTGATAATTTTGCAGTAAATGATATCTCGATGGCGTATTATGAAGCTGTCGATTTGTATGGTGTATCATCTGTCCTTTTAAATTCGAATAACTCTGCATTCGTCGTGGAGGTTTAACTTGAATAACTGCATTCGTTGTGGAGGTTTTATTTTAATAACTCTGTATTATTTGTGGAGGCTTTACTTGAATAACTCTGCATTCGTTGTAGAGGTTTTACCTGAATAACTCTACATTCGTTGTAGAGGTTTTACCTAAATAACTCTACATTCGTTGTAGAGGTTTTACCTGAATAACTCTGCATTTGTTGTGGAGGTTTTGCTCGTAACAAAATGAATTCTTACGAACAAGATGCATTTACGCCAAGAACAACCTTTTTAAACAAAACTATTTGATTTGAACATCCGAACATGGAATATCTTTAAGGGAGATTCTCAAAAGGCCAGCAGTAATCATGTATCGTATCCGATCATAATACAATTCTGTAAAGATGGAGGAAAATCTATTAAAGACATTACTCAAACTTCTGTTCGCTAATGGCTGTTTTGTTATTTTCCTTAAGTGAATCGTCATGTGTATTTAATGGCTATCACCGAGAAATGATTTTATATTTCTGACGCTATGTTAAGAAATCATAGGATTATTAATCTTCAGTCAATGTTCAATCAAACCAAGCGAATCAGACGCTTCTAAAGTATTTTCAGCTTACAATTGTTTTAGGATGTTGTCAGATTATGTAGCGCTTATGAATACGATGCATTAGTAGCCGTATGATATATTACAAATTTATACAACGAAATCTACACAGGCTAAATGAACATGGACTGTTTATTATGTGCTGGTTAAAACATTTATTGCCAACATTAATTAGAAGGAAACAGAGAGAAGCAGTTAAAGGTGAGATTTAACCAGGCAATACATCCGTTATCGAATAACGATTCATGACAACAAAAGCTATGCACAATTGACCATGCTGAAATCTATCTAAGAATGACAAGAACTGCTTCTGTTGTCACATTAAGAAAAAGACTGTAAAAGAATAATAAATCCTTTAAATTGGTTTCACTTGGGTGACATTCACAATATTGTGACCGACCTATATCACGTGACAGCGTTACCGCACCAATGTCAAAATATATGTATGCAGGAAAGAGGATGAATCATTAAAGCTCACAATTTTTAACATGGTAGTAACTTTCACACCTTTTTTAAATTTCACTGGCAAGAATATCTCTGGATAATTGACATCCAGACTTTATTCCGAATGCACAATGAATGCATAGTCAAATGCAATATCTTACAAGATCGGAAATTAAGTAAAACCCTCGTCGAATCCAAGTAATAGACACAGCGTGTAACAATAGCCTGTAGAAAATGATCATTCATATACATAACAAAAGAAAAGAGAATAGCGAGCGGAATCCTGCAAATTTAAACTTTAGAACGTATGTATTGAAACAATGCTTGTTGTTAAAGATGTTTCCTGATAAGGTCACTAGCAGACGATATTCTACCCATTTTACTTGGACAATACATAATTTTAAAGCCTACATGAATAGCTATAAAGAAACCACTCCATGGTATAACTTCGAAGGTGATATTATGTCTTAGATCGTGCATGCTAGGCTAAGAAAAATTTGTTGCAACTTCAGTTATGTTTTATGTACGAATCATGTATCTATTAATAGGTACTGGTCCTGCAGTGAAATTGCTAATGCAAAACGCTATCTATAAGACTGTTCCAAATATTCAAATCTTCGATATCAAATCCTAAACACCATCCTTTCCGCACTTACGATTGAAACAGTATTATTGGGCAACCCAATGTTAATCGTAGAAAACAACACACAATATTAATTTGCCGTGCAACATTATAATAAGATGACAGAGATTTACTTATCTGACTCACAAACATTTGAGTCGCAATTAATTGTTTTTTATTTATTGTTATGATTTGTATGCAAGTGTATGAATATATTCTGTACAACCACTGGTACCGGCATCGAGGCCTTTGATTATATATTTTCTTTCTTGTTATTGTCGGGGATACAGTGCTAATAAGCTTATGCTTTCTACTGACCCCCTACCCCCACACCATATGTTTGTAATTGCATTTGACAAAGTTATTCAAAGAGATGTGTATTAAATTAAATAGATTCAAACATCGCTGGCCTAGCTGCATTGCAGACAATGACGATATCTAAGTTTTGCGTTTTAATTCTTGGGTGTAGGTGATACATTGGTTTTTGTAAACAACACAGTTTTGGAGTGGAGGCAAAGTACGAACGGAAGACTAGTACTTAATTTGAGAACACGATTCCACCAGAACGAAACGTAAGAAGAGTCCAGAGTTGCATAGTACGTTTCTAACATCGCCGTTATTTTTTTGCTAAATTGGTATTTTGTTTGTCATTTCAAGCGTTGAACACGTGTCCTAGATATCATTATTAGATATTATTATCTAATATTTGGTGCAAAAGTTTTATATGAGTGAAATTTTACTATATTGCAATGAATATGAATAAAATATCATTAACATGCAAAAAGGTCTTCATCTAATCTAGCCATCCATTTACACGACAGTGTCATTGACATGGTAGTGGTCTGCATCTGGTCGAACGATCCATTTACACGATGGCTTTACTACGCTTCTGTTACCAGACACATTATTCAGTTTCGTCAGATACTGAGATCTTCTAGGTCAGTGGTTCCCAAAGTGAGCGGTACCGCCCACCACCCCGCCCCTCTGGGTGCGGTCGGATTACCGAGGAGGCGCTAATGCTGAATAATGCTTGTTACGGGGTAAGGTGGGGGTCCGCTGAGGATAACCAAAGGGGAGGTGGCCAGAACAAGTTTAGGAACCACTGATCTCAGTCATAAGACCCGACTCCAAACCTCACTCGAAAAGAATTAATCATAAGAACACACTTAATTTTTAATAAAAATTCCAAGTTGGGCATGATCTTTATTACAGAAACGTTGAGGATTTCAGGCACAATTTCCAAGCTGGGAATACTCTGTATTTCACAAACGTCGATGATTTCAGGCAAGATGTCCAAGTTGGACATACTCATTATTACACAAACGTTGAGGATTTCAGGCAAGATGTCCAAGTTGGAAATACTCATTATTACACAAACGTTGAGGATTTCGGGCAAGATGTCCAAGTTGGACATACTCATTATTACACAAACGTTGAGGATTTCGGGCAAGATGTCCAAGTTAGGCATACTCATTATTACACAAACGTCGAGGATTTCAGGCACAATGTCCAAGTAGGACATATTCATTATTACACAAACGTTGAGGATTTCAGGTAAGATTTCCAAGTTGGACATACTCATTATTACACAAACGTTTAGGATTTCAGGCACAATTTCCAAGCTGGGAATACTCTGTATTTCACAAACGTCGATGATTTCAGGCAAGATGTCCAAGTTGGACATACTCATTATTACACAAACGTTGAGGATTTCAGGCAAGATGTCCAAGTTGGACATACTCATTATTACACAAACGTTGAGGATTTCGGGCAAGATGTCCAAGTTAGGCATACTCATTATTACACAAACGTCGAGGATTTCAGGCACAATGTCCAAGTAGGACATATTCATTATTACACAAACGTTGAGGATTTCAGGTAAGATTTCCAAGTTGGAAATACTCATTATTACACAAACGTTGAGGATTTCAGGCACAATTTCCAAGCTGGGAATACTCTGTATTTCACAAACGTTGAGGATTTCAGGCAAGATGTCCAGGTTGGACATACTCATTATTACGCAAACGTTGAGAATTTCGGGCAAGATGTCCAAGTTAGGCATACTCATTATTACACAAACGTTGAGGATTTCAGGCAAGATTTCCATCTTGGGGATACTCATTATTACACAAACGTTGAGGATTTCAGGCAAGATTTCCATCTTGGGGATACTCATTATTACACAAACGTTGAGGATTTCAGGCAAAATGTCCAAGTAGGACATATTCATTATTACACAAACGTTGAGGATTTCAGGTAAGATTTCCAAGTTGGAAATACTCATTATTACACAAACGTTGAGGATTTCAGGCACAATTTCCAAGCTGGGAATACTCTGTATTTCACAAACGTTGAGGATTTCAGGCAAGATGTCCAGGTTGGACATACTCATTATTACGCAAACGTTGAGAATTTCGGGCAAGATCTCCATGTTGGACATACTCATTATTACACAAACGTTGAGGATTTCAGGCAAGATGTCCAAGTTAGGCATACTCATTATTACACAAACGTTGAGGATTTCAGGCAAGATTTCCATCTTGGGGATACTCATTATTACACAAACGTTGAGGATTTCAGGCAAGATGTCCAAGTTGGACATACTCATTATTACACAAACGTTGAGGATTTCAGGCAAGATGTCCAAGTTAGGCATACTCATTATTACACAAACGTTGAGGATTTCAGGCAAGATTTCCATCTTGGGGATACTCATTATTACACAAACGTTGAGGATTTCGGGCACAATTTCGAAGCTGGGAATACTCTGTATTTCACAAACGTTGAGGATTTCAGGCAAAATGTCCAAGTTGGAAATACTCATTATTACACAAACGTTGAGGATTTCAGGCACAATTTCGAAGCTGGGAATACTCTGTATTTCACAAACGTTGAGGATTTCAGGCAAGATGTCCAAGTTGGACATACTCATTATTACACAAACGTTGAGGATTTCAGGCAAGATGTCCAAGTTGGACATACTCATTATTACACAAACGTTGAGGATTTCAGGCAAGATGTCCAAGTTGGACATACTCATTATTGCACAGAGTTGAGGATTTCAGGCAAGATCTCCATGTTGGGGAAACTCATTATTACACAGAGTTGAGGATTTCGGGCAAGCTTTCCAAGTTGGACATACTCATTATTACACAAACGTTGAGGATTTCGGGAAAGATTTCCAAGTTGGGCATAATCTTTATTGCGCAAACGTTGAGGATTTCAGGCAAGACCTGCCAGCTGGGAATACTCTTTACTCAAAATTTTGATTTCTGGTACGATTTCCAAGTTGGGGATAATCTTTATTACACACACTTGCTGATTTCTGGTACGACTTTTCTAGACTAGGTATAATCTTTATTACAATTTGTTTTTCGATTTCTGGTAAGATTTCCACGATGAGCAAAATCTTTATAAAGCACACTTGTTGAATTCTGGTAAGATTTCCCAAGTTGGGAATAATCTTTATTACCCAAATTGTCGAATAAATATTTACCACCGATAGACCAGATTCCACTTTGACAATTTTCATGTGTTAAAATTGTATAATGATCATTAACTCGTCAAATATGTAAAATAATTTCTGAATGATTGTGTACATAGGCAAAGTCAATAGTCATTAAGTTGAAACAATGAATACATTCCCTCCTCAATTCAATAAGTGAAGTTTAAACTTAATATATAATGTGATATAATTAAATTCAAAGACGATACCTGATTACTCAGATTATGAGCCCAATGGCAGTTTTGTACGTGCATCACAGGACATACAACTTCAACTAATTCCAGTAGTCACATGCAAACAGACCATAGGATTATGAATGGTAGTGTTGGGTCAGAAAACGGTGGCGAAATTCACGTTCAGTACTTTTTCGTTTCATTTTCTGTCATCAGAATTTATATTATTATTGAAAATCGTGCACATGAAGACATTACATTTTGTCTAACTTCCATGTACCTAGATGAATCAATGCGTCTAACAAGACCCTATGACACCGCTCTGGTGGCTTAGTGTTTACGGGAGATCGTGGGTTCGCACCCCAACATGAGTCATACCAAAGACTTATACAAATCTTATAAAAATAGTACTAACAGCTACCTCGCTAGGCGCTCAGCATTAACAGGTTAGTGTTAGGACTGGTCGGTCTGGTGTCAGGATAATGTTACTGGGTGGGACATCATGCTACATGTCTGCGACATGATGCTCCAGTGTTAGACATCATTATAAACTGCCACACGTCAGACATCGTAGTGATATGACTAAAATTTTGTTAAAGCTACGTTAATAATCCAAATCATTTACACACACAAACGCGCGCGCGCGCGCGCACACACACACACACACACACACTCGGGATGATAATGAAACGGGTAATGAAAAAATAGGTTAATGTAATCTAATTTCAGTCCTAATTTTGAGCTCTCTATTCTTTTGTTAAGTTCTGTTGTTACAAAGTATTTGGAACTCACCAATGTCTAATTTTCCTACGTGTATCTTGATTCGTATATTAGGCAACGATTTGCGCCTTGAATTTGGCAAAGTTGATTATCGATACGTCACTGTAATATATACATCACTGTAATATATACATATTAAAAACGAACTATCGTCTATACGTGGCAACAATTCATTAATATTTTCTTGTTCCTTAATTCAACATAACACTTATGCTTTCTGTCCTCACATTTTTGGCTTTTACCTAAACCAGCCAGAACGCTATGGAAGTGTGTTTTGTGGATTTGCTGGCCTTATATTTTTGACTGGCAACCTGTCTCTTCTTTGTTGTCCATAAATACATCAATTATTATATAGCATTTTTATTTTCCATCGTCAATATTATCTTGTGAACACAGCTCCAGTGTCCTAGTGGTTACAACGTCTGCCTCGGATACTGGAGGTCGCGTGTTCGAACCCGGGCCTAGTCATACCAAAGACTTATGAAAATGGTACTAGCAGCTGCGTCGCTATGTGCTCAAAATTAACAGGTCTGGTATGCATATAAGAATGTGTATGTTGACACGTAAGATTTATAGAAGTTTCCAATCATAGTCAGTTGACATTCCAGATAAAACCGCAAATAATCAACCAAAGTACATGAATTTTACGATTCTACAACATAAATGGAGTTCTGATTTTAAGAATGCTTCTTGCTGATGTATAACGAGACATTAGGGAATTACAAGAACATGTTAATGCTAGTGCTATCTGATTCAAAGACCAAATAATAATCGATGAAAAACCTGAAGGATTGGTGTTCTTTGTTACAAAAAGGCCAATCGATAATTTCGAGCAAATGGTACATTGTCAGAACGGGGAATTGAATATTCGTATTAAAGATTGTGATCCTTCGTTTAAAGGTGAACGTAGCGGAAAATAAACTATGCTTTCATTAAGTAAATTCTTTCTCATATGAAGTAAATAGAAGAACATCCTTCATGAAGAAAAAGGAAAACAGAAAGTTAGGCCGTACATGTAATTACACTTCAACAGTTCCAGCGGGAAACAATATCATGATTTATAAGAAAGTAATTCACATGAATCTTTAAATCTTCCGATACTTTCCAATAATTATAAAGGCATTTAAAGTAATTCGAAACGGCTTTACTAGGATTGCAAACTTCTCAGATCAAAGTATACACACAAACGACTAAGGTAGAATTAAACATTTTAGCGAATTGATACTTGCCGATTTGGATACCTCAATTATAGTTCAAGAAGTATGATCAGCTATTAAAAATTTAAATAATAATAGATGAAACCGCTAGATACAGTTTTGAATTAATACATTGTTGATTCGTTTCCACCGTTGGTTGATTCGTTACCATACCAACGTTTTGAAAATGGTTTTCATGCGATATAAATAATGACGAAGAAATCACATTACTTGGCTGAATAAAATAACATCTTCTTCCCCCGTTTATCATGATAATATTTACTGATGCACACTGCGGTTTTAAGAAAAATATTAGTACAGTATTTGTCATTTTCATAGTACATCTTTATACTAGACAATTTCTCGATGTATAGAGAAAGCGTTTTTGTGCCTTTGTTGTTTTATTTATAAATATTTCTTGATTATGTACAAGGGGCAACACAATTGTTTTTAAAAGTAGCAAAATACGGAGTGACGGGGAAATTTTTTACATTTGAGTGCAGTCATGTGTAACGCTCTTAAACTCACGCTCGGACTGTTTATATTTTTTACTTGGGATTCTTCAAGATGAAATCCTTTCTTCTTTAAATTTTGTTCTCTTTTTATTGACCTGGAAATTAAATTACAATCAGATATAGATGAGAGTATCAGTTTAGACGAAATTTTACTTTATTGTTTTATAGCTTCAGATACAACCGAATGACTACAGTCATCCTTGGGCGAATTACATACAAACAGTTTGAGATAGACTATATTGGTAAATTTTGATAAAACAAAAGTAGTTTTTTTATTTAGCAAAATAATTAGAAGACCGGATTTTTCATATATGAACGGAGATGTATTTTCTGGACATGATGAATATTTTTGAATTACTTATGACTCGTGCTTCCAGCAGATGCTCGTTTGTATGTGCTAGAGATGTTATTGCTGACGTTTTATAACAGAAAATGCTCATTTCTATGTGCTATGGGTGTTTCATATGCTATTACTGGCTAAGGTATTAAAACAAAGAATGTACTTGTGAATTAAAGTTATAATGTACAATGAGAGACCAATATAATGTATAAATTACTTGATGCATTTGTATCAACATTTTGTCTTATTGATGCCAGATATAGATATTTTGACTTATTGGTGCCAAATATGGGTATTTTGGCCTTATTGATGCCAAATACGGGCATTTTGGCCTTATTGATGCCAAATACGGGCATTTTGTGTTATTGATGCCAGATATAGGTATTTGGTCTTATTGATGTCAAATATGTGTATTTTGTCCATTCATGTCAAATATGTGCCTTTTCTGTTTTTGATGCAGAAATGGGTATTTTGTCTTATTGATACTAAATATGGGCATTCTGTCTTATTGATGCCAGATATGGGCATTTTGTCTTATTGATGCCAGATATGGGCATTTTGTCTTATTGATACAAAATATGGGCATTTTGTCTTATTGATGCCAGATATAGGCACTTTGTCTTATTGATGTCAGATATGGGCATTTTGTCTTATTGTTACTAAATATGGGTATTCTGTCTTATTGATACTAAATATGGGCATTTTGTCTTATTGATGCCAGATATGGGCATTTTGTCTTTTTGATACTAAATATGGGCATTTTGTCTTATTGATGCTAAATATGGGCATTTTGTCTTATTGATGCCAGATATGCGTACTTTGTCTTATTGATACTAAATATGGGCATTTTGTCTTATTGATACTAAATATGCGTATTCTGTCTTATTGAGACTAAATATGGGCATTTTGTCTTATTGATGCCAGATATGGGCATTTCGTCTTTTTGATACTAAATATGGGCATTTTGTCTTATTGATACTAAATATGGGGATTTTGTCTTATTGATGCCAGATATGGGCATTTTGTCTTTTTGATACTAAATATGGGCATTTTGTCTTATTGATGCCAGATATGGGCATTTTGTCTTTTTGATACTAAATATGGGCATTTTGTCTTATTGATGCCAGATATGGGCATTTTGTCTTTTTGATACTAAATATGGGCATTTTGTCTTATTGATACTAGATATGGGCATTTTGTCTTATTGATGCCAAATATGGGCATTTTGTCGTATTGATACCAAATATGGGTATTCTTTCTTATTGATACTAAATATGGGCATTTTGTCTTATTGATACTAAATATGGGCATTTTGTCTTATTGATGCCAGATATGGGTACTTTGTCTTATTGATACTAAATATGGGCATTTTGTCTTATTGATACTAAATATGGGCATTTTGTCTCATTGATACTGAATATGGGCATTTTGTCTTATTGATACCAGATATGGGCATTTTGTCTTATTGATACTAAATATGGGCATTTTATCTTATTGATGCCAGATATGGGCATTTTGTCTTTTTGATACTAAATATGGGCATTTTGTCTTATTGATACTAAATATGGGCATTTTGTCTTATTGATGCCAGATATGGGCATTTTGTCTTATTGATACTAAATATAGGCATTTTGTCTTATTGATGCCAGATATGGGTACTTTGTCTTATTGATACTAAATATGGGCATTTTGTCTTATTGATACTAAATATGGGCATTTTGTCTTATTGATACTAAATATGGGCATTTTGTCTTATTGATGCCATAAATGGGCATTTTGTCTTATTGATGCCAGATATGGGCATTTTGTTTTATTGATACTAAATATAGGCATTTTGTCTTATTGATGCCAGATATGGGTACTTTGTCTTATTGATACTAAATATGGGCATTTTGTCTTATTGATACTAAATATGGGCATTTTGTCTTATTGATACTAAATATGGTCATTTTGTCTTATTGATGCCATAAATGGGCATTTTGTCTTATTGATACTAAATATGGGCATTTTGTCTTATTGATGCCAGATATGGGCATTTTGTCTTTTTGATACTAAATATGGGCATTTTGTCTTATTGATGCTAAATATGGGCATTTTGTCTTATTGATGCCAGATATGCGTACTTTGTCTTATTGATACTAAATATGGGCATTTTGTCTTATTGATACTAAATATGGGCATTTTGTCTTATTGATGCCAGATATGGGCATTTTGTCTTTTTGATACTAAATATGGGCATTTTGTCTTATTGATGCTAAATATGGGCATTTTGTCTTATTGATGCCAGATATGCGTACTTTGTCTTATTGATACTAAATATGGGCATTTTGTCTTATTGATACTAAATATGTGTATTCTGTCTTATTGAGACTAAATATGGGCATTTTGTCTTATTGATGCCAGATATGGGTACTTTGTCTTTTTGATACTAAATATGGGCATTTTGTCTTATCGATGCCAGATATGGGCATTTCGTCTTTTTGATACTAAATATGGGCATTTTGTCTTATTGATACTAAATATGGGGATTTTGTCTTATTGATGCCAGATATGGGCATTTTGTCTTTTTGATACTAAATATGGGCATTTTGTCTTATTGATGCCAGATATGGGCATTTTGTCTTTTTGATACTAAATATGGGCATTTTTTCTTATTGATGCCAGATATGGGCATTTTGTCTTATTGATGCCAGATATGGGTACTTTGTCTTATTGATACTAAATATGGGCATTTTGTCTTATTGATACTAAATATGCGTATTCTGTCTTATTGATACTAAATATGGGCATTTTGTCTTATTGATGCCAGATATGGGCATTTTGTCTTTTTGATACTAAATATGGGCATTTTGTCTTATTGATACTAGATATGGGCATTTTGTCTTATTGATGCCAAATATGGGCATTTTGTCGTATTGATACTAAATATGGGTATTCTTTCTTATTGATACTAAATATGGGCATTTTGTCTTATTGATACTAAATATGGGCATTTTGTCTTATTGATGCCAGATATGGGTACTTTGTCTTATTGATACTAAATATGGGCATTTTGTCTTATTGATACTAAATATGGGCATTTTGTCTTATTGATACTGAATATGGGCATTTTGTCTTATTGATACCAGATATGGGCATTTTGTCTTATTGATACTAAATATGGGCATTTTGTCTTATTGATGCCAGATATGGGCATTTTGTCTTTTTGATACTAAATATGGGCATTTTGTCTTATTGATACTAAATATGGGCATTTTGTCTTATTGATGCCAGATATGGGCATTTTGTCTTATTGATACTAAATATAGGCATTTTGTCTTATTGATGCCAGATATGGGTACTTTGTCTTATTGATACTAAATATGGGCATTTTGTCTTATTGATACTAAATATGGGCATTTTGTCTTATTGATACTAAATATGGGCATTTTGTCTTATTGATGCCATAAATGGGCATTTTGTCTTATTGATGCCAGATATGGGCATTTTGTTTTATTGATACTAAATATAGGCATTTTGTCTTATTCATGCCAGATATGGGTACTTTGTCTTATTGATACTAAATATGGGCATTTTGTCTTATTGATACTAAATATGGGCATTTTGTCTTATTGATACTAAATATGGTCATTTTGTCTTATTGATGCCATAAATGGGCATTTTGTCTTATTGATACTAAATATGGGCATTTTGTCTTATTGATGCCATATATGGGTACTTTGTCTTATTGATACTAAATATGGGCATTTTGTCTTATTGATACTAAATATGGACATTTTGTCTGATTGATACTAGATATGGGCATTTTGTCTTATTGATGCCAGATATGGGCATTTTGTCTTATTGATACTAAATATGGGCATTTTGTCTTATTGATACTAAATATGGGCATTTTGTCTTATTGATGCCAGATATGGGCATTTTGTCTTATTGATACTAAATATGGGCATTTTGTCCTATTGATGCCAGATATGGGCATATTGTCTTATTGATACCAATTATCGGCATTTTGTCTTATTTATGCCAGATATAGGTACTTTGTCTAATATTTGCTAAATATAGGCATTGTGTGTTATTGATGCCATATATGGGCATTTTTGAAAGTTGAGCATATAGAACGTGTGCATCGAAAATATTACAGATGGGTTTACATAGATAAAACTATCTATCAACAAAACTTGTAAGGAAAGTTGTAATTATATATCATTAAGTAATTTAGTACTGATTGAAGTTGTAGACAGAGGATTATTTTCTTAGGAAAATGTACTAGTTCATTGTTACCAATTGCATAATCATGAGTTATACAATGTCTATTTCTAATGTGAAGAACATATTACATAGATCAGGCTTCATTTTTGTAGCTTTTAACCAAAGGCTTGAAAACATACATTCATTATGACTGGCTTTCGACAGCTGCTTCGAAAAATCTAATGTCATATATATATATATACATATATATACATATTAAGCTAGAGAAGACACCTTCGATTAATTGCTAATGGAAACTAATTTGAAATCACCTCTTATGCAAATTAATTCATCGCACCCATTAAAGTATCAAGATTCTTTAACATCCACGAAGCAAACTTTTGTAAAAAAAATTGATGTCGGTGATGGCTATCTGTCCTCGATTCCTCATGTTGAAACCAAGTGTATATAAACTATTGCAGTTATTTTAAAATGAAGATTCGACAACTGTAAAACAAAACGAAAAAGTTTTTGTATCTTCATCTCCATGTCCACCAAACGATTTATGTATACACATCATTTGTTTAGTCATTATTCATTCAGTTGTTCATTAATTTTCAATACTATTTTCATCTTCTTGAATAAAAACTGCTGCAACCCCAACATCACTTGCATCAACAGCCAGTTTAAATGATTGGCTGAAATTTGGAGCTGCAAGAACTGTTGCGCTTTTAAGTATGGCTTTCAGCTTATCAAAAGCCCCCTGTCACTTTTCAGTCCAAAAGAACTTGTTTTTCTTACTCAATCAATTTCTCAGGGGTTCACCAACTATATGAAAATAGGTACAAAATTTTCAAAGTCTGATGGAATCCTTCTAATGCGCCTTGGCTCTCAGGGTGGTAGGCAGTAGATTTGAATTGTCGGATGCCTAATTCGTAAATAACCTGCTGGAAAATTCCAGACGGGTAAAAAAGACACTGTTCCCACTATCACGGATCCTGAAACTAAATCTGATGACAAATTTACACAATGGAGAGGAACATTAACAAAGCCATATTCTAGTCCGTGAATAAGAACACTCTCATTAGAAGGTAATGTACCTGACAATAAAAGACTCTGAGAAGCTCCTGTGTCAGCATATCGTTTCATTTTTTAATTGAAAATCATTGACGTTTACTATCCCCTAGAAAACCAAACAGAAACGTCGTATATAAAGATCGTGACAGATTCACTTGTTCCATTGATTTTAAGATGGTGTGACATTTGCTTCTCAATGTGAGATATTTCAAAGGCATGACACCGATAATAATGATAGTTGTGATTCTAACGATGATGATGATGATGATGATGATGATGAGAGACAGCTCCAGATCCTGCTGTAATTGATACCACTGGATCCTGCTGTCATCAATACCGCTGGGTAATTGTGAATTTACCCTGCACCATCCCTGTGATGTTTTCAAACGTTCAAGAATTTAGCTCGAATATTCTAGACTATAAGTAGAACTTTTGAGGCACTATCTCGACATTTCCTTATCTGATTCAAAGTCAGATTTCGAAATAATAACATAACAATTCGTGTTCGAAATCTCAAAATTTTGAATTAATGTCTAGAAATTTGAAAAAGATTTCTCGGAAAAATACCTGCCCTTCTCAAATATTCATGCAATTTTTATAGTTGATAACCGACTCCGGCTCAGCCGCTAATGTTATCTGTGTAAAAAGTGGCAATCTCTATACCATAATTCAACATCAAAGAGCATAAATGACACAGGCAGGATGCAATGATGAGTTCAAATTTAATCCACTCATTATCTGATGTGTGTTTGGCTTAATTTGTTTTCCAAACTCAACTTACATCGGTTAAAAGCATTGTGTGTTATTACTCCAGGCATCTAATAAGAATAGTTGCAAGGACTGGCATCAATATTTAACCATGGTGTATGGTGTATTGTGTATTAGAGAACATGTCGGTAAGGTTTATAATTTAGGTTTGTGTTTCAGTGAGAAACATCATGCTGAACAATATCATCCCTCCCCATTTGACTGCACTGGTGGCCTAGTGGTTAGAGCGTCCGCCTCGGATGCAGGAGGTCAAGGGGTTCAAACCCCGGCTGAGTCATACTAAAGACTTATAAAAGTGGTACTTACAGCTGCGTCTCTAAGCGCTCAGCATTATGAGGTTAGTGGTAGGACTGGTCGGCCTGGTATCAGGGTAACGTGACTGGGTGTGACATGCCAAATGTTTGCGGCATGATGCCTCAGTGCTAGACATCACAATAAACTACCATACTGCAGATATCGTAGCAATATAACTGAAATATGGTTAAAACTACGTCAAAAATCCAAATCTTACACAAACACACACCCATTATGGGCTTTGAAATTATTCAATGTATGATCCAATAGGTACAGTAGGCACTGTTCCTATGAAACCATGTTACTGAAAAGCGCATACACAAAGAGACAGTCATATCAATGTCAGTCGTTTTACTAAGGAAGTGCCTTACAAGTTACAAGGCCCTTAAGCCAGTGATAATCACTTAACGATTTTTCTTGATATGGTCGCAATAAGCAATGTAATGCATAAACCTATTTACTAATTGAAAATGCAAACACTCTTGCTATCGTTTGTTATCTTTCAATGAAATCTTCCTCTTCTTGAAGAAAGTTTTCTTGTATGAAACTCTAGAAATTAAATAATGCAGACATTATTGCTGTATTGGAAATATAGAATAATGTAAATATATTTTATAATTTTGTAACACAGGGTTGCAGAAGTTTCATCAGGTTTAGCTGCAAACTGAGGTTCATCAGATATATAGGCAAGACAAAATAAACAAGACATATGATGATGGTGATCCTCTGAGTACAGTTTTTAAAAAGTTATATATATATATATATATATATATATATATATATATATATATATATATATATATATATATATATATATATATCTTTTCCAACTTGTACATTTCCTTAAGGCAGATACATTCCATTTTGGTACCAAGAAGATTTAGAAATACACCATGCCCCTTATGGCAAGAGGCCACCGGCTTCCGGTCATTCACCTCCACAAACACTAAGGAAGATTAATTGGAATCCAGCGTCTTAACATCAAGTAGTTATGATAAATAAAGTCATTTGTAATGTAGCCACAAAGTCTCATTTTCTTCGTCCTCTCATAAAAGATCATTCTATTGATAAGCACAGGGATTACTCGGTGCGAGTTTTCTTAAAAATCTTTGCTTGAAACATTTATTTAAAAAATGGCTTTGGTAATATAATTAGCCATACATCAAGGGCGGATGAAAGAATATCGTTATGGGGAAGCATAAACAATTATGGAAGAGGTCTACGGTATGGCTTCCTTAGTGGGTTTCAGGGAAAGATACCCCCCCCCCATCTCTTTCATTTTTAGCGTTTCCAAGGAATAATTTTTAACCATCAAGTATAAAGAAAATGTACCCTTGGGAACTTTCTGTTGGCTCGAGCTCATTTTCATTCCCTTTGGGGGTGGGTTGCAGTTGAGGGAAGTTTTTGCGATGACCGTAATTCTTTATTGGCGAACGTATTTGGGGCTACCGATAATTAATAGGGGATATCACTAATTTCGCAATACTCTTGATCTTCATACTAAATATTATTTTTTGAATAGTTAAAACTTTCAAACAGAAATGTGGATACCGTACAGGGTAAATTTTTATACCTGAAAAGTCCACAGAGATATCAAAGTAACACACACGGGTATTTTTTACTTGAAAAGTACACACATATATCAAAGTAACGACAGGGATATTATTAAACTTTACAAGTCCACACAGATATCAGAGTAACGCACAGGAGTATGCTTATACTTAAAAAGTCTACATATAACAAAGTAACACAAAGGGTATTTTTATGCTTGAAAAGTACACATAGATATCAAAGTAATACAAAGAGGTATATTTATACTTGAAAAATAAACCCATATCAAAGTAACGCACAAATGTATTTTTTATACTTAAAAAGTCCATACAGATATCAAAGTAATACAAAGAGGTATATTTTATGCTTGAAATGTCCAATCAGATGTAAAAATAACGCACAAAGATAGTTTTGTCCTTGAAACATCCATATAGATGGGAAAAAATACCACACATGGCTCTTTTTCATACTTGAAACGTCAAAAACGTTGTAAAAACAACGCACCTGGGTATTTTGTATACAGATGTAAATTTAACTCGTGTGGTATTTTTATATGCAACACTTTCAAACAGATGTAAAAATAACGCACAGGGGTATTGTTTTATACTCGAAACGTAGATACAAAAAATAACTCGCAGATGTATTTTTTATGCTTGAAACGTGCAAGCAGATGCACAAATATTTTCTTATACTTGAAACGTCCAAACAGACAGAAAAATAACTTACATCGATATTTTTTAAACTTTAACCGTTGAAACAGATGAAATGATAACTCATGGGGGTAGTTTTGTACTTGACACGTCCAAACAGATCTAAAAATAACGCTCAAGAATGACACACATGCCTCAACTTTCATTTAGCGGATTCCCCTTTTTGGTGGTGTTATTGGATTCCCCTTTTTGGTGGTATTATTGGATTCCCTTTTTTGGTGGTGTTATTGGATTCCCATTTTTGGTGGTGTTATTGGATTCCCCTTTTTGTTATTGGATTCTCACTCTTCAATAAATAAATGATAAATCTTTGCGGGATTCTTAACGAGGTCCCATTTTTGAAAGTGTGTTGGAGATGACAAAAAGATCAGCAAAAAGTGGATTTGGAGATAATCGTAATTCGAAATATCACACCTCGATAGCTTTCTCTCACGCAAGGACCACCTGGTCCATGCTCATTAGTTCCCCAGGTTACCAATCGTTGACTGTTGACTTTATTCCTCCTCTTTCGATAGGTCGTCTTAGTCAGGTTTGACTGTGACCTGTTCTTAAGTCTTGACTTCCAGAGTTGGTTGTTTCCACTATGCCCTTTGTCCTGGAGTCAACTCTCTGCCTATTAAATTGAACGGGAAACTGATTACGTTTTGCCAATTCCGACTTCAACACCTTCTTTTAATGCGATTGTTTCAGCATCATAAGTATCATTGCTTTGGCAACGTGTACTCTTCCACCAAGGATGCCAATGGTAGCCGGATCATTCCAGATCTGATGTAGAGACCAACTCCAATGAATGATGTTGAGAGTACATGCCTTCTGCTCATATATTTGCTGATAGTTCCCTCTAAGCTCTCCGCAGTTGTCGTTGCAATCTTGCACAACATTAATAGCCATACTAGTGTAGACTGCAGTCCGTTCTGGTAGATCCATGCTTTGAACTTCCAGGAAAGTCGTGATCTTCTGCATCCCTTCTTCTACATGGTTCTTTAACTCTGATGCTGTTTGCGTCTTTCAGCATCGCAACAAATCAATTGATAAGGTACTTGATATGATTATTCAGGACAGATAGGATCGCCCCATGTTTGAATATGTTAACAAACTGGGAAGTGCCAGACCTTTTCCTGTCATAAAGAAATGGACTTCATTAGCTTACATTTCATGCCAACCCATGACACCGTCTCCTCGAGTGATATCAACACCCGTCTTGCCTTGACATCTGTGTTATTGGTGAATGAGAGGTATACATGAACGCACTTTTGGCGAGAACGCGTATCCCTGACATTGTTGTTTGTTTTCTTCTGTTTTGCAGTTTTGATTATGAGGTTATGTCCTGGCAAATAGCATATTAGAGATGATACACTATGTGACGATCCATATTTCGAATGCAATCTTAGTTGGATGTTGCTGTAATACTTCCTGTTTAACTGCCGTACACTCTCTGGTATAACGAATGGCACTTGTGTTATGATACGCCGCAAAAAGCAGTGACTCATCCTTTCTGCACCGATGTATCGTTATACATGTTGCTTATCAATTACTTGACTATTTTTTTTGTCAAGATCGTGAAGGACATCTTTCCATCTATCCTCAGTATTGATATCATCCCGAGTTGACTAATATATTTAGAGTCCTTCGACCTTGGTACAAAGCCGCCCTTAGCGATCTGTTAAAAGCAGAGAGGCTCCGTTTCCTCCACATCACCCGCATCAGTCCCCATAGTAACTTAGGGAACATCTTGTACACCTTCAAAAAGTACACCACTAGATCCTGGAGACAGGCTAGATCTATCTTCCTTACTAGTTCGCTCACTTCTTTCCAGATAGGCGCCTGTTTTTATTGGGCAAAATATGGTGGCTCAGCAGGTAGAATCTTCTGACACTTTTCCAGATCATCCTCTCGGTGAGGATCATATTGTGTTTGCTTTATGAACTCTTCTGTTTCCACTAAGCTATACTTCAGATGGCCAGACCGTTCTTCTCCCAGGAGAGTAGAATAAAACATATAGTAATAAATGGCCACCCTTATGTGTGATTCCCTTCTTCTCTCGGAGTTGTTTTGATTTCTTAACTTTAAGCAGCATTTCTCTGAGTAGCTCCCTTTTGATATAAATAGGCAATCTATATATCAGAATACAAGGTTTGTTAAATATCACTTGTAGTTAGTACGAGGTCTGCCTGGTCTGAAAGTGTTACAATGGAGACACAAATTCACTTAGTGTTCTAAATGCCTGTTACGAAAAAGTAACAAAAATGAGCTAAAACCAAAAATCTTTGTACAGTACAAAAAATAATGTATTTCCCTGGAATAAAAAGTGGAAATTTGAAAGAAATGACAGTATTGCAAATTAAGGCCTAAATAGTCATAAACATTATATCACAAGTCCAAAAGTAGATCGTATTCTCAATGAATACTATTATTGAAAGTGTTGATGAACAAATAGCCTGTAAGTATATTCATTATAAAACAATGGGCAATTCATTCCACGTTGCTGGGCCCTGGTATGCAAAAGAACGCTGTCCATATGACTTTGTTTTCATAGTGGGAATAATGAGTATACGATTGTCAGAAAAGGAGCGTAAGTATCTTGCTGGAGTGTACACATGGGTGAGGTCAGATAGGTATGTTGGACTAGAGTCCGACAGTGAAATGCAGCACAGAGAACAAATTTTGTATTTGATTCTGGATCGAATGGATAGCCAGTGTAGGGTACAGAGCAGCGGGGAGGTGTGCTCTGATCGTGGTACTCTAAGTATGATCCGAGCAGCTGTGTTTTGAACTTTTTGAAGTTTCTGGAGTAGATATTGAGATGAACCAGACAGAACTGAGTTACAATAGTACAGTCTTGAAAGTACTAATGAACACACAAGTATTTTAGTGGCATCAACTGAAAGATATTTGCGAATTGAACGGATGAGTCTCAGCTCAAGATATGCAGCCTTGGATATGTTCATGACATGTTGGTGCAATGTGAGCGTACTGTCCAGAGTAACACCTAAGTTTCGTACTGATTGTGTGAATTTAATGTTGGCGTTGCTGATATTTATTGTTTGAGGTAAAGGATGTGAATGAGAAAGTCCTTTTGTTGTGATCAGAATGGCCTTAGTTTTATCATCATTCATCTGCAGCTTGTTACATGTCAACCATGATTTCACATCAGAAATGCACCTCTCTACACCTTGGACTTCAGTTGGGTGGCTAGATTTGTATATTTGGGTGTCATCAGCGTACAGTTGGTGAGACACTGTATAATACTATATGACACTTGAGAGCGACTGAGTGTACAGAATGAAGAGAACAGGTCCAAGAACAGACCCCTGTGGAACACCACAACATAGATCAACTGGGCTGGAGTGTATTCCATTTGCAGATACAATTTGTGTCCTGTTGACCAAGTAGGACTTGAACCACAGTAAGGCTGTATCATGAATGCCAAATACATACTGGAGACGGTGAAGTAATATACCATGGTATGTTGTGTCAAATGCTGCAGACAAATCAAGGAGGGTGAGGACTGTAATCTTTCCGCTATCCAACGCAAAGAGAATGTCATTAACTACTTTTAGAAGAGTAGTTTCAGTACTGTGGCAAGGGCGATATGCAGATTGTACATTGCTAAAATGATTGTTTGAATTTAGATGCGATACAAGCTGGGATAGAACAACCTTTTCTAAGATTTTTAAATGAATGGGAGATTAGAAACTGAGCGGTAGTTCTTTAAATCGTTACAGTCTAGTGTTGGTTTCTTCAGCAGAGGCTTTACGATGGCAGTTTTGAAAAATGATGGGAATTCCCCAGATGAGAGAGAGGTATTAATAACATCAGTTAGTGAAGGCAATACTGGATCTAAGCAGCAGTGATGTTGGAATTGGATCAAGTTCACATGACTTTGGTGCACTCTTCGTCACGACTGTACGTACGAAATCCATAGAGACAGGTTCAAATGCTGCTAATGGTTGCCGCTCAAATTCTGTATCCCAACTGTATGGTGACGACGAGTCAATTGAAATTGTGGAGTCAAGCTTATCTCTAATGGTTTGTACTTTGTCACGGAAGAAATTTGCAAACATGTCCGGAAGGTCGACTGGAGAGAAGGTAGTTGGAAGTGGTGTTGATTTGTTCCTTGACATTAGCTTGTTAGTAATCTCGAAGGGCTCTTTGCAGCTGAAACTTTCCACGATCTTAGTAGTTTAGTGGGCTGATTTCGCTGCATGGACTATATTTGTGACATTCTTCTTAGCTACTTCATAGATTTACTAATGAATAGTGAGTCTGGTGGAAAGCCAGAGCCTCTCAGCTTTAAGGCGGTCTCTTTTAGCAGTGCGAAACTGGTCCCTAACACTGCTATACCATGGAGAACACTTTTGAATTGATACTCTGGACTTGGTAGCTGGGGCATGTTTGTCAAGTAATGAACGCAGACAGTTATCGAGCTGTTCTGCTGTAGGAGGTAAGCAAGTTGTTAGGTTTGCTTGGATATCGTGCATTAATTTGGTTCTATTTATCATACGGAGGTTTCTCTTAGTTCATATAAAGGTGGAGGGTTAGTGACTGATACGTCAAGATGGCATATAATGCAGAAGTGATCTGATGCAAGGTCATGGGATACCAGGGAGGACCGTAGAATGTTATCATCAGGTCTATGAAGAATCCAGTCTAAAATGTGACCATGTTTATGGGTGGGTTGGTTAAATGACTGTTTGAGGTTGAAAACATTAATGGAATCTATGACTTTTGATTTATTTGAGTTTCCGGGACAATCAAAGTGAAAGTTGAAATCTCCAAGAATAATCAGGTTGCCACCTATCGAATTTCCATAGTCCAGGAGATTCGGAAACTGCTCCAAAAAGAGAGAGTTAGCCAGCTTGTTTTTTCTACTAGGAGGAGGGCGGTATAGGCAGAAAAAATGGACTGATCTTTGCTCCAGTGTGAGTGTGGTTTGGACTAGTTCAAACGATGTGTGGTCGAAATTGAATGTTGTGGTGTGGTTAAGAAGTTTTATCATGGAGTTCTTTGTGATGACAGCAATTGCACCTCCGCGAGAATTACGGGGGAACGACTTGATGGAGTAACCAGTGGGTGTTAGATCCGCACACTTGGGCTCATCGCCTGATGTTTTTAGCCATGTTTCTGTCAAGAAAAATATGTCAACATTTTCGTCGTTGATAAAATTAACTATTTCTGTGCGCTTTTCCGGTGGTCCTACTGACTGGGCATTGAATAATGCAATGCGCAGAGGTATTTCTTGGATATTTGACACAAAGGTTGACGAATTAATTGGGATTTGAATTAGGTTATCTAAATTAACGGTCGAAATTGTTTTAAATGGTTGTGCCGAAATAAGGGAGATAACTAGAATTTTTCTTCCTGTTCTACGCCGGCCAGCTTTGAAACAACGTTCCTTTTTTTCGCTTCTGTTTACATTTAGGTAATGATGAATGTAGTCCCAGTTCGTTTAGTCTAGAGCACAATGTAGTGTGAAGAGCCAAGGAGTGAACATTTAAAGCAATTAATGAGGGTATATATATATATATATATATATATATATATATATATATATATATATATACCGGGACAAAACCCAACACGCGATGCAAGTTAAATATACATAAAATGCCAAATTCTCAAAGTCAGCATTTCAGTATTTTTTAAACAGAACGAAGATACTGATCAAATGAAGCTGCCAATCTTGAAGTCAAGCAAGAATTTGAATGACACGGGTATCATATGATAATTCTATGATGGAATAGTGGGATTGCTTTATTCCATGGCTATGGGATAGCAGCAGTCATCTAGGACTTTGACTGTGTTCAATACATTGATTAGGCATGTTAATTTTGTTCATGGAGAGGAAATATTTAACTTAAACTCCCCTCCCGAAATCTGTACTGAAAGAATACATTGAAAATTTTCAAAAGTCAGAATTATACACGTTTATATACTGTAATGTTACTAATTTTCTTTACAATTTTCCACTATTATAATTGAATTCCGAACTATACAATCAACTGTATGACAAAGATATATAATCAAGGTCAATTATGATGTAAATACTGTGGAAAACTACCAACATGCTATTCTTGACCTCTTAAATAAACCGCTCCCGGGGCTCAAGTAGATGTTTACGGATAATAATATTCTTTGATGTGAAGTATCTAAACTGTATACATTGGGAGTTTACAAGAGTAAATTCACATAAACATCGTTCAACATTACTTGCAGCAGGGGGGCTATTTATATTCTGTAATCCGCGGGGTGCCTGGACCCGTCGCAAATAATTTCTATGAACAACCGTAAAAGTGTAATTTGACAGCCTGTTTAAATTCAATTAATTTTAAAGTTCAAGCACCGCCACGAATCTGGAAAGGCATATAGTGTGCCTTCGTTAACGCCACCACAATAATAGCTTGAATGTAGTTTTACCAATCTGGAGAGTTAGAGGCGTCTTGCATACAGGGAACAGAGCCATATTGCTCTTTGCTTTACTTTACTATCAGGCATATGTCTGTCTGCATATGTTGCAAGATTATTTGATATGTCTGTTTGTCATCACTTTGTATGTTTGCACATACACGCACACAAACACACACAAAACAGACAAAGAGAGATACTAATACTGGTCTGCTTGTCTGAGAATGCAGATAGGAATTTTTTTGGCACTAAAATGGTTATTCTTACAGCCATTGAACGAGATACACCTGTGACAGAATTCTTATTAGACGACTGAGTATTGCTGGAAGTTCTTGATAACATACCATATGATTGATATTTAGATAGGAACAAAAACTTTGTAAATCAGATATCTTTAAAATTAATTTGTGTAGATGAAACGTTTTTGTTTTCTTCAATTCGAACCTGCACTAATTAAGAACGTTTTGTAAAGTGCATCGGAGTAAGCGAATATGATCAACTCTAGCGAAACAGCGACCTGAAGCTGCACGAAACGTACTTATGATGTAGTTTTCTGTAGACTAAGGGAATGGGTAGCGATTGACTTTCATTGCACTTTCCGCTCAACAAATTTAAAATATTTATTGTCGTAGAGTATGTATATAGATTATACAACATGAGAGAGGCGTGAAAGAAGAAATATAATGTGCTATAAAATCAGTTTGAAAGCTATATTTCGTCATTTTAGCGAAAAAAGTTGCTTTTACAAATTGAAGTAAAACGCAGTTTTTAACCATTTACACGCTTTTTAATTTAAGAACTTGTTTTTAAGCACTGAGCTAAAATCCCGTCTATAAGATCAATTTGCTGCACTCTTCAAATGTTTACTTTCTGGTTTAAGCTGAACTAAATTTGTATTCACATAAATAGTTATTATTATTATTATTATTATTATTATTATTATCATTATTATTATTATTATTATTATTATTATTATTATTATTATCATTATTGTTATTATTATTATCATTATCATTACATCACTGTACACTGCGATCTGAGGGAATGCCGCACTGTAGGTAAAAACAGACTATTTTTTTTAAAATATTTTGTTTTCTTTGTATATTTTCTTATGTGTTGGGATTTCCAGATGTATCATCAGATAATAGTACGATTCTGTCTTAAATTAAATAAAATAAAAGAGACAAAACCAACAAATTTTGTAAAATTCAAAAAATAATTTATTTCCTTAGAATACAAAGTGAAAATGTAAGAAGAACTTACAATATTGTGAAATAAATCCCAAATAGTCCTAAAAGTTATATCAATCGTCCAAAAGTATGAGATTCCATTGAATTCCAGGGATGTTCCAAATATGTTCCACTATTGAATGTGTTATTATGTCTTGAATCTCGAACATGCTAATGTGCCAATGACTTTGAATGTAAAGATGTGATAACAATCCATTCTTTGATTCATCACAATAATATAATCCAAAATGTCCTTCTCTGAATTCAATACATTTCCAAATTAATCTTTCAGTCCAATATTATTAGTGAGCACTTAGTAATTGAAAAATAGTTTGACTAAATAAATAAATCCATACAAATTAAAAACTGAATATAAAAGTAAGACTGGTTCTACTTTTCATGTTTAGCCACAAATGAGTAAGTCTTAGGTAAACAAGATTACATACCCCTCTACTTGACCTAGGTCGCAACTACTATTTTCTGGAACACTCTGTCCACTTGATGGGCAATTTCCATTCTGGATATTTTAAGGATAGAATCTTTAATGAAAATCGAAATAAACAAGTTTATAATTGATAATGATTTGAATATTTAATCAATACTCATAGAGAAAAAAATAGCAATGCATTATGTTGTTTAAACAATAAATGCCACTGGTCACGTACACCACCATCAACTGGATTTAGGACAAAGGTCAAGCAGAAAATACAGAAATACATAACATATAATCATTAATTAGCCAACAACAAAATACAAATTTAATGCTGTTACGACTCTGAGGTCATAAACTAAGTAAAAAAAAAAGCGAAACCAACAGGTTTTGTTAAACGTAGCAAATAATTTAATTATCAATGTAATAAAATGAAAGCACGTGAAGAACTTATTATAATATTATTAATGGAATCTCATATAATAGTGAACACATTCTATCAAAGTCCAAAAAGAATGAAAGTTCCGTATAAGTTGGTCAGCCAGCAGTCCTGACGTGTTCAGAACTCCTTTGAATAGTTCACAATAGTCCCAGAATAATATTGTTGTCCAATGAGCACTCTATTTCCATTGAATAATACAAACTTAATTTTTTCCTCTCACATAATATCTAAATAAAAGATAAAATACGCCTGCAGGCTTAATGTTGCAACAAGAAGACGAGAAATAAGAAGAAGAAAATTGTCCAGTCCTAGCTACTATATACAGACGAATGGGTAAAACACGCATATTGTTACTAATCCAACGTGAGAAATCACAAATCTCCAACATCGTAAAAGAACTTATACGATTTAGCACATCCATTATGAAATAACTTAATTCTTCTAAGATACCACCTGACCGACCTGTGCATTGGAATAAACTGTCAGTATATTTACTAATCATTTTATTATCAGTATCTTTAAACACATACGTAAGTATGTATTTTTGGATCCTATGCAATTTCACGTTAAAAATATTTCAAAAGAGAACATGTATGTGCGAAATTTCAACTAAAGATAATCAATACAATTAAAAGTCAAGAATAAAATTACAGAAATTTTAGTAATATGTAACAGTATAGATAACAATATAAAAATACATTATTTCTCAAGCATTCCTCGTAGAAAGAACGACCGATACTGACTGCGTTAGCTTCCGGATACCTTCTTGTCTGAGGCACTATTATCTTTTAAAGAATGCAAATACAAGACGCAAACATATATGACGTCTGCTAAAATTCCACCTACGATTATGAAAACTCGTTTCATGAATATGTGCTGTTTTAGTATAAAGGAACTCAAGTCTAGTTCTGTTAATCGGTTTTGTCATTTTTCTATCCTTTTCGAATCTTTTGAATGTCGTCTTCCGCCTTTTTGTGATTTCTTTTTTGTTTCTTGTTTGGTATTGTTGCCTAATATCCAATGCATGTGTAATTTCAAAATGTTAGTATATGCATATCTGAAATCTGTGAATGAGGTACTAATACAATGGTGTCCTTCTTCGTATGAGAAACAAGTAACAAAGTATCCCTTTTAGTAAATGGGATACCAGTACAGGAGTGTCCATCTTAGTAAATGGGATACCAGTACAGGAGTGTCCATCTTAGTAAATGGGATACCAGTACAGGAGTGTCCTTCTCAGTAAATGGGATACCAGTACAGGAGTGTCCATCTTAGTAAATGGGATACCAGTACAGGAGTGTCCATCTTAGTAAATGGGATACCAGTACAGGAGTGTCCATCTCAGTAAATGGGATACCAGTACAGGAGTGTCCATCTTAGTAAATGGGATACCAGTACAGGAGTGTCCATCTCAGTAAATGGGATACCAGTACAGGAGTGTCCATCTTAGTAAATGGGATATAAGGTGTATGTCTTAATATTGTTGTCCTCGCAGTTTTCCTCAGACATTTCATATGTCTCCTGTCTTAAAATGTCAAAAGTCTACTGTCGCAAAATGTCATATGTCCGATGCCCTAAAATATTTAAAATGTCTATTGTCCTAAAATGTAAAATAGCTCCTATCACAAAATGTCAAAAGTCTACTTTCCTAAAATGTCAAATGTCTACTGTCCTAAAATGTCAAATATCTACTGTCCTAAAATATCAAATGTCTACTGTCCTAAAATGTCAAATGTCTATTGTCCTAAAATGTTCTATGTTTACTTTCATAAAATGACAAATGTCTACTTTCCTAAAATGTCAAACGTCTACTTTCCTTAAATGTAAAATATCAAATGTCTGTTGTCCTACAATGTCAAATGTCTATTGTCCTAAAATGTCAACTTTCTCTTTTCCTAAAATGTCAAATATCTACTTTCCTAAAATGTCAAATATCAAAATGTCATATGACTACTTTCCGAATATGTCAAAAGTCTACTGTTCTTAGACTATCAAATGTGTTCAATCCAAAAAAGGTAAAACCTAATACTGTCCTAAAACGCCATATGTCTACTGTCATAAAAGATATCAAATTTCTTTTACAGAAATATGTAGGAAGAAGAAAAGAAGGGTACATTATCTTTCCTATGCCCAATTCTGAGTTTTCCTGATACATGACAGTTTGATCAGAGATTTCTTAGGGTAATACAGCTCATGACTTGGTATGGCAAAGTTAATACATATGTGACGAATAGGGTATAAATTGGGAGTGTCACAATTATACTCAAACAAATTACATACATGCATCCACCATCAATTCGTTGACTCACCCATGCATTCGTACATACAAACGTATACATGCATCCATCCATCCATCCATACATACATACATGCATCCTGTTACATGCATCCTGTTACATATAAATATAAATTTATTTCCAAAGGAATAAAACCAAAGAAAGTGAAAGAATTAAAAATAACTAACAGTGTATGAATTTTTAAATGTTATCCTAAATTGTACTATCAATTTCACACTAATCCGAAAATTAACCAAAGGTATTCCGAATGAATATTATAATGTGTTTATATGCTACTGTGATAGTACCACTGAAGAATCACAGTTCTAAATCTAAGAGTGTAATGTGTTTATATGCTACTGTGATAGCACCACTGAAGAATCACAGTTCTAAATCCAATAGTGTAATGTGTTTATATGCTACTGTGATAGTACATCTGAAGATACACAGTTCTGAATCCAACAGTGTAATGTGTTTATATGCTACTGTGATAGCACCACTGAAAACTCACAGTTCTAAATCTAATAATGTAATGTGTTTATATGCTACTGTGATAGCACCACTGAAGAATCACAGTTCTAAATCCAACAGTCTAATGTGTTTATATGCTACTGTGATAGCACCACTGAAGAATCACAGTTCTAAATCCAACAGTGTAATGTGTTTATATGCTACTGTGATAGCACCACTGAAAAATCACAGTTTTAAATCTAATAATGTAATGTGTTTATATGCTACTGTGATAGTACCATTGAAGAATCACAGTTCTAAATCCAACAGTGTAATGTGTTTATATGCTACTATGATAGTACCACTGAAGAATCACAGTTCTAAATCCAATAGTGTAATGTGTTTATATGCTACTGTGATAGTACCATTGAAGAATCACAGTTCTAAATCCAACAGTGTAATGTGTTTATATGCTACTGTGATAGCACCACTGAAAAATCACAGTTCTAAATCTAATAATGTAATGTGTTTATAGGCTACTGATAGTACCACTGAAGAATCACAGTTCTAAATCCAATAGTGTAACGTGTTTATATGCTACTATGATAGTACCACTGAAGAATCACAGTTCTAAATCCAATAGTGTAATGTGTTTATATGTTACTGTGATAGCACCACTGAAGAATCACAGTTCTAAATCCAACAGTGTAATGTGTTTATATGCTACTGTGATAGCACCACTGAAAAATCACAGTTTTAAATCTAATAATGTAATGTGTTTATATGCTACTGTGATAGTACCATTGAAGAATCACAGTTCTAAATCCAACAGTGTAATGTGTTTATATGCTACTATGATAGTACCACTGAAGAATCACAGTTCTAAATCCAATAGTGTAATGTGTTTATATGCTACTGTGATAGTACCATTGAAGAATCACAGTTCTAAATCCAACAGTGTAATGTGTTTATATGCTACTGTGATAGCACCACTGAAAAATCACAGTTCTAAATCTAATAATGTAATGTGTTTATAGGCTACTGATAGTACCACTGAAGAATCACAGTTCTAAATCCAATAGTGTAACGTGTTTATATGCTACTATGATAGTACCACTGAAGAATCACAGTTCTAAATCCAATAGTGTAATGTGTTTATATGTTACTGTGATAGTACCACTGAAGAATCACAGTTCTAAATCTAATAGTCTAATGTGTTTATATGCTACTGTGATAGTACCATTGAAGAATCACAGTTCTAAATCCAACAGTGTAATGTGTTTATATGCTACTATGATAGTACCACTGAAGAATCACAGTTCTAAATCCAATAGTGTAATGTGTTTATATGCTACTGTGATAGTACCATTGAAGAATCACAGTTCTAAATCCAACAGTGTAATGTGTTTATATGCTACTGTGATAGCACCACTGAAAAATCAGTTCTACATCTAACAATGTAATGTGTTTATATGCTATTGTGATAGTACCACTGAAAACTCACAGTTCTAAATCTAATAATATAATGTGTTTATATGCTACTGTGATAGTACCACCGAAAAATCACAGTTCTAAATCTAATAATGTAATGTGTTTATATGCTACTTCTAAATTAAACAGTGTAATACGTTTATACTACTGTGATAGTACCACTGAAAAATCACAGTTCTAAATCCAACAGTGTAATGTGTTTATATGCTACTGTGATAGCACCACTGAAAAATCACAGTTCTAAATCCAACAGTGTAATGTGTTTATATGCTACTGTGATAGTACCACTGAAGAATCACAGTTCTAAATCCAACAGTGTAATGTGTTTATATGCTACTGGGATAGTACCATTGAAGAATCACAGTTCTAAATCCAACAGTGTAATGTGTTTATATGCTACTGTGATAGTACCACTGAAGAATCACAGTTCTAAATCCAACAGTGTAATGTGTTTATATGCTACTGTGATAGTACCACTGAAGAATCACAGTTCTAAATCCAGCACTGTAATGTGTTTATATGCTACTATGATAGTACCATTGAAAAATCACAGTTCTAAATCTAATAATGTAATGTGCTTATAGGCTACTGATAGTACCACTGAAGAATCACAGTTCTAAGTCCAATAGTGTAATGTGTTTATATGCCACTATGATAGTACCACTGAAGAATCACAGTTCTAAATCTAATAGTGTAATGTGTTTATATGCTACTGTGATAGTACCATTGAAGAATCACAGTTCTGAATCCAACAGTGTAATGTGTTTATATGCTACTGTGATACTACCACTGAAGAATCACAGTTCTAAATCTAATAATGTAATGTGTTTATATGCTACTGTGATAATACCACTGAAGAATCACAGCTCTAAATCCAACAGTGTAATGAGTTTATATGCTACTGTGATAGTACCACTGAAAAATCATAGTTCTGAATCCAACAGTGTAATGTGTTTATATGCTACTGTGATTGCACCACTCAAAAATCACAGTTCTAAATCTAATAATGTAATGTGTTTATAGGCTACTGTGATAGCACCACTGAAGAATCACAGTTCTAAATCCAACAGTGTAATGTGTTTATATGCTACTGTGATAGTACCACTGAAGAATCACAGTTCTAAATCCAACAGTGTAATGTGTTTATATGCTACTGTGATAGCACCACTGAAAAATCACAGTTCTAAATCTAATAATGTAATGAGTTTATAGGCTACTGATAGTACCACTGAAGAATCACAGTTCTAAATCCAAAAGTGTAATGTGTTTATATGCTACTATGACAGTACCACTGAATAATCACAGTTCTAAATCCAATAGTGCAATGTGTTTATATGCTACTGTGATAGTACCACTGAAGAATCACAGTTCTAAATCCAACAGTGTAATGTGTTTATATGCTACTGTGATAGTACCACTGAAAAGTCACAGTTCTAAATCTAATAATGTAATGTGTTTATATGCTACTGTGATAGTACCACTGAAGAATCGCAGTTTTGAATCCAACAGTGTAATGTGTTTATATGCTACTGTGAGAGCACCACTGAAAAATCACAGTTCTAAATCTAATAATGTAATGTGTTTATAGGCTACTGATAGTACCACTGAAGAATCACAGTTCTAAATCCAACACTGTAATCTGTTTATTTGCTACTATGATAGTACCACTGAAGAATCACATTTCTAAATCTAATAGTGTAATGTGTTTATATGCTACTGTGATAGCACCACTGAAGAATCACAGTTCTAAATCCAATATTCTAATGTGTTTATATGCTACTGTGATAGTACCATTGAAGAATCACAGTTCTAAATCTAATAATGTAATGTGTTTATATGCTACTATGATAGTGCCACTGAAGAATCACAGTTCTAAATCCAACAGTGTAATGTGTTTATATGCTACTGTGATAGTACCACTGAAAAGTCACAGTTCTAAATCTAATAATGTAATGTGTTTATATGCTACTGTGATAGTACCACCGAAAAATCACAGTTCTAAATCTAATAATGTAATGTGTTTATATGCTACTTCTAAATTAAACAGTGTAATACGTTTATAGTACTGTGATAGTACCACTGAAAAATCACAGTTCTAAATCCAACAGTGTAATGTGTTTATATGCTACTGTGATAGCACCACTGAAAAATCACAGTTCTAAATCCAACAGTGTAATGTGTTTATATGCTACTGTGATAGTACCACTGAAGAATCACAGTTCTAAATCCAACAGTGTAATGTGTTTATATGCTACTGGGATAGTACCATTGAAGAATCACAGTTCTAAATCCAACAGTGTAATGTGTTTATATGCTACTGTGATAGTACCACTGAAGAATCACAGTTCTAAATCCAACAGTGTAATGTGTTTATATGCTACTGTGATAGTACCACTGAAGAATCACAGTTCTAAATCCAGCACTGTAATGTGTTTATATGCTACTATGATAGTACCATTGAAAAATCACAGTTCTAAATCTAATAATGTAATGTGCTTATAGGCTACTGATAGTACCACTGAAGAATCACAGTTCTAAGTCCAATAGTGTAATGTGTTTATATGCCACTATGATAGTACCACTGAAGAATCACAGTTCTAAATCTAATAGTGTAATGTGTTTATATGCTACTGTGATAGTACCATTGAAGAATCACAGTTCTGAATCCAACAGTGTAATGTGTTTATATGCTACTGTGATACTACCACTGAAGAATCACAGTTCTAAATCTAATAATGTAATGTGTTTATATGCTACTGTGATAGTACCACTGAAGAATCACAGCTCTAAATCCAACAGTGTAATGTGTTTATATGCTACTGTGATAGTACCACTGAAAAATCATAGTTCTGAATCCAACAGTGTAATGTGTTTATATGCTACTGTGATTGCACCACTCAAAAATCACAGTTCTAAATCTAATAATGTAATGTGTTTATAGGCTACTGTGATAGCACCACTGAAGAATCACTGTTCTAAATCCAACAGTGTAATGTGTTTATATGCTACTGTGATAGTACCACTGAAGAATCACAGTTCTAAATCCAACAGTGTAATGTGTTTATATGCTACTGTGATAGCACCACTGAAAAATCACAGTTCTAAATCTAATAATGTAATGAGTTTATAGGCTACTGATAGTACCACTGAAGAATCACAGTTCTAAATCCAAAAGTGTAATGTGTTTATATGCTACTATGACAGTACCACTGAATAATCACAGTTCTAAATCCAATAGTGCAATGTGTTTATATGCTACTGTGATAGTACCACTGAAGAATCACAGTTCTAAATCCAACAGTGTAATGTGTTTATATGCTACTGTGATAGTACCACTGAAAAGTCACAGTTCTAAATCTAATAATGTAATGTGTTTATATGCTACTGTGATAGTACCACTGAAGAATCGCAGTTTTGAATCCAACAGTGTAATGTGTTTATATGCTACTGTGAGAGCACCACTGAAAAATCACAGTTCTAAATCTAATAATGTAATGTGTTTATAGGCTACTGATAGTACCACTGAAGAATCACAGTTCTAAATCCAACACTGTAATCTGTTTATTTGCTACTATGATAGTACCACTGAAGAATCACATTTCTAAATCTAATAGTGTAATGTGTTTATATGCTGCTGTGATAGCACCACTGAAGAATCACAGTTCTAAATCCAATATTCTAATGTGTTTATATGCTACTGTGATAGTACCATTGAAGAATCACAGTTCTAAATCTAATAATGTAATGTGTTTATATGCTACTATGATAGTGCCACTGAAGAATCACAGTTCTAAATCCAACAGTGTAATGTGTTTATATGCTACTGTGATAGTACCACTGAAAAGTCACAGTTCTAAATCTAATAATGTAATGTGTTTATATGCTACTGTGATAGTACCACTGAAAAATCACAGTTCTAAATCTAATAATGTAATTTGTTTATATGCTACTGCGATAGTACCACTGAAGAATCACAGTTCTAAATCCAACAGTGTAATGTGTTTATATGCTACTGTGATAGTACCACTGAAGAATCACAGTTCTAAATCCAACAGTGTAATGTGTTTATATGCTACTGTGATAGTACCACTGAAGAATCACAGTTCTAAATCCAACAGTGTAATGTGTTTATATGCTACTGTGATAGCACCACTGAAGAATCACAGTTCTAAATCAAACAGTGTAATGTGTTTATATGCTACTGTGATAGTACCACTGAAAAATCACAGTTCTAAATCCACCACTGTAATGTGGTTATATGCTACTGTGATAGCACCACTGAAGTTTCACAGTTCTAAATCCAACAGTGTAATGTGTTTATATGCCACTGTGATAGTACGACTGAAAAATCACAGTTCTAAATCTAATAATGTAATGTGTTTATATGCTACTGTGATAGCACCACTGAAGAATCACAGTTCTAAATCCAACAGTGTAATGTGTTTATATGCTACTGTGATAGCACCACTGAAAAATCACAGTTCTAAATCTAATAATGTAATGTGTTTATATGCTACTGTGATAGCACCACTGAAGAATCAAAGTTCTAAATCCAATAGTGTAATGTGTTTATATGCTACTGTGATAGTACCATCGAAGAATCACAGTTCGGAATCCAACAGTGTAATGTGTTTATATGCTACTGTGATAGCACCACTGAAAACTCACAGTTCTAAATCTAATAATGTAATGTGTTTATAGGCTACTGTGATAGCACCACTGAAGAATCACAGTTCTAAATCCAACAGTGTAATGTGTTTATATGCTACTGTGATAGCACCACTGAAGAATCACAGTTCTAAATCCAACAGTGTAATGTGTTTATATGCTACTGTGATAGCATCACTGAAGAATCACATTTCGAAATCCAACAGTTTAATGTGTTTATATGCTACTGTGATAGTACCACTGATGAGTCACTGTTCTAAATCTAATAATGTAATTTGTTTATATGCTACTGTGATAGCACCACTGAAAAATCCCAGTTCTAAATGTGATAGTCTAATGTGTTTATATGCTACTCTGATAGTACCACTGAAAACTCACAGTTCTAAGTCTATTAGTGTAATGTGTTTATATGCTACTGTGATAGCACCACTGAAGAATCACAGTTCTAAATCCAACAGTGTTTATATGCTACTATGATAGTACCACTGAAGAATCACAGTTCTAAATCCAACAGTGTAATGTGTTTATATGCTACTGTGATAGCACCACTGAAAACTCACAGTTCTAAATCCAACAGTGTAATGTGTTTATATGCTACTGTGACAGCACCACTGAAGAATCACAGTTCTAAATCTAATAGTGTAATTTGTTTATATGCTACCACTGAAGAATCACAGCAAAGAGAATATATACCTTTTCGAGGCATATGAGTGGCCCTGAAAAGGTGCTTTGGGTTCTTCTTCTATTTTCTCCAATTCTTCCACCACCTCCTCATTTTATATATTATTCACTTCTTCTTTTCCTTCTCTGATTCAGTTTTGATTCAGTCTATGAAAGTCCTCTTTTTTCTTTCTGTTTTCTTTGTTTTTTCTCTTCTTTGCACAGTTATCTTTTATCTTCTTCACCTCGTCTTTCAGTAATTTCTCATTTCTTCAGCTTTTTTAAATTGGTCTAATCTTCCTTCACAAAAGTCAACTATGTCCAATTCTCTGTTTGTTCTAGAAAGCATCTGACTTTGATCATACCTTCAAATGCCTCCTTCAATGTTCCAACTCTAACACACTTAGGTTGAATGAAGCCTCTTAATTTCTCCACTTCCTCCTCTATCATGTCTTTAGTCAGATCTCTCGCTACTTTCAGACTGGTCACAAAGTCTAGGCGACCTGAACATTTCCATTCATCAGCAAGCCTTTCCACTACATAGGCTCCATCCACTATCCAGTACCAATTGTCTTTTAAATCGTTGAATAGATTAATCTTCCTATGTGTTGACTAGTTAACGCTGGGAATCCAGACTTACTTCCTTACTTTGATTTATAGTGGTTTTCGTACAGCAGAGCACGTACCACTGTTTTATGCCTGCATAACAGGCTGTTTAATTACTCCGAGGGGAAGGTATTTGAGCCACTCCCCCAGGCTTTTGTGTGCTCAAGGAGCACTGTTTAATTCAAGCCGTCAGGTAGTGGGAATAATGTAAAGTCCCTAAATGTCTGAATGGAGGGCTTAATGGAGAGTGTGAGAAGACCCAGCATACACTCAAGTTTCTAGTCATTATCCACTGAGCAGCGTAAGATGTATATGAGTGGGAATAAACACATCACACACTCATACTTTAAGGGCGTGCACTGCACGCTGATTGATTTTGATGTCCTGCCGTGGCAAGGGACGAGAGGGTGGGAAGGTTGGATCTCGGTTCACATGTCGGTGCTCCTAGACTTTAGTGTATTTGCCTAAATTTTGTCGTCTTACACAATTTTGAATAAACTTTGTGCCGCCTTTGTTTAAAGATTTTAATTTTGATTTATGCTGGGGAGAGGTGCCTTGGGTGACAGCTTTATTGAGACGTGTTTGCCACTCTGTGTGACTGGTCCTGATGGTCCTGGATATTTTGGACCATTTTATATGTTGCATAAAGTTTGTGGTCATATGTGCTGAGTGATTTTTGTTTTTGTTGGTAGCCTTGTGCTGCTGGGTCTGATTGTCTTTGATGTTTGGACCATCTTATATGAGCTAATTTAGGATCTTACTTTCCTAAAATTATTTATTAGATTATGTTTTCTGCGGCAGGGCCTGATGTTCTTGGGTGTTGGACCACCATATTAGTACTAATTTAGGGAATGTTAGGTTGTTTAATTGATAAAAAGCCCTTGCTAGAATTATTGCCGTCACCTTCGGCTAAAGTGTGTTGTTTCCTCAGAGGTATTAGGATATTAGTTTACATGCAGAGTATTAGGTAAATTGGTAGGGGTTAAAAAAGGGAGGATGGAAGTTGAGATTTTATAAGGAAAAGGATAAAAGTAGAGAACAATAAACAAAGAAAATATAATTTGTTTAATATTAAAAAAACTTTTGGTAGCCAGACTGATGACCGATATGATTTATATTCTGCAAGCACGGGCGTGAAGAAAAAACATCCCTTACACTCATTTCACATATTATCTACTATCCACACAGAAGGGAAGAAAGACTATTAAATTCTATAAACAATCTTCAAAATATGCCATCCACACACGGGAAGGAGAAAAATCGAACTCCACATATACCATCCACACACGGGAAGGAGAAAATTCGAACTCCACATATATCATCCACACACGGGAAGAAGAAAACACAAATACAAAATATGCTATCCACACACGGGAAGAGGAAAAAAAAAACTAAATATACCATCCACACAAACGTAGGCGAACACAAACAAACATACACTCTACAATCCACTTACGGGAAGGAAAGAAAAAACACCAAATACACTATCCACACACGGGAAGAGGAAAAAACAAACTCCTAATATATCACCCACACACGTTAAAGAGAAAAATAAACACACCAAATATACTATCCACACACGGGAAGAGGAGAAAACAAACTCTAATATACCATCCACACAAACGTACGCAAAATCATACAAACACACCCTCTACTATCCACACACGGGAAGAAGAAAAAGCAAACTCCAAATATACCATCCACACAAACGTACGCGAACACATACATTCACACACTCTACTATCCACAAACGGGAAGAAGAAAAAACAAACCGTAAATATACTAACCACACAACGTATCCACACGCATGCAAAGAAACACAAACAGACAATCACATCAATAAAGGAATGAGTGTTTATAGTCACACTACTCCACATTCACACAAATAGGCAACTTGAATACTCTCTTTTCTAGAGATTTGGTTAACACTTAGAAGGGCTATTGTTTGAACTCCAAATATACCTGGTTAATGGTGACATCTCCCAGGCCATGCACAAGGGCGGAGCCAGTCACTGTCTCAAATGACTGTAGTTGCTGAGAGTACCGAGGCAGCTTGAGTGGCCTCAACTTTCTAAATTTCAGTTTGCGGGACCCTGAAAACTCTCTCTCTCTCTCTCTCTCTCTCTTACGATTCTTCGTCCTGCTTGTGGATGTTGCTGCTGTGGTATCCTTACTTGTGGGAGGAAGATTCTGTCTTTCCAACTACTCCTCCCAGTTTTCCATCTGGTGGATCACGGCTCTTGGTAGTGGTTCCGGCAGTTGCTGTAGCGAACGTGGTTGTGGTTGTGCTGCGATTGCCTTTGGAGTCGTTCTCACCTCAGGCTTTACCTCACTTCTTTTCCTTTTCCTCTTCTTTCTTTTTCTCCTCTTCGTCCTTCTCTGTCCTGTCACTTTCGGTTACGGCCTCCAGAACTCCAGGCGCATTTGGAGTTCATGCAATTTTGAAATGCTGTTACTCAGTCTTCCTAGTTCACGAACCAACGACTGGTATCCAGACTGACTAACGCCTTTTCTTAATTTACCTGAAGCGCGCACGTGAAGAAAAACTTCCCCTGTTACTAAAACTTACAAGACACATATTATCACAAAAAACATGGAACGCGCAGACCTAAATGAAACACTTTTTACTTACAAACACTAACTACAAACAGAAACACATGCATACTATTTTTTTTTGAAGCTACGGAAACGAAGTACTTACAGACAAACTTCTAACTACATTAAACAAGAATTTATTTTAACTTGTTAACATACATTTGGCAATTGAACTAATATGTCTTTTCTAAGGTATTGGGGTAGCCCTGGAAAGGGCTGTTTTTGTGGACGGAGAGTTATGGTAATCTAAGATTGCGTCCTCGTCTGGCGATAAGTTTTCCCACAGGATAACATTTGCTTGTTCGGAAAAAAAGGAGAATGTTTCGTGTCTACACGGCAGTCGACAAAACCCCTGTCTGGTTCCTGCTGCTGCTGTTACTGCTCTATCTGCTTCTGAAGTCTGTAATTCTCCGTCCATTCTTCTTACTCTTTCTTGATTTCATCTCTGAAGAGCTCTTTATCAGGTTTTCGGTCACTTGCAACATTCCGACATGCTATATCTCTTCAGGTTTGTGTATCAGGCTTTGCCTGACATGATGTAAATTCACGTAAGCTTCGTTCAGTTTGGCTAGTCTTGAACATGTCTTCATAGGAGGATGAGTCAACAATGGAATTTCAGACTGACTTACTGACTTTGGATTAAAGAGGTCTTTGTACGTATGTACATGTACCTCTGTTTAATACCTTTATGTCAGGTTTTTTAACTACTCATGGGTGAAGGAATAGATACGACATCCAGCAGGCATTTATGTGCTCACAGAGCATTATTTAATTTAGCCATCAGGTCTTGAGACTTAAATGTCCCTAAACTACCTGACTGAACGGCTTTCATGAGTGGGAATGGATCCAATAAGCACTCATGTTAAAAGATGTTATTTCAGTCTGCTTTCAACTGAGCCAGGCGTCGACCAGAGCAGTGTGTGACTCCCATACAGTGATGCCTTCCTGTCTGGACCATATGAGTTCTTGCAGACCCTTTATGTGACTGTCCTGGCCCATTTCTTTATTCAGTTGGTTCTATCCACCGCTGTCCTGGTCTGGCCTACAATTCATTTTTCAAGGTGACTATCCGCAGTTTTCTTATAGTTTTTTAATAGAAATGGCAATAAGCGCTATCCTGGTGATGAAATTGTTTTGCTTCATTATGTTGAGATGGATTAGTAAGTCCACAGCCGCCTGCTATGCTGTCCACTGCATACATCTATCCATGTAGGGTTGGTGCCATTTTCTCTGTCTTCTCCTAGTCATGGCATCACGTGTTTGCACGTGTTTCTTGCTGTGCGCTTCCACCCTTTATTATGTTTGCCTCTAGAGTCCAGAACCGATGTTTGCTGGCCGAGGTCTCTGTCCTGAATGAATGATCGAATGAATATGGAATGATGGTCAGACTGATGATGATGATGAGATTTTATTAAGGTTGCTTGCGTACATAGTGCATGCGCGACGATTTAAATTCCGCAATAGCGGACTAATTAATTGTTCGAGGGGGACGAAGAAAGAGTTTCATCCCTCGACGCTTTAATGTGCACAGACTGTGCTACTTAGTTGTGTCTAATTTCGGGATAATGTGATCCCACAGGACAAACGACGATCGGGAGTAGAAGCACCCATGCTCATTGTCAGTAGTCTGTATCAATTGCTTCGCTTATTGGGGGATTACACCCCACTTAAGCGCTACTCAAGTATCGTGATGGCACATTAATCGGGCTAATAGGTTTAATACGTGCTACCATAGTATGATTGAATGTCCAGTATAAATAGGAAGTGAACAGTTTGTGACATCCAGATTTAATTTAGATCCCAACTTCTAGATTAAATAGCGTCTCGTTGAATTTTGAAAGATTGTGTCTGTGCTGTTGGATAATGTGAAAAAAAAGGAAAAGAATAATAATACAATTGTTTTTAAATTATTTTTTTTTTCATTTTTGTACAAAAAGTTACATTTTTTTTAAAAAGTTGGTATTTAGTTCTACTTTATTTTCATACGGGTTTTCTTTGTATCATTTGATTGTTTATGGTTCTAAGTGGAGTGAGGGGATTATCATTCAGGGTTTAATTTATCCTTGTCTGACAATTTCTTTCAGGAAAAGTAGGATATTATTATATATCGAATTGATATTAGGGTTACTGGAAGACAGTAATTCCGAGTAGGTTTTGGGGGCTTCTGTGTGTTTTTGATCGGTCTTAAAGATTTGCCTTTGTGCATGATATTTGTTGCACTCATTAAATACATAGTGTAAGTCTTCTGGGGTAAGACAATGCGGGAAATTCACGCCTCTAACATTTTTAATATGAATGTATTTTCCGAAACTGCTGAACAATAATGTATTTCAAGTTCTGATTCTGTTTATAATTTTCTGGCTGTGTTTATTGGCCAGAGTCGGCGCTTTTGTGTTCCTGGATACTTCCTTTTGTATGAGGTAGAGTGTGTGACCTTTTGCACTATTGTCCCATTCCTGCTGCCATTTACCTAGAATTATATTCCTGATTATGCTATAGCATTCTTTGCAGCTGTACTGGAGTATGATATGGTTGCTTTCTTGAAGTCTGCTTTTAGCTTCTTGGTCAGCTTAAATGGCTACAATTATGGCCCAGAATTCTGCTATGTAAATAAAGCATTTATCTGGGAGTCTAGCTCCAAGCTCTGTTTTTCTTCCGATTTTACTATAGCGCCTGCTGTTTTGATAGGATCATTTGTGTTTGATCCATCAGTGTAAATCTTGATATAATCTTGATAAGAGGTTTCTGTGTTAGAGAGTATTGTAGATCTTATCCCTAGAGGTATGTCATATTTGGGTCCAAGCCTGGTTGCGCTTAAATTGATATGCCATGTCCATGGTATGGGATCAGGGTATGCGGTTTTGTTCAGCTTGTATGTTTGGAATTTCGTGACTTTTGATTAATTCATAAATCTTCTTTCCTCCTGGTAGCTCCGGGACTAATTTACGTCTGAAGGGGATTTTACACTTTGCTACTTAGATATTGGTTGGGTGTGACTCTTCATGGATCGATAACCTGGATGCATATGTTAATAATATTTCTTCTCTTCGTAAACGAAGTGGGGGTTTTCCTGTTAAGATTTATATTTCTTCTCTTGTGGTGTTGTTATGCTCAGATGTAGATACGTTAAGGGCTTTTGCTTCAATGTTGTCTAGCTGTTTTAATAGGTACGACTTCGACGAGGCATGCACCTGGCACCCATAATCCAACTTAGATCTCATTAATGATAGGATTAAAAGGGTATCCTGGTCCGCTCCCCAATTTAATCCTTTAATGTTTTTGAGCAGGTTCAAGTCCAGGCTATATCTTCGAATAAGCTCGTGGATATGATATTTCCAGGTCAGATACTCATCAATGTACATACCTAGGAATTTGGTGACTATTTCGAATTTAATTTGTGTATCTTGAATGTATAGTTTTGGGTACTCTATTGTGGTCTTGGCTCTACGTGTAAATAGAATTCCTAGTTTTTTCTTTTGAGATTTTGAAACCTCATTTATCAGCCCACTTTCCAATCTGATTTAAGCTCGATTCGATTTCGCTAATAATTTTATTTCTGACAGAGTTCCCTGCCCTCCATATACCGCTATCGTCTGCAAATCGGGATAATTTTTTTTTTTTGAGGTCGACAGCGCGCTTTATACGGTTCAAGCGCGGACTCAAGAGAAAACATCCCTACGATGTTTAGAGTCGGAACCCTTTGATAGTTGATATTAGGGGGAGGGATAGAGATAAGTCAAAGAGCATGGATAGAGATAACAATTGAAAACAGACGACAGACAAATGTTTTCATAACCCAACATTTTTATTCAAATAACTAACAACCAACAATTAACAATAAAACACACCAACAAACCAAGAAATCAGTTTTGACAAGGTTGACAGTGTTGTGAAGTTAAGCAAGACGTCCACTGATGGAAGTCATTCGGTCACTGATGTACACTACGTTTCCTAGCTAAAGACAAAATAATGCCATAATGGTCACAAAACCATCGATCTCCTTTATCATCGTTTCTAAAAGAGTGGCGATCAAAATAAGTCACTAAATGTTCTAAAGAATATCCAAGACTGGGTTGATGAAGAAAATACACACGATATTGTCTACACACCTTGGAATATGTGCCTTGTAATGGCACATTATTGAATTCTGTCGTCTGGGCATTGCTTCTCATAAAGTCGAAGATGTCGTCTTCCAAAGGTGGCAATCCATACGAATCGAGATACTCAACACAACCCTCCTTAGGAAAGTAGAGGTCTACCCAGTGTGTTCCTGGTAGATGGCTGTCGTCCGTGTTGATGATATAAGCTTCATGGTCTTGAGGCTTGCGATGAGGCAGTTTATCTTTAGCACACACCATAGGATTCCAAGAAGCAGTGTACGACCTGTGGGTCAGAAGATAATAAAGTTTCCAGGTATCTATTTTTATGTTGTTTTTGTTCTTGTTTCTTCACAGGTAATGATAAGTCATCAATTCAATCCTGACTTTTTGTTTCCAAATCTCTGACAAGTAACCGTTTCCTCGCTTCGTCTCTGCACTTTGAGACAAGAAAACTTTGATGTGATGGATATCTAGAACAATCAATGGAGGGGAGGAATGATCACGCAAGTCTTTATACCATTGATGCAACACTGCTTTTTCTGAGATGAGACTCCAATCTTGGTCCAGATACTCGTTCAATTTTTCTTCTTGACACAGCATCATACATTTATCGTATTAAATTTGACTGGGATGATCGTTTTGACATCCATAGCAATATTTCTTGATCAGTTCCGTTTTTTGTTTCTGCCAGGTGTTTGGCAAAACAGGAGATTAAATGCTGTTCTTGTTCTGGCCATCTGGACTTCATCACTATGACCTCTTCATCTTTGTTTTTGGGTTCTGTTTCCACGGTATCCTCCCATTCCATTTCCAAAGATTCTCCACTATTCAAAGACGAATAACAGGCTTCCATAATTTATAATAGTCTAGAATGACTTCTATCAAACTGCTGATTTATATGGCATACAGTATGACGTTCACGTGTTGTTTACGGGTATTCGCTTTGGAAATCTAAGTTCCACACGAATTCGGTCGGATTTTATAGGGTGGAAATGTTCCTCGCCGCTGCCTTGGTCTGGAGTGAAATCAAAGGCCCCCAAAGTGTAACACTCTGCATAATCCTCGTACGCAATGCGTCACTGGTTTTGGTTCCTAACTTCCCCGTGGCATCGTACAGGGACAAGTACGATCTCAAGTAATTCTTCTTCTCGTCACTAAAGTCAGGTTCAAAAGGCCTGGTAGACAAGGTTATGACATCTCGACTGACTTCGATCTTGAATGCACTGTACTGCTGAAACTCAAAATGATTTTTCTCGAAGGTTCCATTAAAGGCTGTATTTTTGACGATACCAATGATAAAACGTTTGGGTAACTGTCCTTGGAAAAGACTCTTTTCGATCATCGATTGATGTCAAGCAGGAATGGTAATAGTTTTCACTTCCAAGCGTCGTATCGGATACTTGGCGGTCGTTCTGCTCAAAGTGTGACTGATGTCGTTTTCCCCTTTAGGTAACACCTCTACACGTCGTACGTAGAGTCTAGCTTCTTGAATGACTATTTTGAAATAGGCGGACTCAAATGGAAACCGGCACAGCTACGATTCAATCTAAGGCGGACATCCGTCTCTTGCAACCACATGTTTAAATGTACACGAGCCATCAGTTCTAAATTTTTCCTGAGTCCTTTGACTTTCTTTCGTCGACCGTTGAATCCCATATTGTGGGTTTTTTTTATATCTAATGAAATCGGTATCGTTGAATTTGCCTGCTGTGTCAGGTTTCCATACCACACAAGCATCCAGATGGGTGTTCTTGGCATCTTTTTTCCAGGTACACTCGACAAGGGTAAGTGTCAATGCTGCCACTGACCAGTTTGTTATTCAAGTATAAATCCACTCCACACTGAACAAGGAATACATGATTTTGTTGACGAGGGCTACTTTATCCTCGCCCTTTATATCGGGACCGTCCGTCGATATGTCGATCACTTTCACTTTCAAATACAAGTAACTGCTATTCAGATCGATGTAATCTTCGGGCTGTCTTTTTTATTTCAAACTCGATGGGAGCTCATCCTGCGTCATTGACAGAGGAGACCGAATAAAATTTGATCAATTGAGATTCTTGCATGGTCATCATGGTGGGTGGCATGGTAAAAAGATCCAGTTTCGGCTTCAAAGAAGCGAAAGATTCTCGGGTCATCATTTCCTTTCTTTCTCTTTTCTCTCTGTTCTTTAATAATCAAGACGGTCCTTCTTTTCTTGGCCTTCTTAGCTCAGAGGTTATGAAGTCCTTTTGAAGGATGTCATCGTCGTCTCTTTCTGTGGGATCAGAAGAGCAAGAATGCCTGCCTCGGCAGCCTTCACGGCATTTATAGGAGTTTCTCGTTGGCCCAAAATATCTTTGCCCGTTTTAAGTAAGACATTTTTACCTGGTCTCAAGAATTCATCTTTAGGGTTTCGTTTTTCGATGATGTCATTTTGGAGAAAGTCTTTGCCAATGCGGCATCTTTTAAATCATGCAATCATTGTGTCACCATAAGTTTAAAATCCGGGGCCACTGAGCGACTCCTTAGTACACTGGATACAACACTTACAACTCGCTAGAGAATCGTTTTCGAAAATGTAGTTTCACCGTGACTTTCCCAATGGGAAATGGAATATGTTTCCCCAGATCCCATTTTATTATAACAATGATAACAGTGTCAAAATACGACTTACTGACGGGTAAATAGTGGGGATGTACAAATTCGCGGTGAACGTGATAGGTGTTTCCATCTTCCTAGTCATTGGTCGTGGTAGAATCCAATTTGAAAGGAATGACACATAGTAGTGGTATGGAGGTGTGTCCCACTGCGTTGTACTTCACTACATCGTAATACACAAAGATCAAATTGAGTCCTTGGTTCAGTTCTACAGGGGATCCAAAAGCTCTTTAAAAATCAATATTACTGTTGATCTTCGGGCTTAAATTCTGTGCTACCATCCGTGGATGTCCACACAAAATGTCAAACTACCATTAAACCTGATGGACAACGTTTCGGTATCCTAAAATATTATCAGTAGGCAACGAGCCACTTTATGGTACTCAATCTTAACACTTTTTTGGGCTCTGTTCATGGCTTTGCCAAACGCTACATTGTATCTGTCAGCAAGTGTGTTCACCAAATATTCACCGCTAAAATAATAGCCTGACGAGATGTTCAACGTGTGGATGCTGAATGACGAATTTCTTCCTGACTCTGTGTCACCTGAAAACCCGAATGTATTCACCACTTCTTGCAACTGGACGTTCATAATTACGATCTGGAATGTTTATTGAGTTTCAGTGATGTTTCTGATTTGTGTAGGGTAAATCATTTCCACTAAAGCCACTTCCCAATGGACTTCGTCATCTAATAGTATTGCCTGAAATAATTTGGCCGTGTAACAACGCAAAGTATTGTTGAGAAACACCTCAATGGAACTGTCACTGTGTAACGGTAAATAAAATTGATTTATGTTGTTCGTAATTTCAGAGTTCTGTTGCTGTCTGCGGAGTAACAAGACGTCAAATGAGTGTCTAAAAGATGATTGCTTTTGTGTTATTGTTGGAGTGGTAAATGACGTTGGAAACAAGACTCTCGTTGTTCCCGTTCGAGGAGCTTTTACGGGAAGGATTAGGGTGAAGCTGGCCGATGCAACTACTCAGTAAAATGGTCCACAATTGTTTGTCTCCTTGTTGTAAACTCCAATTGGCACTGACCACACTGATAAAACAATACACAACAAAGATTTTTCAGAAAAAGACGACTTGTGTTTTGGGCCATCGTTCTCCACACCAGACGCACAAGGTTGCTTTTGTAGATGTTGCAGAGAAGAATTGGGTGAAGGCGTGGTTACTACCTTGGTAGCGGTAGCTAAGGCTGAGTTCAAGGGCACGATGGTCACTTTTTTTAATAGTCGATGACTTGCGAATCGCCGATCTGAGAATAAAAACTGGGAGGATATCCTTTCCAACAAACTTTGACTTCTTTGACACTTTGTTTTCCCACTTTACGGGATCTTCCTTTTTGGTCACGCGTTGTAACTCGGGCAAGTAGAACGCTCCTTTTAACACATCTAGACGTCAGGATGATGATCACGCATTCGTTCAGTGACACGAAACAATTCGGTGGTCCAGTTGGGTAAGCAACCTTTGTCGAATGTGCGTTTGGTTTTGCCAATGCGCATCCAATCTCCTGCTGATAACACTCTACCTTTACTGGGGACTGTCACCGTCGGGAACGTACCAAACAGGCGCTCGGGAGTCCCTACGTGGGTGGCACATTTGCGGTTCCGATGGTAAGACTGGTTGCACAATTGGACCAGTTGCGTTACGAAGTCGATGTGTGTTGATACGTGAAATATTTCCACATGCGTTCTTTTAAAGTGCGTTGAAAACGTTCGACGATGCTGTCTTTGGTTTCAGAATTCTCGGTGGTGATCAATGAATGTCACGTTTCTTCAATTCTTTTTGGAAAGCTTGGTTTAGAAATTCGGTGCGTTTGTTGGTTTGCCATCGAAGAGGGTGACAACCACTGTTTCAGCACCAGTCTGAGGGCTCGCACTAACTCACTGCTAGATTTAGAAGTCAATGGCACGACCCAGACAAAAGTAGAAAAGACGTCGACGACACAAAAAATTATTGTAGCCACGATTGTAAGAGGCCACATGAGAGACATCGGTTCAACCGGCTTGCCATTGATGATCGATGCTCTCCACTCGGGTGCGACTTCTGGAAATTTTCGTCGAATGGGATTGTTTAAAGAGTACCTGGCTTGTTCTTGTAACTAGCGTTGCACTTGAGGTAAGCAGTCACTTTTCAGTCTAGTTTTGGTAGCACGATACAATTTTTGAACTCCTCCGTAACCTGCACGATGGGATGGATCGTAGTAAATGCTGGCTAACACCTTCTCCATTTTGAAATAAGTCACCCACTTTTCACAGATGCTACTTTGGATGGGGCGAGATTATGGCTTAGAAACGGCTTTACGTGTCCGACGTGCCCTGTAAATAGAGGCCGAGGGAAGTGGTGGCGGTGGGGGTGTTAATGGGATTACGTTGGTCTTCATTTCTTTATCACTTTTTGTTCACCATCTTTCTCATCGATATCTGTCGTTTTAACCCAAGCTTTAACTTCATCTCGTTGAGGAGTTGTGGAAGGGTCCAATAAGGACGCTGAATTCTTTTTTAGGGATGATAGCTACTGGCAGTGTTAGAAAGACGTTTCGTGCCTCTTCTTCCTCTGGCATCTGTTTTTGACCGCTGGGGGTGGTGAGGGAGGTGGTGATGAACTTTTCATCGGGGTCTTAAAACCTTTCAGAGTAGGTAGAGCTGTTTCTTCTAAAACTTTCTGGTGAAAGAGTTACAGTTGTTGCAACAGTTGCCCGTCCCTCTGTGATTTTTCCGTTTCTGCCAAATCGCTGAGATCCATCAACGTTTGCAATTCCTGTTGCAACTGGGACATATCGGTCAAATAAGGATTGGGAAGTAAATGCGGCGTCTGTTGCTCTTGCCAATGCTGGAATTCCAACCATCATTTGTAAGGCACTAACATTTTCGTCCTTACATCAGATTCCGAAGGTCACGTCTGAGACCTTTTAACTCCAGAGGTCCCTTTTATCTTCTTGGTCATTTTTAATCTTGCTCACATGAGTCCTTCCAGCATTGTTCCCAATACTCATTTCAGCATGGGTCCTAACAATATGGGCAAAATTCATTCGCGTTGTACCAACATCTTCTTTTGCGAATGGCTTTTTCCTTTCGACCATTTGGCGAAGAACGTGTCGATGTTTTGGCTAAGCATTCTTTCTGATGTTGAGATAAAGGTATCGTGCCTTTCAAGACATTCGGGCAACATCCACACACTGTATGGACGACGTCTTCAGAGGAGGTTTGAATGAGTTGTTTTCGCATGGATTTAGGGGCCTTGGACAGGACGGACAACACATCCTAAAATTTGAATAAACGAGGATGAAATCCTTTTTCTTTTCTTCTCTTTGGGGTTAGAAGATGGATGGCTTGGAGGGTGGTTAATATCTTTGTTTGTTTACGGACTACAAAAACACTGATTTTCATTCTTTACCGCACGTTTGTTTATACTGCAATGCGTCGCCACGGATTGTTCTTACGTCGTATAAACTTGATAACAGGTAGCACGCATCTTGGGGGGGGGGGGTTGCAACGGACTAAATCTAGACAGTTCTTCCTTGGATAAATCCAGTAAACTCTATAACATGTCTGATCTCTCTTGGACTTTGATTGTTTGGGGCAGATACTTTGTTAACAGCTGGTGACACCACTAAAGAGGCGGAGGGTGTCACCGCTGGAGGAGAAGTTCTTGGAGACGCGGATTTCCATTGTTTCATCAAATGAGGAAGAACGGGTCTAAGATTGGATTTGGCAGGCCTCACAAGCAAGGGGTTTTGACCTGGTATAGACCCCATTGCACTTTTCTGCTAGGTCCGTTTGGCTTTCTTTGGAGTGGCTTTATCTTGGGGAGGACTTTGGGAACTTCGGGATCCCATTTCAAGAGGGAACGAAGGATAACACCTCCTAGACAACCTCTACCTCTAAGTTTCAAAGTAATTTGCTTTTTGGTTTGATTTTCGAGGCGGAGATCTGCCAGTTGCGTCTAGGCTACTTTGTTTCTCTCAAAAAAGCATTTGCTTTGATGTGAAATGATGTTGTTGTTGTTGTTGATGTTGTAGGGTTTAACGCCATTTTTCAGCACACGATAGGGCATACATGGCGGCCAGTATTAATGGTGGAGGAAAGAACCACCGACCCACGAGAAGCTACTAGTAAGCTTTCTCACATACCCACATTAGCCGAATCCGAGACTCGAACCCACGCAGACAGAGGTGAGATGGCAGTGATCCGTAACGGAGAGCGCTTTAGACCTGTCGGCTACTCGGGGCCCCGATGTGAAATGTGAATGATGTCTTGTAGTTATTGATGTGCTGTCTCCATAAACCATCGTAAGACATATCTGAGACTGGCTTCTAAGACACGAGCGCGTATTTGGGGATTTTTTCGCGAGTGATGCCGAACAAGGCACGAATCAATTTGACTGGAAGATGAGATTGAAGGTATATCATGCTGACTCTATATGAGACAGACCCAAAGTGTCCGAGGTTTTTATATATTTTGTTGTTGTTAAGTCGACACCAGGGTCTGTACACGACAAGCCCTCATCTTGGCACCAGTCCTGAAACAGACGGATAGGAAAAGGCAAATAATCGGAGGTAGTAGGTTTTAAATCCACGAGTAAATAGGCGTGTAGGGTTTGAGTGGCATCGTCGTACTCAGAGTGAGCCATGGCGTTCCTCACTGTTTGGATAACATTTGCACATGCGATTTATCGCCAGGGTTTTAAACAAGACCACCTAATGAGCATTGAGGCTGATAGTTCGATGGTCTTTACATTGTTGAAACAAATTTTGGTTGATGTAAATGACACTGGCATTACGATGATGCCCTTTGCGAATAAACCACAGTTTAATGTCTTCTCTTAGAATGTCGTCGAAGATGACCAGATGGGTTTGACTGGGGTCAGAAACAATCCCGTCGTTATCGGCAGGAAAGCCTTCTAAGAAGGAATCGCCTTGACATTCTCACAAGATCCTGTACGACGATTGCCACTCTTTATAACACCACACGATCTGTTGAGATGGACGATCGATCAAATGATGTTTATGTTCGATCAAACATTTGACAAATTCGGTTTTGCCAGAACCGCTATATCTGGCAATTAACATGTTAAAGGTATGGCGAAGACACAAGGCTCGCCAACTGGCACAAAGTATTTGACGATGACTTTGAAAGTGGAGGAAGAGGAACCAGAGACAGAAGAAGTAGCCATAGTGCAGGGAATGTCACTTGTGACAGCACGACAAACAAGTCTCGAGTTTTATGTCTACCTTGTAGTGAAAAGAATTTGTAACAACAAACCACTCCTTCTCGCCCATGTCCAGTTTAACATTGTCTGACCTCTGTAACTTTTTCAGCTGAATCAGTCCTCTTAAAGCCTTCGGGTACCAGTGGTGTATACATCGGTGACGTAACGGGAGCAATTATTCTTTGCGTTTCACTTGTATTTTGATCACCTCTCTGTACATCCGTTCTCTCGACTCTACAGGCAACTAGAAATGTTCTCTTGTAAAATATCCATTCAATGTCCTCCAAGACTCAGGAACCGTTGAGCCGTGGCCAACAGCCTCTTTTATTTTTGTGACTGAATTAGTGTCTTCCCATAATCAGTCTTCGTTTGCTTTGGAAAAGAGCAGTTTAAAAATGGAGAAATGATTTTGAGTTTGCGTTCCACTTGTATTTTGACCAACGTTCGGTAAATGCATTCTCTCATCTCCACGGACAAACCATAAATGTTCTCCTGCAATGTATCCCTCCAGAGAGTACAGAGGTCGTCCCACTGAAGGTAGTTTGTGACAACGCGGAGTCCATCGAGCATATTCCAGGTAAGCCGAATCTTTCTGCTTCCACTCTTGAAGTGACACACCGCAAGTGAAGCACTTGACTTTATTCCCTTCGCACATTATATAAGATCCAGCTCTGGCTAATTCTTCGGGGTTAGGTCCTCCAAGACATTTAGACCATTTTCCTTGTTAGGTATGGAATCGATTTTCAAAGTTGCAGTATTCAGGCAAACGCAAAGGGAACGAATATTCGTCTTTCGATGTGGTTACGGTGAAATCCTCAGGAGTTTACTTAGGGTTGGATGACATCCGTAGGGTGGTAGCTACATGGTATCACGTGGATGATGACATTAAAAATAAAAACCAGTAAAGAATAATGTGTTCTGTAACGAGTGGCATCGCTTTTGCATTCGTCAAGTTTGACACGCACATGATCACTTTCCATGGTAGGTGTAGTGGTAGTAGTAGTCATAGCAAAGTTCCCATAATGTGGTACTGAATCCCAGAGATCACGGCGTACTTCATCGCTCTCGTCGCAAGGAACAGCATCGAACTCCACTTGAGAATCACCGAAATTCAATAATGTCTCTTTACAATTATTTATCTTTCGTACTTGGTCCTCGTAGTCACAATGAACTATCGGTCTTTGACGTGGTCCCATTTTATATGCTGACCAATATCTACGTCTCCGTACGGCAAATTGAAATGATTGGGAAGTCGCATTCGCTTTTGGTACACGATTTTATACACTTTTTCTAAATACAGACTGACAATTGGGTGTGCGGGTAAACGTACAATCTTGTTCGGCTCGTATGGGATCACTTTAAAGTTTCCACCCTCTCCAGGCTGTAAGGCTTCTCTCAGTACGCCAAAGTTCAATAATCGACTGTTGCGATAATTGAGAGTCAATCCTTTCACTTTACACTATCCTTGTGGGTCTCGGTATTCGCAGTCGTAATTTTTAGGACCGCCACTAGCAAAACTTAGAATTTCGTCGTCGGGGCGCTCGTCCGTCCAGGCTCCTAAACTGTCTCCTTCGATTGAAGGGTAACAGTGACCCAGACGATCGATGTAGATGCAATTGTCCGTGTCAAAATACAACACACGATCTCCTAACAGTTCTAAAACTTCGTGCAATTTTAAGCGAGCATGGGCTTTCACGTAAGCCGCAATAATGACATTTCTAAATTCGTCGGCTTCTACAAAGTCCAGTTATTCTTCGTAATTGACCAAGATCAAGTCTTCACGTGTTTCATGTGTTTGGTTTTGTCGTGAATCATCTTGTAGTAGCGGAAAGGTTCTGTCAAAAACTCCGTCTTGTGTAAACACGGTCGTTTTCCCATTTTCCCCCACAAACAATTCAACATCATTTTGGCAGATGATCACCTTCCTTCGTTTCTCTCGATGTGGTCTAAAGTGATGCCTTCCCGCTCCCACTATTTTTCTTTGAATTTATTTTGGTCTTCAGGAATGTGGCACCAGGAAGGATAGCCAGTGGCTTTTTGTTTCAGTTTCAAAATGGTCTCCAAGCAGACTTCGAAAATGCTATTCTGAGTCTCGTCACCCTGGTGGTATTTTGCTGTTTTGGGAAAGTGGTAAATTTCGTAAACAGTTGGCATACCAGTTCCAGAGCTTTGAACAATTCCACGCTATCCAACGTTCCCGTCAGGGTGCGTTCTTCCTGGGTGTGTTGACAAGACTGGTGACTTCACGAATCGGCACAGGTACGAACAAGAGAAATATCAGTTGTCCTTGGAAATGGTGAGTTAAAACGGGATGGTACAATCCCGTGGGAGACAAGACTTTGCACTTGATCAACCCTTCGTATTGTCGCAAGTTGTCCAGGGCGATGTCCTATGATAGCATTTGAAGGTGCCCCGTGGGAAAGTGACGATATTTGCACACGTAAGGAAACAGCGAACACACGTCATAGTATTTGATTTAGTCTCCTTTCTCTTCGTCGGCGTGGTACAGCAAACAGGTTGCATTTGTCCGTCCTCCGTGCAAACTGTCCCTCGCATTCAGTGGGTCCAACAACTTGTAACTTTGCACGATACGTTTAAATTCGGGATCGGTTTTCAAACGGTGATGGCACTCCTGTTCCCACATTTCCACCACTGGGTATCCTTGCTGTTCTAACTTCAAGCGACTCTGATAAGTGGCCTCGTAAAAGTCTTCCATGGTACGTTGTAAAAACTGATTTTTAGTGTCACGATGTGGGTAGCAGATGGGACATCCGTGAAATAGCATCCGTTAAACTCATACACGATCTTGGGGTTTTCTAAGTCTCAGCCATATGTTCCGATGGTCTTTTCGCTTCCTCCGTTGTGGGCATGTTGGATCCATTTGTTTTTCTTGTGACACAAGTAATGTAGTCAGCGTAAGGATTTGACCGGTCATTGACGTTTGGCAAAGTCAGTCCTTTGAGGGCTTATGACAGCCTGTGTATTTTCGGGCATACATCGTTAGCGGTTCACAAAGGAACAAACTTTGGCAATGATACAAACTTCTTTTAAAGAATCGATCCCTCCATGCTCCATGAACAGTTCTCGAAAATACTTTAAAATGTCTTCCAGAAAGTCGAATATTCTGAGGCGTGAGCCTGGTACCAAGCGTAGAAACCTTCTCGTTGTTCGGTAGATGTGTTGTCGGAGTCGTATTAGTGAGCCTCATGCATATGGTGTTGATTGGCTTTGGTATTGAAAAAGTGGGGTAGATAGTCTTTGGTCATTTCTGTCATTCCAAATGTTTTAGGCATTCGGCTCAAAGGCATCGCCAAGTAACTCATCGAATTTTTAAACTGTACCTAACCCACTTGCATGGAAATGATTTTGGCTCCTTCAAAGTCACTTTAGAACGTTCAGTGCCTTGTTCTGTATAGTATCTCAAAAGAAACTGTCCATCGTATCCCGAGAAATTGTGAGCTATCACCGTGGCATGGCGATGATAATCTTCGTAACGTTCGATGCCCTCTTGACTCCACGTCTTGTCGATGGGGTTTTAAATCCATTGGGCGAAATCGGCTAGCGTGTTCGGTCCCCGAACGTTTTTTCCACCTCCTCCAGGAATCTTGCTGCAGTGAGGGCAAAGGACTAAATATAGGTTCTTGGATGAGCAAAGCAGAAACTAGGAATATGACTGCCGGTCTCTTGCATGCATTCGAAGTCAAAAAAGATAAAATTGCCTTTCTTCTAGTCATCTTCCTCCTCTTGATGTATGAAATGGTATTTTTTAATGTTGCATTCGAGTTCCAAGTCCACGATATGGCGACAAATTTGACATCGTTTCTTTCCTGAACATACTTGTGCCTTGCCACTGTTGGTACGTATGCCTTGTACACAAGTAGGGACCAATCTTAGGAGTTGCAAGCACGTTTCTGCTGTGAACCTTGCTTCTTCAGATGTTGTTGGTAGAAGGCAGAACTGACACAAATGTGAGGACAAGCAGGGTAATACACGCGTGGTTGTCCTTCGTCAGGACATGATTGAGAGACCAAACATCCTGAGCGTTTCAATCCACAGTGCTTGTGTTGCTCTCGATTGTTATAGCCATATTTACATTTCTCACAGTAAAAATGTCATCTCAAGAATCCGGTGACATTAATAGCATTGAAATCTTCATCGTGATGATAGACGTGAATGCATTTTCCGTCTGTGAAATATTTGCCTCGAAACAACAAAGAGCCGCGCGCCTCTTGAGGGAGCCCTTTCAGTGTTTCGCGTGGAGCCAAGATGTCTTGGACATTTTGATATTTCAGGAATGCCACAGGGAGTGTCTTTGAATAGGCCCGCTTGCTGTAACAGGAGTTCTGATTCTCTTCATTTTTTGGCACGGATAGATTTTCGAATAGTTTTCCATGCTTTTTTCCATTCTGCCGTATCGTTCTTGTCGGCATACGTTCGTCCCACTACGATGGCACCGGCTAAACACATCCGGTCTTGAGCGTTGTTAATTTGGACGAGGCTATGCTTGATGATACGAAGGTCGTCCACCAATAACACTTTTCTGCGTTGTCGGGGCCCATGGGGAAGATACACGTGGGTCATGACCAGTGTGGCTTTTCCATCGGTGTTGGATTTTTGCACGTGTTGAATCTTGTCAATGACTTTGGAAGGTGTCAATTCTGCCAGCCTGCTAAACTCAATCCAAACAGGGCACTTCTAACTGTCGTGATGAATGGAAAGTCTCAAGCGATCGTCTTCTTTGGCTTCACATTGCCGTTTCGGTGTGGTTAACAAAGAATCCTACACCTCGGTGATGAACCCCTCTGCTTTCTCCGACTTGAAATCTTTAACGTTCACCGTGTACGTATAGGCTGTCGTTCTAAATTTTCCAGAGGAGCGCTTTTCTGTCTCTCGAATGTAGTAGTACTTTTGAAGAGTTAATGGTGGACTTTGGTTGGGTGTAGACTCTCTGGGTCTGGATACTGGCTCACTCATGTCATCTTCAAAATCACTGACGTGAATTTAAGCCAAGACTTCAGCTACTGTGCGAGGCGATAAATCATGTTTCTGTATCTTACTTTGTTCTGTTTTCTCCACGAAATGATGCGATCGTTTCATCTTGAGTCCAAAAAGTCGAATGAATACATTTTAAACGTCATGGTTCCCTATAATTATATCAAATCAGTGACTTCCCTATATAAAGGGTCAGTGTCTTCCATCAGAGTATTCATTTCACTCTCAAACCGACCAGAACGATGGAAGAGTATACACAGATTGAACTTCTGATCAGAGCTTTGGGAGGTGTCATACAAAAGTGTTCTTCAGTCAAGTCGACGGACTACTTCCCCTCCTTTCGATTGCTTGGAATGTACAAATGATATTTTTCAATGGTATGGTCTCAAACTAAGCACTGAAACAATCTGTCGGGACTATGATAAAATGTAAACTCTGTTGAAACGAGGTTTACAACAGGGTGAAAACTCCTATTTCTAATTGTGAATGATAGTTTTGAGATGAAAGACGGTGTTAAATTATTCAATCACGATGACATTATATTTTGATTTAGACAAACAGAGTTGACTTTCTGTCATCAGTCGATGTTGATGATGGAACAAGTTACTGCTGGTGACAGCAGATAGAATAGCTTCCTTAAACAATTCTTATCTTTCTAGCACACAAAATGTGCTATCATGCTAGCGTGTGATATATTCACATTTTACATCAGCCATACAACCATAATTGAACAAAGCTTCGTTTATTAAAAAAAAATCGGTGATTCTCTTTGTCCAACGGTTCATGAATATGCAGAGTCCTTTAACCCAATTATTTATCGTACATAAGATATATACACATAATATAATTGTCCGCTTAATGAAGGTAACGTATACATAAGATATATACACATGATATAATTGTCCGCTTAATGAAGGTAACGTATACATAAGATATATACACATGATATAATTGTCCGCTTAATGAAGGTAACGTATACATAAGATATATACACATGATATAATTGTCCGCTTAATGAAGGTAACGTATTATTGGGCCTTCGTATCTGTAACTCTCAGTTGGAAATACAAGATAATCTCAAATATACTCCAGACCTACCAGAAGAATCCATATCGTTACCATGTTAAATCAGTGTGAATCATTAAACAATCGACATCGCGTGTACTTGAATCATTGCTAGCATCAGCAAAGGCTAGTGCCGTATTTCTATGTATTTATATGACGTAGTTATTTAGCTATTGTTCCTATTTTACACATGCGTGAGCTGACACAGCATTCCTCATTTATTCTGTAAATTGATTCTTTGTCATGATTCAGGATCATTGTTTTTACTGAATTGTATGAATTTGATGTAATCTTTAAGTGGAAATAAAGTCAGTCAGTCAGTGACATGCAAAAGACTGAAACAAAAAAAATTGGCAGTCTTAGACGATTTATAGAATTCCTAAGTGTCATAAGATTGCTAGACTGGTATTAAAAAAAATCAAGTAAATTGCGAAAATTAATTACGGTTTTATATAGCATCTTAAGGCTTTGTATCTAGGCAGTCACAAACAGCAACCCATCTGGTTAGAACACATGATTATGTTACTTTAAAGTTTCGTTTCTAATTACTTAACGTCTTTTATACGGTCAAACTTGGTTTTAAGTGATTAGATCAACCCGTTACCTGCCAGAGGCACAATTTATATTCCATTATTTGGCTTGACATTTTTGTGTATTTTTGTTTTTATTTTTTCTGAACATTGCATGTACAAAACGGCTAAAATTTAAATTAAGATCCTATATAAAGCTGATTACATTTTAGAAATTTGCGGAGATATTACGATGCACTCAGCATGAAATAATGTTGTGTATGACATTTTGTAATCGTTAGGACAAACAGACTTGACTAAATGTTTCCTTTCCTTTCTTGTGTCTTTTCTGGCTCTGCTCTTATATCGATCACCCACTGGACACGTGTGAAGGAATCAGTGAGGTACTTACGCAGATATGTATCGCTTGTCAACTCGCACACTCTAGGCTTGTTTTTTATTTCACAGTCATAGCTCTGCGCAGTAACTGATAACATAAATAGTTACGTCATGTTGCTATTAACAAAATTATTATTTTTACGAGCTGACGAAGATTTTGAATACAGTGTTGAAAACCGATATTGGTAACAAGGGTTCTTCATGTTTTATTTATACTACTGCATTATCAAATAAACTCTACACGGGAAATATTTAAATTACTTTTCTCAAAGTAAGTCAGGAACGATTGGATTTACTAATACGCATGCATACAAAGATAACGTGACGCATTCCTCTTGCATGCTTGAGAAACAAACTGCAACCCTTATGTTTAACAACTACTGTATTTCTTTCTCTCCTATACAAGTTTGCATTTGTTGACCGATTTCATGCTGCTGGTGGTCGGGGAGAAAGGGAGGGGGAAGTAGGCGGAAGCCTAGAGGACTCGAAGGGCTGTTAACAAATATAGGACAATTATTAGTTATTCTCGATGCAAGAACTAGTCCTAACAGGTGTCTCTAGTAAACAGGTGACTCTAGTAAACAGGTGTCTCTAATAGTAGAATGAGCGATAAGTAACTCAAATTTAGAAGCACAAAGGCTAGAACTTTGTGTATGCAAGAGAGTTGTTTCTATTTCCAAATAGAACAGTTTCTGATACTAAGGTCAAATAGCTGCAATAAGTACCAATCAAACAATCTTATTTGAAAAATGTTTTCGTTGATATGAAAAGTAAAGTGTGCTGAGCAAAACCTACTTTTTATAGTTTGCCGAATGCGGCTACATTTATGTGTAGTGACCATGTGAAATCCTGAATGGGAAGTTAACAAGTTGAGCATGTATGTAAAACATAACACAGTGTACGCCCTATGTCACGTGGGAAACAAGGCAAAGCAGTTTTCTTGTACATTCAGTTATGTACTGTATGTGAAGGGATGGAAGTCCACACATTTTGGATTTATACTCAAAGCATAATTTATATCCCTTATCTCGCACTAATCAGTACAAAACATCATGTACTTATGTACTTACCAAGGTGTGAGCTTTCATTGAGATTTTAAAGTACTACAATCGTATACTTTTATTTAACTGGGGGCGGAGTGGGGTTGTTGATTGTACTTTATAAAGAAAATGTTATTCGAATGACTGACACTCTAACAATAGGTAACTTCTTTTAATGCTTCGCTTTCTTTGGGCTTGTTTGTTCGTTTATATTTTTGTTGATTTGCTGGGTTTTTAAAAACAATAATTGTGTAATAGTATTTACTTATTTATTTATGAAGTGATTTTGTCTTGGGGAGGGACATCTAAATGAGATTAAAGAAAATATTAATCGAACATTTTATCCTTTTTGTCTCGTAATCTCCACTATTGTTAGTATGATTTGAAAAATCGTTGTAAATACTGTGGCTTAAAGACAGTCACGGAACAAGAAGAGGACATTATAGGAGTGTTAGATTCATGTGAAATTTATAGAAAGAGCTCCGTTAGATAACATATATAGGCCTAGGACATGATGTATTTTCCAAGAGTTTAATTGTAACACCTATTCTGAAATCCGACTTGCTTTTTGTGTTATTGTTTTTTAACCAAGAGTTGAATTATGTCGTATACAACGATATGGCGCATGTCGTATTTTACCAAGAGTTGAATTATATCGTATACATCGACCTCAGGCATGTGTGTGTGTGTGTGATTTAGATCTTTAACGTAGCTTTAACAATTTTCCAGTCATATCGCTACGGTGTATGCAATGTAGCAGTTTAAAGTGATGGCTAGCACTGGGGCATCATGCCGCAGACATGTAGCATGATGTCCCACCCAGTAACATTATCTTGACACCAAGCCAACCAGTCCTTACACTAACATCATAATGCTGAGCGCCTAGCGAGGCAGCTGTTAATACCATATTTAGAAATCTTTGGTATGAATCGGCCGTGGTTCGAACCCACTACCTCCCGCATCCGTGGCGGATGCTCTAACCACTAGGTCACTGGAGCGGTCAACCTAAGGCATGCTGTATTTTACCAAGAGTTGAATTATATCGTATACATCGACCTCAGACATGTTGTATTATTCCAAATGTTGGATTGTATCATATACACGGGCCTCCGTATTGTTGTATTATTCCAAGCGTTTCGTGCAATCTTGTAAAAATAATTTGAGATTGGATAATCACGTAATGTCAAGGGAATTACTTAAAAAAAACGTTTCGACAAGAGCCAACGTTTTATTTAGCACTGATTAACAATTTGTATCCAAAATGTTATACATCTTTGTATTATCCTTCTTCCATCCAACATTTTAGATGACCTGTAAACGTAATTAGCGCTGTTTGTATCTGATTCGTGTATTAAATGAAATATAAATAAATAATGTTATCTGCAACACGTTATGGAAAAGAAATAATATATATATATATATATATATATATATATATATATATATATATATATATATATATAAGCTGTGACTACAATTTATAAGAATTAGCATTTAACTTTGCATCCCTGAAAGACGTCTTCTTGCTTTAGAGACTTGTTTGTCGTTATCCAAATTCCAATTATCAGCTACATCATAGCGTCAATATATGCATCAATAACATCAACAACTTCAATATACGTCGTGGGGTGAATATGCATCACAGCGTCAATATGCATCAAAATATAAATATTTGGAAATAAAATTTATAATATGAAAGTTCAAATTATCAAAAAAAGCTATTTACGGAGGATTTTATTAGATTTTCACATTCTACAAACGTAGAAAACAGGACTATTTTGGGAATGCACCGATTGACGTGAACGTTTTGAGGGCATTACAAGTTTAAATTTGGCCTTATAGACTCTCGTATGTTGTTTTCTGACCAGAGTACTGTAGTTGCATCGTGTCTTCTAGAATTTGCCAAACCCTTGAGTTTTGTTTATATCGGATGAACGCGGAGGAACTTTGCAACCCTCACAGCTTAATTCATCTTGACGTGAATGTTACCGTCACTCCCTTTATGTGCTTGCTTAGGAAAATGCACTAACACCAATAACACTGAATGATGCAAGCCATAATTTGAGGGTCAACTGTTTGTCAACTTATCTACATATGCATGCATGGCATGTAAGTTTTTGTCTTCGTAAAAGTGTGGATTAGGAATATTTGTCGACGGCACATCAGTACGTCGCAGGTCTTAGTATATGATCAATCGGACCAATACGTAATCTTGAGAATATATACGTACAATATTAAAATGCAACCGACTTGCGTGAATAATCAAACGATCTACAAGTATTATCATGTCTTGTTAACAATGCTTGAAGAAGTTTGCCAAAACAGTGGACACAGGAGACTAACCACCATCTAAAAGCATAACTCTGCATGTTAGAACTGACAAGCTGCGTACGAAGACAGTTTGTGCAGAACACAATTAAGTTTGATACTAAATTACGCTTGAACATGTCTCTGCAGTCACGATACATTCAGACTATCTTGTATAGTCGTCAATATTTTGATGCTAAATTACGCTTGAACATGTTTCTGCAGTCACGATACATTCAGACTATCTTGTATAGTCGTCAATATTTTGATACTAAATTACGCTTGAACATGTTTCTACAGTCACGATACATTCAGACTATCTTGTATAGTCGTCAATATTTTGATACTAAATTACGCTTGAACATGTTTCTGCAGTCACGATACATTCAGACTATCTTGTACAGTCGTCAATATTTTGATACTAAATTACGCTTGAACATGTTTCTACAGTCACGATACATTCAGACTATCTTGTATAGTCGTCAATATTTTGATACTAAATTACGCTTGAACATGTCTCTGCAGTCACGATACACTCAGACTATCTTGTATAATCGTCAATAATACAAACCAATATAATTCGCAGAATTAGGAAATTAAAAAACACACACGTTTTCTTCATTCATCATTCATTTCCCGTCCTTATTTGACACAGCACGCATATAAACAATGGAAGAAATAAAACTGAAATAAAATTTTATCTTAACACGTTAAACAACATTCTCAATACCTTTAACACTTGCGACATGGCCTTGCAAAACTGGCTTAGAGCGTACAAAATGTGTTGTATCGGATTTTTCTTTGACCTACGACGTTAGTCAGGAATATTTATTACACATTTTCTTTCATTAACATTATTTACTTCTTTATATTAGTTTAACTAGTTGTGCATTACACGTAAATGCTATACAATAAGGCATATCTTAAATTCTTTCAAACCCCTCCCCCAATGTTATTTAATTCTCTGCAGACAGTCGGTTTTATACAAGTGTTTGAGTTGAAACACGGTAATAGTTTACTGCTTTCAAACTTTATTGTTGGTTTGTTTTCAAATCGTGTACAAATTCTGATAGGAATGCTTAAGGTATTGTTAGAAATATTATATACGCAACGTACGATTTGCACAGGTGCTAAATCCTCTTCTTATATTGCTGTGTCTTTTATACGAAAGCAACACAGGATCATCGAAACAAGTCAGGTACTCTTAGAGAGATTCACGTTTGTGTGTATTACTAAGCGATTTCTCTTTTTACAGCATACACGTGTTGATGAGCATATCAGCTCAAGGTCTATTACCAGAAACCTCCCGTGAAAATGAGCATCAGCAAGTTGTTGATGAGAAATCCTGCCCCATCTCAAAATAGCATATCAGTCTAGCCGTTGTGCAAAGTTAAATGGCAGGGCGAAATCACTTGAGTTTTTACTAAGGAGGCCCTAGCATCTAGTCTGTGAGCCGGATTCGAGAAGTAATGGATAGGATATATTTATGCTATCGTAGCCTCCGTCAGTTCGTCAGTTGCCGCTCTGTGTTAGGTGTTCGCAGAAACTATATATATACGCTAGTAAGTAAAACGGACTGACATTACAGTTCCTCGTTCTCGCCGAGTAGATGTGTGAGCAGATATCATTCGTGAAGCCGTCTCTATATTTTGACACAGGTGAACTTATCAAACAGCATATCTTAGTAAAATTGAAGAGATATTTGATCTTCACGATACATACAGAAATCGACATCGTCTCTGCTTGAACTGAAAGTTACAAATTTGTGGACTAAATATTTGGGACTTATTTTGACTGCCGTGTGAATATTTCGGACTTATTTTGACTGCCGTGTGAATATAGCGAAAAAGAAGTAAGTAATTTTGTTCTAGTAATATATCTCAACCTGTAAAGGATTTAAGAGAGTTTATATGATTTAATGTGCAGTATTTGAAACAAAGAAAAATGACTTAACTCGAAGTCAGCAATTATATATAAAATATAGTGGTCACCAAAAGGTAGTTGAGCCGTTTCAGCATATGAAACCAGGCAATCAAAGTTCACCTTGCTGACCAGACTGTACAAATAACATGACACTGTATTTGCTAATTTAACTGTGGAGTGCGGACGGTTAACAAATTCAGCCTGATTTCTTTTAAGAGAATCTCACAAAGAGCTTGCAGTTGAAAACACAAGGAAGTTAAAATTTATTATAATGTTCCACTCAGTGAAGAAAACGAGTCTATCAAAATCAGTACGTGCCTGGAGTTATTCAAAAATATTGATATTAACTAGCTGCTTTGGGATGATATAAATAAGATTCGATTTCTGTGTAATACGAAAGCGAGATGCTAATTTTGTTTCATGACGCACATAGGAGGAACGTAACACTTAATTCTTTTGTATCTTATGGGATCATAAATGTGCATGTACTTTAAGAGTTTATTTACAGATTTATCATTTAAATTTTGAATGCTAATAGGTTAGTTTACTTCACTTCTGGATCAATGTTCTGATTACTATGGAAATTTGTTACATATGTTCATTGAAACATACAACAACGATAACGTACCGAACATGCTGCCTCGTCTAATTCAAGATGATGTATTTTCGTCTGATGCCAAACACAATTACATGTAGTCATATCACAGGTGAAATCGTTCTTACCACACCCCGTGAAAGTATACGACATTGTTCCAAAAAACGGTGCTACAAACGAATGTAATACATTTTTTATTTTTTAAAGCTCACAAACGCACTAATGTTTGCAAGAAACGACGCTGTATTTAACAATTATTCTATCTATATGATCGGATTTACTACTTTCTCGTTGATTCCAGATGTTCGTACTGAGGAACGCCATATCAAAAATACTTCCGGATTGTATTCTGCAATGTACATTCATGACAATATCAGTGAGGTGTACAACACATCTATAATAGTTCTTGGGAATTCCAATAACACGGAGATACGCCCGGACCGGGAAAAGGAAGCTGAAAACATGTGGACTTCCGGTGCGGCCAGTACCACCTATGGTATATGCCTGGTGACGTTTGTGGTCATAGGTGCATGTTTAAGTGTGTTCATGATTGTAGCCATAGTTCCAAACAGAAGATTAAGAAAAGTGAGAAATATGCTTTTAATTCATGTTGGAATTACTGGATTATTACTGTCATTTCTAATAAATCTTCTTGTAGCCGTTGTAGGCTTCACAGGCAAATGGTTTGGAGGAAATGTTTTGTGCCAGATGTTCGGTTTTATCCTCTCCATGATAACCATTGTAACAACGTGGACAATTGCCGCCCTAAGCTGGGACAAGTACCATACGATATCCAGCCCTCTTCATCATTCATTTATGGCTACAGCCATTAAAATTATTGTATGCTTTGTAGTATTCTGGGTTGGAGCATGTGTGTTTTCATTACCGCCGTTACTCGGAGGTACCAGTCATTCATTTCATTCAGAGAAAGGGATATGTTTTGTCAGTAATCACAGTGTATGGGGAAAAATCTATATATTTATTTTTGTTTCCATCGCATTCTATATTCCTCTTGGATTAATGTTTTACTGCTACACACACATATTCAAAATTGCAAGGACCCAGAGTAGTCGAATTGCTGCAACCATGATACGGATGGCCAATGTTATACAGGCACCCATAACTCCACCTAATAATCAAGTAAACGGAACCAACAGCAGTCTATCAATACAGGGAACCAAAGCTCTCTGTACAATCTTCCAACTGATCAGCGCTTTCGTATTGACCTACATCCCATTTTCTGTGATACTTGTTTTAGAGGCTATAGCCCCGTCGTTACAGCCAAACATTGCCATATACGCAACAGTAACTACTCTTTTTCTTAGTGCCCCGGTTGTGAACGGATCAGTATATGGAATTAGAAATAAAATTCTACGTAAATCCTTCTATCGTTATATCAGAAGACAATTCCACTATTTGTGCTATAAGGATAAACGCAGAGGAAGCGTCAAATCTTTCAGGTCTTCGTCGTTTCGACTTCAGAAAAAGAACGGGGACATTAGCCAGGGTCTTAGAAGGACCCAATCATTTCCTGTTCGGGGCATGAAAAGAAATCCAAGGCTGCTGGGTAAACTAGAAAATGGAGACGCGAAAATTCCTCTCCAATCAAAACTAAAGCAAACTCTAAGAAGACCTCATTCGTTTAATACACTAAGTGGAAATTGTTCCCTTTCACAAAGAGAAGATGTATGCTGAATGTATGGTACCATACTTTCACTATGTAAGGTATCGGATAATTTATTTCCACATATATCGTACAATGAGTCGTTCATTTATTTATTCGTGTCTGGTTAAAGCATGATACTTAATTCATCATATTTATCATGCGAGAATTTAATTGGTTAGTAAATCTTTTTGAACACTCCGACTTGTTACAGATGGCATGTATATTGTTTACCGGAGTGCTGTAATTACAAACTATAAATGGGTTGATGAAAAACCTAACGAGTTAGTCATATTGGCTAAATACTTAATTTATTTAGATGTCACTTAGGTGATTTAGATAGTCATGCCATTCTGACTATAAATCAATAAAGGCGAATCATATCGTTTGATTGATTGCTAGTGCTCGCGTCTTCAGTAATTATTTTTTATTGAATCGAAACCCTGTAATTTGACGATGGTTAGAAAAATTAAACATCAACGTTTTATGCATTATCTCACCTATGATAATATACATGTCTGCAATGATAAGTTATTAAGCATTGTCTGAACCATATTTAAGACATTATCAGAGTTGCTAGGTAACTATTTTAGGGTAATTCAGTGCACCTTTTTTCCGCCAGTTTGATTGACATAGAAATTTAAGAAAAGACAAGAGAAGTCAAAGAAAGGGAATTAAGATATGGCATGTCTCATTACTTCTTTATTTGTTGTAATATTGGCTTAGATATTAATGGTCAACAATGATTATGTCATGTGCAATTTGTGTTTTAAGAAAAAAGAGTTTTGAAAGGCTTTATTTAGTTTTCGTTTTAAGCTCTTTGTTTCATATACCTAAAATTTTGACGAGTTTCTCGATCGTACATGATTTTAATGCCGCGAAAATGCCACTTCACGATACGCCATTTTAAAACCGTGAAAATGCCACTTGATGGTACATGATTTAATTACCGCCAAAATGCCACCTCCATAACTCTTCCTATCTTCTTAAAGATATTCCAGAACGACACTAATTTTCATGATGACCAGTTGAAAATGTATTAGAATTCTGTGAATTCATATGTATTCCAGAGAATCCAATTGCTTGGTTTTAGAAAATTATATTTTCGTCCCCGCTTAAATTTCATCGAATGGGGAAGTAGTTCTACTGTTTCCACAGAATGAATATTGTTCATTGGGTTTTTAAGTCTGTGGATTGTACCAACCACGAACTCCACGAATATAACGTAGCAGTTGAATCGTGTAGTTTATATCAACGAAAACGCTACGAATATAACGTAGCAGTTGTATCGTGTAGTTTATATCAACGAAGAACTCTACGAATATAACGTAGCAGTTGTATCGTGTAGTTTATATCAACGAAGAACTCTACGAATATAACGTAGCAGTTGTATCGTGTAGTTTATATCAACGAAGAACTCTACGAATATAACGTAGCAGTTGAATAATGGGGAGTTAATCAGTGTCGCAGTTTATGTCAGTACAAAGTGTATCCTACATTTCCATACACAGTGCAATGGCAGATCCAGAAATATCATTGAGGTGGATGGGGAGGGGGAGGGAGTGGCATTAAGGGTGAGTAGCCTAAACAGGTAGACCAGGTTTCTGTGTGAAGAAACCCCTGAAGCTCCTACATTTTAAACGTTTCCAGAGAGCATAATTTTAACCATTGAACTCTAATGTAAACTTATCCCCTGCAACGGCTCCGTTGTTTGATGTTCATTTTTGCCCGAGGAGAGGGGCTTCCGCCTTGTCATGCCTAACCGCCACATTCACGTTCACCTTCCCACCCAGTCCCTACTTCCCTCTACCCCCTTCCCCCCCCCCCAATTTTTTATATCGATACAGTCAGTGAAATATCGTACACACACTGGGTAGGATCAAAAGCTGACCGTGATATGGAAATTACCTGATATAGATCAATTATAACTAACGGCGCTTGCGTAACAACTAGACGATCGTTATAATTGCCTTTACTTTTAAAGTGCCCTGTTTAATAAATAATGACTTTAAATATTTTGTACAATTTAGTGTTACATGTAACTGCAAGATCGGGTTAGTAAATAGCAACTTAAAATAATTTGTAGTCAATGATGTTTTCATTTATGACGACAATGTGACATTTGAAATTGTCAGGTGACATCTAATAGTATTGTCCAAACTAACTTCTTCATGTATATTTAGTATTAGAGGTTACTGATATATTTGACATCTTTCGATATTACTTATGTCAGATGTATTTAGGACTGAAAGTCATGGCTACTATAACGATGTATTCTTGTGATGCTAATTAGGCAATTAAGCCCCATTAACTGTAATTCATTATTTAAAAATAAAAAATAGCAATAAAAAAGAAAACAAAATATAAAAAATAAACAGCGATAATATGAGTGAAAACCTGTTGAACCATAATTATATATTAAATTTCCTCCAAATATGTTCTGTACTCGAAAATTCTTAAACTAATGCCGTCGGATAATATTCAAACTGGACTAACCTCTTCCACAAGGAATTGATGAAAGAGAGCTCTAGAGTCAGGAGTCAAATATTCATCTTAAGTCAGGAGTCAGATATTCCTCTGTAGTCAGGAGTTAAATATCCCTCCGTAGTCAGGAGTTAAATATTCATCTGTCCAATATTTTACAATATAAATACGTTTTGCTTGTTCATAAAATACACTGTACTGTTTTTGTGGGGATTTTTTTCATTTTGCGTAGAAAGCAAGAATCGTATGAGCAAATTATCTCCGATTTATTTTTTAAAATATAAAAAAGTACAAGATTGTTTTTTTCTTTTCTAAACAAAATATGGAGATTCACATCAGTGAGGCTATGCAATGTAAAATCATGCGAGTCATTTTCGTTTTCCAAAATGTGGAATGTCATATGTATAAATGTATAGTTTCTTATTAGAAATAACAAAAAAAAAAAAAAAAAAAAAACCAACAACATATTAATGGAAATAACGTAATAACGTAAGTCATGTTTCTCTACGACAGTTGACTCCCCTATGAGCAAACACTGACTTCAAGCAATACAAGACAGGATACACAGTATCACCCATCCAGATGCGAACTACTTAGGTGCCTTCTTTGACGTCCTTACATATTTTTCTGACGCAGTGATTCAAGCTTTTCTAAATTCATATTCGTTTTCAATTTCATGTATACAGTAAATCTAAACATATTTAAAATCGTAATAGAGGGGCGGCAATAAACGCAACACGGCAATCATACTTTGTTCAGAGTCGGGGGAAAGAAATATTTTGATATCGCTTATGAATAAGTCTCAATCTCACGGTCTCGACATACGCCATATCAAACTCGTTCTTTCCGCTGACTCAGAACAAAACTCGAATACAGTTTTGTGTATTTATTGCTATAAATCTATGTATCTAATTTCGTGTTCCTATAATGGTTTCCTGGGTTCATATTTCTTCCCCGTTAGTCAGAAATATGCGTAAGAATCCACTTCGTATGTATCGATGATGTATCGATGATGTATCGATGATGCATTTAATCGAATCCTCTGATGCAGGCTATTTATCTTCATCAGTTCATTATCACATTTAAACGTAACATAGGGTTTAATTTAGCTAAGTTCTTACCTCCCCTCTATCCTTAGACATAACGCATTCATTTCCTCAAGCTTTGTTATATAGAGTAAACATTTTAACCAGTCGCTGGCACTGAAAAATATGCAAATTAATTAACAAACGATATATCGAAATACATGCAAATATAATTTGTTAAAGATAAATCCATTAAAAACAAGTCTGAGAAAAAAATTTAAACGTTTCTTGTTCCGTGATCATTAATGAGCAAGTACAAAAGATAAAAAATATCTTTGAGTCAGAATTTTCATCACTTTCTTACACTTCATTTTCCATTACATGATCTCAAACTTCCCTCTACACTGCCTTTCTGTTTTTCAAGAGGCAGACTTTGTAATTCTTTTTTATTTTACATGATCTCTCATTTCTATCTCATGACCTCTAAACATTTAAGCTGGATTTGCAGCATGTACATGGTGAAATTGTATCGCATAAAATCAGATGAATCTGATATGCACTCAAGCGAATCATAGACGCCGTGCATATGGAAAAGCAGAACACTTGTATCTGGTTGTAATATAAAACTTATTTAGTGCTGAACTTCCAGAATTAATATGCTCCGTTACTGAGATTCAGTCAATTAATTAAGTGATGTTCTAAACATGCTACATTGATGGCAGAGAGAAAACAGTTCGGTTGGTTATGTGATAAACATTTACAATGTACGGAAACACATCATGTATACGCAATGTAATATTATTGGATTATCATGGACTTTTCTGGAGAAATTTGGGATGTTGTAAAGCATAAAATTCCCTCACTTCCTCATTCTTCAAATAAAATTTAACATATTGGTGATTTGCTCAAACAATTCGAAGCGTTTCTTTAAAAAGATTCTTCCTCTCCACCCCATAAAACCCCCAAACGTGATAGTATAAAAGCAGAAAGACTTTTGCAATCTTTGACCTTCAGCTGGAACGAAAACTGAACGACCTGTTGACCTTCAGCTGGAACGAAAACTGAATGACCTCTTCTTTATGTCCTGCTGAGTATAGCTACTATTTTATTATTGAGCAATACATGTCATTCGGATCGTTTCGGCACTTATGATGTTCTTCAGATACATCACAACCATTTTGATGCAACAAGCAGAATGAAAACTCTACAGTTTCAGTTCAGACCCCCACTACGCGTTTACTGGCAATGCACCTGTTGTGGTAATACAACTTCCAGGGCAAGTGGCGTTAAAGGTAAGGGCGAAACGATTCAGTCGAAAGTAACTTTGACAGTATTTTGGCAACAATATCTTCAAAGTATTGCAAATAATCAGGACATTAAAATCCTTTAGTTTACACGGATAAAATATGGGAGTGCGAGAGTATTTCCGCCCACACAGAGAAAAACTAGTTCACATAAACCGCTTGTGATTATATAGTCTTTTGAGTTGGTTTTCTTTTTTTCTTTTTTTTACGTCTGGCATTTGCTGAAGTATTGTAGTCTGTTTTTGAGAGCACAACTGAGGGTTAGTGTGTCCATACCTTAAAAGGGAAAGGAATTAAGGAGTCCTAATTTTGGTCAAAACAAAAGGTCCAGACCGAACTATATATTAATGACCGTCAATCGAAACTACCCTAATGGGATGGATGGGGTGGTATTGTGTGTCAGTTAAGACGTGAGGGTGGGGTGTTAGCACAACTGATCTAGACATTTTATGCAACTTATTTTTGCTTCAAGCTAATGGATTCAGTGAATGTTTAAAAGTGTCTATTCACATATTTTATGTTGGATTTTAATGGTGGCTTCTCTGTCAAATTTAAATACGCAGAGATGGGGTGACTTGGTACGATACCTAATAAAGCTTAGTGAGTTTTGCAGTCAACATCTAACTTGGGTCCGGACAATTTCTGAATGCGATGTTTACAAGGGCATATTATCGTTTGATAAAATGTTCCTTATGTGAGCGAGAACCATATCAGAATTTTTTACGAAATTCTTGTAATATTTTACAAAATTAAAGTTGCCAATAATAGTATCATTGCATTTTCTTGATGATGCCAATGCTGATTGATACATTCAAGAAAATCAACAGCATTAATGTTATAAACATTAAATATTCATTTAATTCAGTAACGGAATCTTCTTTATAATTACTATTCAGACAGATATCAATCTGCTGATTCAATGACACATAACTTTTCACAAAATGTCTTGATAACTGAATCAGTGGAAGGGTAATAGTCGAAATTGCAATGTATGCTGAAATTTTAGCGTACACATAATGAAAACCTATGCAGCTTAAATGAGAACATATGAAATGGTTTCACAATATATATATATATATATATATATATATATATATATATATATATATATATATATATATATATATATATATATATATATATATACGTATACTAGAGTTAAATTAATTTTCTTAACACATAAACGACTTGAAGATAAATGACCCCAAAAGAGAAAAAAAAAGTTTAGCGTCATATTTTGCAGTGTCAGTAGTTCCTCTAGGATGTTAATACTGCAGGTAATTTCCTTCAGAGTGGGTCATTGTTCCTGTAGAAACAAATGAGAGCAGATTTCATACAGGCTATCTGCGTAAAGCATCCTTCTAAAGCAATGGAATAGATTTGTTATAGGTCACCAGGAGCTTGACAGTAAACAGAACTTTCCCATCTGGCCGTCGTAGATTAGGTGAACGCAGTTGTGCAATACCGTAGACAAAGAGATAATTTGAGCTGCAGGAAATATAGTAAGTATATAATTTTCATGGTTAGTTCCCACATAATTGGCATTAGAAACTAACAAAGTAACTAACTATATTTATTTATTTATTTATTTATTTATTTATTTATTTATTTATAAGAGGCATTAATATAAAAATGTAGGGATGAAGGGAGCATACAAAAGATACTTTAAGATTTTGCATAAAAACATGAAGTGAAATCTTGTAGCATATTTGGTACCGGAGATAGTATAGACAAAGTTTGTTAGTTGTATATGGTCTGGTCGATTCGTAATAAAAACTTTCGGTCATGACAAGAAGGACGTGATGTCGACATAAAAATTTAACTGCTGAAGTCAAATTCAAATGATTCCAGGATATTATGAATATGTTTACCACCCAGTTGGGGTATTAAAACCTGTTTCTCCAATGCTTGTGAAATATGACGTGAATTTAAATTGAAGATAACCGTGATAGGAATAGACTTAATTCTGTATGATCCAAATGATACAACCATATCTTAGAAACAGTGAGTAATAAAAAAACGCCCTCAAAATTAACGGTAAATCTCATGTACTTTTCACCCTTGTACATACAGCCTATTTGAAGATTGTTCCAATATGTACTTTCTAGCTTTTCTCTGAGAGGCAAAAATAATCAAAGCTTCTATGGCCTCTCTGTGGATTGGAATGTTTAATAATTACTTTGCTTATTGAAACGGACTTATATTGATCAGATTGCTGTCGATATTTTCAGTTACGCTAGCCTAAAAGATTAGACGTTTTCCAAAGAGTTAATTTCTAAATTGTTCTAACTATTGAACTTTTCTTGGTAACTCGTGACCTCGATAAACAAGGATTAACCTTAGGCACTTATTGACTGACAGAGGGCGACAAATAAGGCAAACGTTTGGCACTTACTGACTGGCAGAGGGCTGTAAATAAGGTCAAACGTTTAGAACATCTGTTATTCCGACACCACAGTAGAGCAACTGTCAGGATATCACGATGATGAAAAAAATACAAATTTAAATCGTGTGCGAAACTGAACCCCCGGTCAGTTTAGCGGCCATTTTTACCAGCATTTTTGGTCAGCACAATGAAGTATGTTCAGACAATATTGACTAACGACCTAAGTATGCGTTTAGGGACACGCATATGTGCCTGCACGAATATACCGATGTACGGATATACCGATGTACGGATATACCGTTGTACGGATATACCGATGTACGGATATACCGATGTACGGATATATCATTGTACGGATATACCGATGTCTGGATATACCGTTGTACGGATATACCGATGTACGGATATACCGTTGTACGGATATGCCGATGTACGAATATACCGATGTACGGATATACCGATGTACGGATATATCATTGTACGGATATACCGATGTACGGATATACCGTTGTACGGATATACCGATGTACGGATATACCGTTGTACGGATATACCGTTGTACGGATATACAGATGTACGGATATACCGATATTCGGATATATCGATGTACGGATATACCGATGTACGGATATACCGATGTACGGATATACCGATGTACGAATATACCGTTGTACGGATATACCGATGTACGGATATACCGTTGTACGGATATACCGATGTGCGGATATACCGATATTCGGATATATCGATGTACTGATATACCGATGTATGGATATATCGATGCACATAACATCCAATGTTTGTCTTTATCAGCACCTAATTTGACGAAGTCTGGATTCGATAAATGTGCAATCACCCCTTCTTCTTGTACCACTTCAACTTGACAGGCATTTTGACTAGACTTGCTTTTGAAGAGTAGAAAGTCATATTGTGTTCCGTATACGACACCTAAAGTGTGTACTTAACGCTTTTATCAAAGGATTTTATCTACCTCTTGTGTTACCAATACAGTTTCGTCTCGACAATTAACCATGGAATCAGAGAAGAACTACTAGTACATGTCAATAGATTACTCCCAACAAGAGCACTCCAAAAGTCCTCCAAATGTAGCAAGAGAAAGGTTTATTAAATTCTTCAGATTATGTGTTTTGAAAAATCAGATTTAGAATGATTCAATATTTCTGAATATTCTTTTTAAAATTTTACTTCGCAAGTTCTCATAGCGTCACAAAATTCTTTGAGGTTCTAGATGAATAAGGTCTTAAAACAGACTTTATATTTAAAACCCGTCAATCTCTTTATTATTATTATTATTATTATTATTATTATTATTCCGTTGCAAATTTATGTAGGTAAACGCAAGCATGTTACCCAAGTACTACACATTGAATTCAATGAAGCACAGTTTATAATTTATTTATGTTACATTTAATAGTTCATTTCTTTAGTTATTTGGGGTTTTCATCTTGTGTTAGTAGAGCTTACATTTTGCCTTGTCAGGAACGCTGTAGGGGAATACATAATTACATGTCCGTCTGTCCATCCGTCACCCGTGTTTCAGTTTTGCTTAGAGGTCATCAAATGTTGTGTGTGGCTTTAGTGAGATTAACTTCAAATTATTATTCGGAGGTCATTGGACGAGGCATTCATTTTCCATACTTATAGATGATGATAAATAAGATTTAAAATAATTCAGATATCTTATATAAAAAAATCTATTTGTCACGCTGAAGTATGTCCATATTCAAGTCTGCAGTCAACCGGTTGTCTGTTTTATCTAAGTCCAAACAGTCAAACACAAGAAATGTTGTTTTGCAGATTTAAAGATTATATGGGTTTAAAACATCTTGATCTAAGACGCAATAAACGTCTACCAACAAGAAGCAGTCTAGACTTTGAGTTCTTTTGTAACGCTCAGCTGGGTCCCGTTTTCGCGACAAACTTCCGATTGACGAATTGTTTTTAAAGCATACAGTATGGAAAATCAATATATTTATACACACACACTACCATAAGAGCTTGCTTCATGCTGCTCGACGCAGGCTTACTATTACTGCCTAATTAAGCTGATTGTTGTCCACTTATTAATATGGACCGCTCCGGTGGCATAAGTGGTTAGAGCGTCCAACTCGGATGCGGGATGTCACGGGTTCGCACCCCGGCCACGTCATACCAAATACTTATAAAAATGGTACTAACAGTTGCCTCGCTTGGCCCTTAACATTAAGAGGTTAGTGTTAGGACTGGTCAGCCTGGTGTCAGAATAATGTGACTGTTTGGGACATGATGCTATATGTTTGCGGCATGATGTCCAGAGATAGACATCGTTAAAATGTAACACACACACACACACACACTGAATTGACATTCTTCAAGCAGAATGGTATATGGCAATTGATGCTTCAATAAAATGATTTGAAAAGAATTCAATCAAATATTTCCTCGCTTAATGACATACTCCCAACTTTATTAAAAAATTTAACCGTTATTATTACATGATATTTTAAACTTGAATATGGTTATTTTCTTTTTTTCTTCTTCCAAAAATGCTTGTGGATTGATTGTGGATTGCGCTTATGCTGATATGATGATAGGATGCATAAGATGTTTAGCATGGCAATATTATTATGGTTGTTGAACCTGTCAGTGGAGTATTTCCAAGGTCCAATTCTAGTCACTAAATAGATATCGCGTTCTGTGCATGCATAACATGGAGAATTATCTCCTGCACATCCAGTATGCACATTGCATCCATGATACTCTATCCGTTCTCCATACATTTAAATTCTAATGTCTATTCTGTTTGTTAACTAGAGTGAGCCACCATATGTTATTAAGACCCTTAAAGTTCCCATAATTTTCCATACTGTCTGATAGTCTTTCTTTAGTGGGATGGGTGGAACTTTACAAATAACTTACCTTATTAGATTCAGTCTAGTCATGTATCTAAATAAGAACATTACCGGAATATTATCTTAATAGATTTCCGCGTCAACCATATTTAAGTCTATACCATTTTTGATTCCCAGGAAGAAAAAAAATATGTTATTATAGAATGGCGAAAAAGATGTAAATATTGCCAGTTCAGGTGGCAATCATAGTCCATGTGCGTTACAATTAAGAATACGAAAGCACTGAACGTAGACCATCTCTGATGTAACAGAGCTAGGAAGAATTGGCAGTTTTCCAGGATGTGATCTGTTTTTAATTTAGGCTTGTGTCTAACCTTATATTACATAAATTCCAATTCCTCCGAGCTCTTGGCATAATTGTAAGACAAACATAAATTGAAGATCGCTCTCTGGTAACCGATTCCACTTCTAGCACACATCCCATAAAATATGTAGTTCGAACCCCGGCCGCGTCATACCAAAGACTTATAAGAATGGTACTAAAAGCTGCCTTGGCATAATGCACTGGCAGATCTAGAGTTATGCACAATAGAATAAACAATAAGGACCAAAGCAACATTATGCGACGGCATATATGGGTCTATGTAGTTTGCAATTGGACCAGACTTTTAAGCGGGTACCTGTGGTAATTATAATATTTATATTTAATAGATATAGAAATAAAGATATATATTCCCAATGAGCTGCACACAATAAACGCCTTTAATTGAACAACAAAAAAAATCTTTGATACAAAAGGGACACACGAGATAACATGTTTTAAATGTCTTTAGGCAAAACGGCGCTCCGCAATGGCAAATGAAGTAAATGGATTATTAGGCAATTTTAAAAAAAATAATCTTTTTACTTCAGCTTTAGCAACAACGTATTTTGTCTCAACACCTACCTTCCCTCAGACGCATACCTTATGTAAGGTACTAAACACAGAAAGAAAAGTTCTTAGTGGTTTTTTTTTGGATGGTCCAACTGTTTGGTTACAATGAGATTAACGTACGTGGACGAAAAGTTGATAGGGACACGTTCTGGAATTAGATCCATTCATTCAGTGTTTGTCTTTATTCGCTTGATATCCTCGGTACATGGTTTGTGCTGTATGGTTCTATGATTAGAGCGAATCTTGCTTTTTGACTATCACTGAAAGACGTGGGTAAAATATGACGTCAACATCCTTTATTTTTTTTAAAACACAAAACATTAAAAGCAACTAAATCATAGACCATGATCTGCCGTCACATAATTCGCCGGCAGTTATTTTGTTCTACTGATTGTTCCTATCAAGTTGCATAGACGTATATCTGCTCAATGTACACTTTGCAGTTGGACCCTCTTCTTATAAGCAAATATATATAGAAGTATATTCACTTCTTCGGAGGTAAAAATGTAACTGCTCTTTGAAAGGCTAAAATTGTATTACCAGTGGTGAATACTCCATATATTTATAATTTCATTTTGAAATCAGTATCTTCGTGCAGTTTCTGTGCATAATTTATTAATAAGTAAGCAGGTTTTGCTGGCATTAGCTATATGTAAACCACACAGCGGGTACCATTGTAAACCTCACGGTGGTTACAATTGTAAATCTCATTGCGGCTATGACTGTATACCTCATGGCGGGTACTTTTATAAACATCATGGCAAGCACTATTGTAAACCTCAGGCGGCTACCATTATAATCATCATTGTGGGTACCATTGTAGAACCTCGTTAAAAATAGTTGACGGTTAATTATAAACCTCATGGCGGGAACAGTGGTATAAAAAGAAATTCCGGCTACTCCACCCTCCATGCCCTAATAGTTAGGGAGGATGATGCTTGGGTGGTTTCTATGATCCTCCACGGCTACCACTGAAATCCAGTTAATTAAAATGCTCATGGCGGGTACCAGTAAAATTCAGTTGATAACAATGTAATTAGTTATGAGCGGAAAATTGAATCTATGTTTAGTTGGTTTTCATTTGCAATTATATCATTAAAATTTGATATTCCTCAGCATTACTGTTTGACATTATTTCACACCGTATCCGCTTATATGTATATTTCTCACTTGTGAAACCTTTGTGTTAAAATGTGCTAAAATATTTTGTGATAGTATTTTATTTGCTTTATACTTCATTGTGACTTGTGATAAAAATACAGAATATATTTCGTTTTATTTCATTGTTTGTCTCTTACATATTATAAATTACCTACTAATTAAATGTCGTTCGTATCTTAATATGTGATATATATTTTTTTTTAGTATCGTGTCTTTTCTAAGATGTGATTGTTTGTAGCGGTGGGGATTTTGGTCGTTTTCAAGGACCGATTATTTACCTGAAATGTTTTCTTTTTTTTAACTATTAATTTACCATTTTTAGAGGAAATCAAGTCCTCGTCTCAGAATTATTTCCAATTGCACTAACACATCTGAGTTTTGTTTCCTAAATTCAGTTTCTGTTAAGAAAATTATTTTTATATTCTTAACTGTCAATCTTAATTTGAAATAAGTATTCAATCGAGCTTAAGACACAAAGTTAATGAAAGCTAACAAACAAACATTTCTTTCATAATTCTTAAGAGGCTTGGTAATTCCCTGAGGAAACTGTACAAATAAATGTTACGAATAAAAAATTATGTTTGGATTTCCTTTGTGAAGTAAATTGATTGATTGGTATACAATATTGAGAGGACTGATTGGTTGACACTGTAGGGTTGACTGATTGGCATACTGGATAGTGTTGACTGGTATGTAAGATAGGGTTGATTGATTGATGTACGACATGGGTCTGACTGATTGGTTGACAGTATAAGGTTGACTGATTGGTATAAAATATAGAATTGACTGATTGGTTGACAGTATAGGATTGACTAATTGGTTGACAGTATAATGTCGACTGATTGGTTGACAATAGAGGGTTGACTGATTGGTATAAAATATAATGTTAACTGTTTGGTATACAACACAGGGTTGATTGATTGGTATACAATATAGGGATGGCTGATTGGTTGACAGTATGGGGTTGACTGATAGGTATATAATATATGGTTGACTGATTGGTTGACAATATAGGGGTGACCGATTGGGATACAACATGGCTTTGACTGATTGGTGTATAATATAGTGTTAACTGATTGATATACAATATAGGGTTTATTGATTGGTATACAACATGGGATTGATTGACTGGTATACAACACGGGGTTGGCTGACTGGTATACAACACGGGTTTGGCTGACTGGTATACAACATGGGGTTGGCTGACTGGTATACAACACGGGGTTGGCTGACTGGTTTACAACATGGGGTTGGCTGACTGGTATACGACACGGGGTTGGCTGACTGGTATACAACATGGGGTTGATTGACTGGTATACAACATGGGGTTGGCTGACTGATTTACAACATGGGGTTGGCCGACTGGTATACAACATGGGGTTGGCTGACTGGCATACAACATGGGGTTGATTGACTGGTATACAACATGGGGTTGGCTGACTGGTATACAACATGGGGTTGGCTGACTGGTATACAACACGGGGTTGGCTGACTGGTTTACAACATGGGGTTGGCTGACTGGTATACAACATGGGGTTGGCTGACTGGTATACAACATGGGGTTGATTGACTGGTATACAACATGGGGTTGATTGACTGGTATACAACATGGGGTTGATTGACTGGTATACAACATGGGGTTGATTGACTGGTATACAACACGGGGTTGGCTGACTGGTTTACAACATGGGGTTGGCTGACTGGTATACAACACGGGGTTGGCTGACTGGTATACAACATGGGGTTGATTGACTGGTATACAACATGGGGTTGATTGACTGGTATACAACATGGGGTTGATTGACTGGTATACAACACGGGGTTGGCTGACTGGTTTACAACATGGGGTTGGCTGACTGGTATACAACACGGGGTTGGCTGACTGGTATACAACATGGGGTTGATTGACTGGTATACAACACGGGGTTGGCTGACTGGTTTACAACATGGGGTTGGCTGACTGGTATACAACACGGGGTTGGCTGACTGGTATACAACATGGGGTTGATTGACTGGTATACAACATGGGGTTGATTGACTGGTATACAACACGGGGTTGGCTGACTGGTTTACAACATGGGGTTGGCTGACTGGTATACAACACGGGGTTGGCTGACTGGTATACAACATGGGGTTGATTGACTGGTATACAACATGGGGTTGATTGACTGGTATACAACATGGGGTTGGCTGACTGGTATACAACATGGGGTTGGCTGACTGGTTTACAATATAGGGATGACTGAGTGGTAGTATAGTGTTGACTGATTGGTATATAATAAATGGTTCATTGATTGGTATACAACACGGGGTTGACTTATTAATTGACAGTATAGGATTGAGAAAAAAAACTTGGTTCCCAACTTTACTTTACAGCTCCTCTGGGAAATATAAATTTTAACGTCATCAAATTTATCGTTTGCAAAATGATGTAATCTCATTAATTTCTTTAGATAATATGAGGTGTTAATGAAACTGGATTAAAAAACACAAAGCAGAAAAGTAAAAGAAACATCAAACACGTTCCAAATTCTCTTTGAGAGTTAGAATGATTTCAAATTATTTCACATAGTTACTAAATCAGCAGTATATATGATGAATATTAAACACTAATTATTGGGATTAATTATATGTATGACTGTTTGTCTCTATTGTATTCTATTATTTTACTAAACCATTTATTATTACACTGTTGTAGTAATATGTACATAGCCTTTAAGAAAACACATATGCGAGGAAAGAAACAGACATGTTTACATCGTGTGTTCTGAAAAGAAGATCTTTCAACCAGTTGTACTCGAAAAGCGGTCAAGGTCGTTACGCATAGCAACAAGATTAAATTGTTCCTCAAGATAATTTGTTATTAATTTAAGGTAATGACTGGGATAAAATATATTTTATGGACTCCATATTAGACATAATATATATTCTTCTCCATAAAAATAGACTCTGACTCCGAATCGTAGACAATATTCTGACCAATCAATAGCTTGCAGTAGGTGAATTTGAAACAAGACTTTCCACTATGGATTAACATAGGTAAATCTAAATATTAAGTAATGTTTTATGATGAACTGGATAGATGTCATGTCTGACCGCTGCCTAGAAGACTCTTTTGACTTTGTTGACAGGTATATTTTAGCGAAGGTGCAAGGCTTACCTACCAATAGACCAAATATTAAAATTACACCAAAGTCGATGGACCAAGGTTAAATCCGTTTGACACGCGTACATGTTATAATAAGTTCCTTGTTATTGCATTCATAATTAAGTATGATTCAGTTCAGTTTGTACGTGGATGATCATAAACATGTACAATGTCAGACTTTAAGATCACTCATTAATGTTTGTTCCTGGTTTGCTTATGATTTCTTTGTATCATGAGACCTACATGAAAAAGGTTCTATATAACTCAGATTTAATTCTTTTTCTGGAAAACGCTTCGAGGATTAAATTGACGTTTATGAGGCATCTTAGGAATGAGTTATATGACTCACGGTACTAATTCAGTTCCCATAGAAAACCCATGCAAACACCGTGATATTAAAAATTCAATAACTTAAAGTTCTTGCGTCCTCATGATTAAACCTATAGTTATCAGTATAGATGAAACCTGGATGTCAGCTTCTGTGTAGAAGAAAGGATATGAGCCGCGGCATTTTCTGGACCTGCATGTGTTTGAAACATGTGCTTTCAATTTCCACACCAAAGAGCCAGGTGCTAATTTTAGTAATGAGTGTTCCAAACCCAACACTGTTAAAGGACTTAAATTCCATCAATAAAACAATGTCTCTATTTTGTGTTCCACTTACAACTAGGATAAGCTCTCAAAAGGTTCTCTTTCCTAAAACATAACTTACATTATTAACCAATCCTGATCAGCCAAACCCATATATATATATATATATATATATATATATATATATATATATATATATATATATATATATATATATATATATATATATATACACTCTATTTTAATTTCACCCATTTCAAGGCTGGTTCCCATTTTTCTATATCATTAGTACCGTGTGTCCTATAAATGTGCCCTTTCATCCACGTCTTACTTCGACAATTACCTTTCGTTTTAGTGATATTGGTACTGTTGTCATGGATGCAGTAATATTAATAATGTTAGTACTGTTGTCATGGATACAGTAATGTTAGTGATATTGGTACCGTTGTGATAGATACAGTAAATGTTAGTGACATTGGTACTGTTGTCATGGATTCAGTAATATTAGTAATATTGGTACTATCGTCATGGATACAGTAATATTAGTGATATTTGTACTGTTGTCATGGATACAGTAAAATTAGTAATATTGGTACTATTGTCATGGATACAGTAATATTAGTATTATTGATAATGTTGTCATGGATACATGATCTTGTTATGATAGTCTGTTATATGCATGTTGTAAATACGTGTTATAAATGCTTGTTTATTTAATGTGTCATTGCATTTAAGAAGACTGTACATTGAATGGGAAGTAACTTATTTTTCTAATAAAATTGATGTTTTATTCAGGAATATTGTTTTTTGTTTAATTGAAACAGACTGAAGCATCTAAGTCCTCCTAAAATAATACCAATATACACTTATGCATACACAATAACATCATTATATTCAATCTTATATATATATATATATATATATATATATATATATATATATATATATATATATATATATTCACAAACAATCATGCATACCTATATCGCACACTGAATTGCCTCAAATACATATACAGTCATACGTATACATATGATCTTACGTATATATACATATATATACACACATCCATACAATCGATACATATAACTAAATTTCCTTACATATTGTTACAACTATGTGGTCACTAACTTAAGTAACAGAAAAGAAGCAAGACAACAAGTTCGTAAAACTTAACAAAACTTTAATTATTAAAGTGGTACGTGCAAAAGAAACTTACATTATAATGGAGTGAATCCGAATTAGTCATTATAAAGGTCTATGAAAGTCCCAAACGAATGAAAAGTCCCTTATAATTTCAATTCTGGAAATTTATTGGACTCGAACACATATGGACCCAGATGAGATGGCAGTTATCGGTAAAGGCTTTAGATGACTCGGCCTCCCGGGGGTTATTTTTTGCTGACACTTACTTTCGTTTAGCGCTGGTTATGGTTTTGAGGTAATGAGGACTGTGTCTATCACATATTTATTCAGATGAAGAAACATAAGGTAAGTAAAGACCCGTGAATTCCAGCACACACTTTGATAACAATATAAGATGACGTCCGGCATGATCAGTTATAAACTGCAAACTGATGTTTTCCTTGTAAGTGGCAGGGCATCTGTCTTTCAAACGCCTTGCTGTTTATAAATCAAACAGCGGAAGATTAAGTTAAGTTTCACTTCCATTGAGAATCAGATGTTTTTATTTCCGGAACAATACATTATTTATATCATTAATAAACTATTCGGCTAAAAGCACAATGATTTTCCTCTGCATTGCCAAGAAAAATATATCTGATTTAATCACTGGAGCAACTGACATAACATCTTGGTCGTTGCATATGGAAGTCGCGATGCTAAGGTCTCACTGGACAGTTTTTCTGGACAATTCTTATCTGACAAAGGCCTTTATGGTGAAAATTGAGAATAATTAAAGATACGAATAAAAACTAATGATTTTTGTCGAAAGCATGTGTGTGAGATTTTGCCTTTGGCATGCAGGTTAAGAGTCAATGACCTGGTCTAGTGAAGATGGATCGGGATATAAACAAACCTTCAACAAACCTAATGCCAGCGTCCCCCAGTTCATTTCAAGATCAACTGGTGGCTTTGATACTGAACCGACACTGCCACTAACCCCTCGTTTTATATTCATCTTTTTATAGCAAAGAGCTATTTTGAATATTTTCTTGTCACAAGGCGGCTAAAAGAATCTGTACGTGTTGCATCCATGATTAAAGTTTAATAATAATATAACAAATTAGGATATTTTTCTTCACCCCGTCAACCATATTGATTTTTTTTTAGATATTTACCTCTGTAGCAGATATATGTGAATACGTAAGGCAAGTAAGCTGTTCATTTGCAGCCCAAGTTACGCATTTGATCTCCAATACTAGTGTAATTATGACAAACTGTCACCAAACAAGCCAACCCATTTTCAAGCCTACTTTAGATTAAATGAAAACCACATTACAGATTTAGCTTGTATCTGAATTTGCAAACGCTAGGTTTATGATAATTAGGCTCATGCCGTCTACCTTCAAAATTTGGAAAGTGTCAAAATACGAAAATATCAAGTGAGACCTAATTACGAACTGTCTAGCTAAGTAAATGGAACGTAAAATCTGAACAGATTAAGTTTATCGGCTGCATTCAATCCGATGACGGAGCGGTAGATACTGTTTTGGCTTGCAACATATGCAAAGAGTGGAAATGAATCAATGACCTGGTCTAGTGAAGATGTATCGGGACGTAGACAAACCTTCAACAACCCTTATGCCAGCGTCCCCGAATTCATTTCAAGATCATGCAAATATGGGAACCGATTTTCATGCTTATACCTGCAATACGGTTTAGTCATTAGCTTTCATAGCAAAAAAAAAAAAAACGTAAAGTAGAGCGAAAAAAGATTTTTTTTGAGCGAAATCTTAAAAATTTTACATTCAGACTTTAATATATTTGGACATTTTACATTCAGACTTTAATATATTTGGACATTTTACATTCAGACTTTAATATATTTGGAGTTAAATATGGACTGATTTCGTACTTAGTGGTAACTTTGAGCAAATGGCACAATGTCACTCTGCTTAAACGCAAACGGATATGCAAGTAGCGCATTTTTTTAAAAAAAATACTGAAATTATGATATTTTGTTGACTTCGGTAGAGATCGTTTTGGCGCTGTCAATATTTTAGCAGAATTTCGACTTTAAAATGTCACATACATAATGACTTTTATGTGAAGTTATGAACAAGTGAGAATTAAAGAAATTCGCATAATAAAAATATACGACGGAAGGTGTCTTTGAAAGTATTCCTCGTAAAGGTGAAACAAAAATAAAGTTATGATCCGTTTATTAATTGAGTGAAGATCTTATAAATTTATTCAAGTATTTTTTATTCAACAAATATAGAAAATTATTGAATTATCGAAAATGAAATTAAAGGGTTTCACAGATGCTTTATGTTTAGAGATCGACTCGTAAGATTTACGTTTACCGACCGGCTAGTGGGAGCGACAAGAAGAAAACAAGTAAAGGTTTCTTATGCTAAATAAGCCACTGTGTGATTATTAGTAACACGTTTGCGCTTATGTTTCATTGTTCAGTTGCTTGGTGGCTTTTTGTGCCAAATCCCATCAAGAATATTCCTCCATCTTACATTTCACCATAACATGGTCATCACTCCACATTTCCATCCAATAACTATTGTCATTAGTCAATCAGAAGAAAGTGTCAGTATGAACTTTCATGTTGCAAAACAGCGATAACAGATATAAATATGAATGACAAAATCTCATATATATATATATATATATATATATATATATATATATATATATATATATATATATATATATATATATATATATATACATATAGTTACGTGTTTAGGCTCTAATAAACAGTAACAAAAGAAAGAGTGAAAACAATAAGCTTTGACAAATTTAACAAATAATTTATTTCCCTGGAAAAACACTGTAAAAATGAAAAATAAGGACTTACGGTTCTAAGAATCAAATCCAACAATAATCTAGACCAGAGGTAATCATATTCATGAGACATTGAAATGTACTCGGCGAACCTTTCATCCAAAACGGCATTACTTTATATTGGTAAAGTCCATCTGGAGTCACGCATGTCGAAATTTCCTTTGCTCTTTCCATTAGTGGAATCTGCCAAATCCTTTTATAAGGTCAAATTTGGCGACATGCTTGGCATTCCCAATCTTATCAATACAGTCATCGATTCTTGGTAATGGGAATGAATCTGTTTTTGTCACACTATTCACCTTCCTATAATCAGTACACATACGGAAAGTTTTATCTGGTTTTGGAACAAGTATGCATGGTGAACTCCAGTATCTTTTACTGGGCTTTATAAAATCATTCTCAAGCAAATATTGAATTTCTTTTTTCAAGTATTCCTGTTTGAGAGGGTTCATCCTGTACGGGTGTTGTTCGACAGGTTTGGAATTTACAAATTTCAAAGTCATAGACAGTTTTGTTTGTCCATGTAGGAACATCTGGAAATAGTGCTCTTATTCAAATAATAACTGTTTAAGTTCATTTCTTTCTTGCTCTTGCAAACGTGAAAGTTTCTGGTACAGATTTTTCATAATTTCTGAGTTCCAAAGATATGTCACTCCAGTGCCAGTAAAATCCGACGATATCCCTTCACTTATATCTTCACCGAGTGGGACAGATACAACTAAATTAACCGCTTCAGTGGCCTAGTGGTTAGAGCGTCCGCCTCGGATACGGGAGGTCGTGGGTTCGATCCTCGGCCGAGTCATACCAAAGACTTAACAAAAATGGTACTAACAGCTGCCTCACTTGGCGCTCATCATTAAGAGGTTACTGTTAGCACTGGTCGGCCCGGTGTCAGCATAATGTGACTGGGTGGGACATCATGCCACATGTCTGCGGCATGATGCCCCAGTGCTAGATATCACTAAAAGCTGCCACACAGACATCGTAGCGATATGATATTGGTAAAAGCTACGTTAAGAATCCAAATCACACACAAACACACACACACACACACACACACACACACACACACACAAACATACACACACATCGCAACTAAATTAATTGCATGTTTACCCTGGCTATCGCTTTCAGTATAATGGTACTCCTATAATGTTTTCAGATCCTAGGAGCAGTAATATTATAACTTAACTCATTCATTTTCTTCTTAACCTTGTAAAGGCCGTAATATCTAAACTGAATAAAAATGTGAAGAATGAGCAAGAGAGATAGAACTCCATTATTACCAAACTCCACTATCAAACATAACCTCACTTCTGACGTGAATTGCTGATTGCCAAATTCAAGCAATATAGGCTGGAAAGTTCCAGACCTAAAATTTAACCCTAGACCCGATTGGATAGAGTTAGAATGGCCAAATTGAGTAAATGACTTTATCAAAGCTTTTACTATTGTTTTAGAAGGGAGTTAAGATCTTGTGGTAAGTTGCATTGATCCCTAAATGACCAGCCAATGTAGTTTAATTGGCCAGACTAAGTATTTCCTGTCTGTAAGGTTTCAGAACTACAGTTTGATAGTTCACTGACCATTGTTCATCAGCAGGTATCTCTGGAGGTCTCCATTTTCTATTAAGAATTCTATTTTTAATGAAATAACAGACAGGAACTTCAGTAGCTTCAGTTTCACTAATGGCCTTCTTAAACAAACAGGAGATTTCAGGATTAGAATAAAGAGAATGATTCGTTAAAAGAAGAGCACTGTGATCAATACCTTCTGATTGATCCAAACAAAGATTGAACGTGGCCACATCAAAAGCCTGACCAATACATGTGTCAGCTAAAGGAATACTTTCCTTATCAACATCATTCTCAAGAGCATTCGTTGCCATAGCTCTGGTAACTGCACAAGCTGGAAATACGTCAGGGAATTCATTTTCAATTCGATCGACTTTCTGATCCAAGCAAGGCTTGTCAGGTACAAGTGAATTAACCACAACCTTGTCTCCAGCTAGGTCGTTGCCTAGTAATAAATGAATGCCCTCAACGGGTAAAACAGAGACCGTTCCGATTGCCACGGGTCCTGACACTGTCTGATGACACATTTACACAATGGAGAGGAACATTAACAAAGCCGCACTGTAACTCCCTGAATAAGAATACTCTCATTAGAAGAAGACTTCTCAGAAAAAGGCAAATTACCGACAGTAAAAGACTCTGAGAAGCTCACGTGTCCCTTAAAATTTTAATAGGGATATGATTGGCCGAATCAACCAAGAGTGATATAGAACCCTTCGATATGAATGGTTCATAATTCTCCATACTAAAATCAGACTGGGTTTTATTAGACCCAACAAATGTATTGCTTTCAATACAAGGGCGTGACCTTGACCTCTTAGAAATACAAACTTTTGGAATAGGTCTGTCTTGATTCTTTTGCCTATTTTTCAATTTGCAGCAATCAGAAATAACGTGTCCTTTTTTCTTGCAATGAGTACACGTAGGAAGAGACAATGATCTTGAATCAAACTTCTCTGAAGTTTGATTTTTAGAAGTTGTGCCAGTTTGAGTTTTAGAAGGCTTGTATTAGTCTGAAATACTTTTCTGCCAGACGACTGTTGAGTAGAAATTTTATTTACAAAACAACTTTATGAGTTAAAGAATACTCATCAGCATCTCGATCAGCATTTTCCGAAGTTTTGATCTGATGCTCGTCAAGATAAGACTTAATGTCACTATGGACATAGTTTTTGAACTCTTCAAGTAATATAAGTTGTTTGTGATTTTCATAATCTTATTCAACTTTCTTGGCTAAGCAAATAACTGCTCTTTTTCTCTAGCAAATTCGACATGAGTTTATCCAGCTTCTTTTCTATAGTTTCTGAATTTTCGCCGATAAGCTTCAATAACTAACTCATAACCCCTTAAGATGTATTCCATAACCACATCATAGTCACTACTTGGTTGAACTGACAGTGAACGGTAAATATCACTAGCTTTACCAATAAGTACAATTTTCAGCAACATTTTCAAAATAAGGAAAATATTTGTCTACATCTTTTCTCTGAATTGGGGCACTAACTTAATATTCTTTGCAACACCGAAACTTTTTGTATTTGAAGTGGAAATGTGCTTTTCACTTGCAGCTCCATTTCTTTCATTCTAAAGTGATATTTCATCTCTTTCTCTCTTTCTTCCTTACCTAATTGCATTTGTTTTTCTTGTAACTGCATTTGTTTTTCTTATAACTGCATTTGTCTTTCTTTCTCTTCCTCTTTCTTATCTAATTGCATTAATTTTCTTTCTTTCTTGTCTCTCTCTCCTCTTTATCAAATCGTAACTGCATTTGTTTTTCTTGTAGCTGTATTTCTCTTTCTTTCTCTTTTTCTTCCACTTGTGAATGAATTTTTGTTTTCTTCTCTCTTTCCTGTCTTTTCTCTCCTCTTTCTCATATTGTAACTGCATTTGTTTTTCTTCCTTATCATTCTGCAGTTCCAGCTTCCTCAACTCCAATTCCATCTTGTATTTTAATTCTAATTCCTTTTTTTTATGTCAGAGTCTGATACAGACTTACTGACCGAAACCAAAGCACTTTTATTAAAACATTATTTTCTACCAAGTACTGGACCACAATATTTTTTATTTCTTGCTTCGTTAACGAAGCCTTTACCTCAGAAAGATCATATTTTATGTCAAGTTGAATTAATTCATCTTTTCTTCAAAAGGTCTAATTGGTCCTGGGTAGGACTTGAAAGAAAGGTTTCCACTCTTGATGACATTTTAGAAAAAGCTTGCCGATTCCACTAAAGATTTCAAAGCTCCGAGACAAGGCTCCAATTCTTTCTCCAAGAATTTTGTATTAGCACTCAAATAATTCCAGGAAGAATTTTTTTAAAAAAAACTTTTAGAATCCAAATAATTGGAATAACAATTAACATATAAATTCAAACTGCCATAAGAGACACTTTCTAGTGTAAGGAAAAAAGCCCAACTGAGAAATATCTCTATACACATCAGTATAAAACGACTACTGCGCAGTTTCCGAAAGCCTTGAACTGCACAAAAAAATCACGTACTCCCAGTATGACCTTGTTAAAAACCAATCATTTTATTCCGAGAATAAAATAAAATAAAAACAGTTGCTTACTTGTCTCAGGGATTTCTAAATCAAGGTTGGGAACTAAGCCAAAATTAGAAAAGTGTTTCTGATCTTAGGTATTTATGAAAAGATTCAGGTCAAACTGAATTTTCTGGAAAATATCAAATTCCTAGTAAACAAAATTACTTTACATTGACATGTAATGAAATTAACAATAAAAATATTAAAAGTAATAAACAGACAAATAAAATAAGTCAAATATGTGTAACAATATATATATATATATATATATATATATATATATATATATATATATATATATATATATATATATATATATATATATATATATATCATATCCGAAGGAACAGCCGTTTGCATATAAAATGTTTGACTGTGGCATTTCCCCGAATTCTTTATGGTCATTTTTGACTAGTGGAACGGAACTCGTAAATAAAGCAGGTGGTGGGTGGGTTGAAGTTGGCAAGGATTTCCTCTTCAGTTGATGTGCTTGCTGTAAGGATTCAAACAGAAGAAGAAGAATGAATTTTGCTCCTTTTTCTGTACGAAGCAGGTGTCTTGTAGACGAATAAAATCCGATTTACACTTCCAGTTTTTTGTTCCCTATGGTTCCATGGAAGCTTGGTTAATATTAGTGTGCAACATACCATCAATAGGGATCGATAACATACCATCAATAGGGATCGATAACATACCATCAATAGGGATCGATAACATACCATCAATAGGGATCGATAAGAGAAAATAACACAGTAATGTAATATTTTCTTGCTCCATGAAGTCAGCAAACGATGATAAGCTAGTATAGGATTATAAAAGACAAAATACCTAAATACCCTATAATAATTTTTAATTTTTACATTCAGGTTATTTGTTTCAATGAATTTATACGACGAATACCAAACCATTTTAAGAACCTTCACCAATATTCATTTATCCATAGACACAAGAGCGGCACTGTTAGACGTGTTATATCGGCTTAATTTTGATTTTGAATTATAATTCAATGTAAAGACAGGTTTATCTTGTTGGTGTTAGGCTCACGCTGCAAAATTTCGAACGTCTGCAAGAACATAATTTCGCCCGATGGGGATTCAGGTAATTATCATCCATGATGCAATCATCTGTTTTTCATTTCAGAAAATTGATTTCTACTTCGTTGTTCTCCCCGAGGTACTCAGCTGACCTGCATTTATTAGCTGATGTCGTTCGGGGATTGAGAAAATTGCACCTTTCCCAGATACTACATATGTTTTTGCGTCTTAAATCAAAATAGCCGTGAGCGTAAATTTGGGAACGTTAAAAAGCATAACAAACTCAAATTACCCTAAAGGAGAAGAAAGTATAATTTATATATTCAATAAAAAGTTTTATACGAAATACTATTGGACAGCAATTTCGTTTTGGTTCCATACTACATTTACAAAAAGAATTATCGTTACAGAAAGTTGTGCCGGTGGAGTATTAGACCTTTGTTGGTCACAGAATGTGTGCAGTGCAATCAGGAGAGATCCAGTGTAAACAATTAGTTCATCTGACCAAAAATAAATAATATAATACTTTTCATATAGCTGGTACTTCACTACTTTGTTGTCAAAGGAACGTCAGGTCTTTAAGTTTGCTCTTTAGTCCAAACTATGAAGGACAGCAAATTATGATTGAGATAAGATCTTAAAGGCATCTAGTTAAAACTTAACTTTTCCAGCATTTCAATTCCAAATGGAGCTGGTTTGAGAAAATATTATCATTACGTGTTTTACTTCATTAGAAATAGCACAAAATGTTTACTTTACAATAAAAAAATTTTTTAATTGAAAACGTTTTTATTTTTCTTGGTTGTAAACTATGATTGCTGTTTACATGTGAACAAAACTTGTACTAAGAAGACAAGAAACATCAGATGTTTATGTCATAAGTAACAGAACGTTATCTACAGTGTAAATAAGTGCACTCCCCTATCACATATCTCACATTGGCAAACTGTCTCATTCATTGGGATGATATATTAACGCCGTACCTATTCCTGTAACGAATCGTCTCAAATGACTTGTGTAACACTGGAATCTATGATGAAATTCGGGTTGACAGTGCTCCTATTGCGCGGACTGATCTGGAAAGGGTTTTACCCTCTTTGACATTATGGAGACACAATTTGTGAGCTTTGCAAGGTCTGTTCAGTTTTAACATAGCATCCTCAGAGTGTAAGAATAAACCAAAATCAGTCAAAATATAACCTTTTTATACTTGAACGCCTAAGGTGAACTTGATGTCACCTAGAAGATTAGCACCGTGCAAAAAATGCATAACATTTTTTAATCCCAAAAAAACTAATTTGAAGAAGAAATACGAGATTCATTGGCAATAGTCAAGGACTTTGATATGTTTAAGCAGATGTCAATTGGCACGTGGGCAAAACCATCTGTCTATCATCACGGCATAGGAGTTTTTTGTTTATGTACTATACATGTGCCAGTTGTGCTGCTGAAATTGCTATAAAGTGTTGATGATTCGTTCTTGGCAGGAGATCTGAATAAGAAAATATGGTGTAAAGGTGTTTCAATAGATTTAAATTGTGTGTATGTGTGTGTATGTGAGTGTGTGTGTTTGTGTGTGAGAGAGAGAGTGAGAGAGAGAGAGGAGTAATATTTTGATGGGTAATGTTTAGTTAGAATTCAGCCCAAACACCTGCCTCTATTTTTCTTTAATATGTCAGCAGAAGTTTTAATCCTGGCCGTAAAGAATAACGATTGTTTTATTTGTCTGGGTGAAAAGTGTAACTTAACGATTCAATGTATTACTTTCTATATCGTCAAATATACTTGAAAATATTGGTACTTGAAAACCGTAATAATATATCATTGTGGGCTACCAACATCGCCTGTTCTATTTTGCCTTCTTCCATAAAGCTAAATCCCATGTGGCCTAATAAATTTTGCCTATTGCCCATGTCTCAGATTCCGAACATAGTATATTCCTAATTTAACTATATTTTCATTTCGCCTACTTTCGAACCCATTTGCAGTACTGAAAGGACTGGTTCCCAACTCAACTATTGAATGCTTAGTGGTAACATAACAAAATGGTGGTAGGTTTGATGTTTCCCCCACGAAATGGACGAATTGTTTGCATGTGCATATTATTCGACCAAGTTTCGCTATTTACAAACTATATGGTACGTACACGTCTTAAATTCAATTACACGAAACATTCGTAGCATATGGTTCAGAAGAAAGTCAAAGTGAAATCTCATGTACCCCGGGGCAACCTGCTAGCAAGAAAAGAGAGCTTACACCTCCTGAATATAGATTTGACATAAGAAAAGATTAAATAGTGTATCAAAACAAGAGCAAATATCAGCGTTCTCTGGTATCTCCAAAAACCTTTGACTCACACGCGATGGGGTCAGTGTCATCCAAGGGTGTTCTAACACTAGGGCATGAAGAGCTGAGACCTGAAACATTCATTACACATCTTCAGAACGTGGTTTAATCTATAGTAGATGGTGTTACTACGGTCCTGAGAGCTGCAATTTCACATGTGGAATCACAGAACGCTAAATGGAAAGATAGCATTGGTTAACTACAGCTAAATGCGAACAATATAGAACAGGAAACCGCTCAAACTACCTTAAGATCACAGGATTCCTAAAACGAGGACATGACGAGGACAATGACAAAAGCGTCCCGAAATGTCTAAAGGTATTGACTTATTCTTTGACTTTAAGATAATTGACAGATCACACAGAGTGAAACGTAAGGGCCAATCAAAACCTAGGGATATTATTATCAAATCTGCCAGTTATCGTCCGTCCGAAATTGTAGACAGCCAGTATACATATTAAGGACAAGGGTTACAGTGGAATCTTTATTAACGATGATCTAGTCAGGATTAGAGGTAATCTGCTTTTCGATCTTGGTTAAGGACATATCGTTAAAACTCCACACCGAGCCTCTAACGATACGATGCCTTTAGAACATTATCACCGCTGAAAAAGATCTAACACTCCAGTTCGTAGCCTGTAAGTCACAATAACCTGTTTAAAACTGTTGTTCTAATTCTACCTGTCCTGTTCGTATGATCCATACACTTCTTGTTTTAGTTTGCTGTCTTTGTATTGTTACATTGAACATGATGATTTCGACCTTGCACATAACTGACATTTTATTTACAATTTCCACTCTGTTTTTGTATTATGTTACATTGTCAAAACTGTTTCACCATTTTAATTGTTAATGTCGGGGACTACGTCATTTTGCACACTACTGGAAAAGTATGTTTATAAAATTAATGCTACAATATTTTACACCTGTTACATGTTTAACACCAATGTGTAAAACACTGGGTTCTCATGTTATCTCAATCTTACTTTTACCACTTCACAACAAGAATGAGTAAGTATGATTGCATTGCTAATTTATCTCGCAATTGTTAGATGCTGATACGATACAATTATACATATTTTCTACATTTTTCCCTACATTCGAAAATTTGAAAACATGTCTAAAGAATTCTTCATCGATCTCAATAATATCCTATTTTACTACAATCTTACTTTAAATTTCTAGATATAAGTTGCTCGTTGTATAGACAGGTATTTAATATCATATGTTGGCTAACAATGTCTGAAATAATTTAAAGTATATCTGTTGTTTTGTAATGCAAGTTTCTGTGGTAACTAAATTCACGTGATAACAATTATGCAGCAACAGAATTGTGCATTTCATCTTTATTTAGGGCTACACCCTTGTTCCCATTTGATAATACCACATTTATTTTCTTGCCAGAAAGCCCCAATGTTTGTACCTTTGCATTACGTTTTTGCCAGATCCCTTTGAAACCAACAGTGTGATACCACACTATTATGCACATTTCTGTAAACATTTAAGATGTTCATATTTTGATCACAACATAAAAGACCCTTTTGCTAGGCATGATTTCTCATTTCTCATTATATTTGTCTTGTAAATTCTGTGTTTTTGCTCTGACCATTAATGAGAGCCACAGTTTGTCCTAACATAAGTATGACGTTACCCTACTTGTCTTTGTTTCTTTCATTACATCTTTCTTAACTTCGTTTTGTTGATTTTGTGGATTGTGCTTGGTAATATTGCCACATTCTCCAAAGAGCCCATACACCTGCCATTAATTTTTTTCTTGACGAAAATATTATGACATTCATGTTTTGTTTTGTTGTATAATTTCGGTGCTTATGTCTACAAATTAATTGTCATTATATCTTTTGCACAGTGTTAGACAGCCGTGTTTACAAAATTTGTACTATACCTCTTCGTATCCAAACACCTGGATGGGAATTCATTTCGTTGTGTAATTCTAACCATTAACTTTTACAAAGTTCGTATTACTGATATCGATGTATACCTTGGTCTCAATGTAGACAGGTATCGAAAGAAGAACATATTTGCTTGGAATTTCTGCAAAATCGTATTGTAATAAATTTAGAGTATGTGCATTTGGTTATCGCACCCCGTTTTAAGGAATTCTTAGATTTTTGTGATTACTTGTGTGATTATTGGAATTCGGCGCCATGGAAATATTCCTAGCCCGAAATAACTAGCCAATTATTAGGAGCAAACGTCACGGAGTGAAATGTTAGTGAGTTTCCATGAATGTTCCTGTCGTAAGATAGTCCATATTAAAATCTAGTGGTGTACATTGGTTTGTGTGACTGCAAGGGCAGTATTTATGGTAGGAAACTGGTAAATTACACAAGGGAATAAATAAGAAGGGACTTGGCAGATACCGTTTATGTCGCAATGTGGGCAAATATGGTGCAGTTATATTGGCGAAATGTGCCTGGAAAGCATACATTGATTGGCCTAAGGTGGCGGAGCTAAAATAGTTCCCAGTGTTAGGGGATATTCATATATTTTCTAAGGCGTGAACAGTTGGCGGTACGGAAAATTGATGAAGATAAAACATGCAGATGTGCGGTTGATAGATATTTGGCAGGTTGTTTTATCTGTGGTCTTGCATTAGTTAGAGTAAAATTTAGGTATAGAATGGACACGTCGAGCTTTCCAATTTACGACTGAAGTTGTATGGAAGTCTTTGGAAAATCGGGGTAAACTTATGACTTCTAGCGAGAAGCGCGCCAGGCTTTGACAACCGCTCGGTCAAGTAAATACCCGTGTGCGTGTAACATTATGATAACTCTATATGAAGCTAATTTAAGGGATGCATTCTCTTGGTGTCAAATTGCTTGTTTCTTTATCGTCGTATAACACTTACTTTAAAATGAAACTATATTGCTATATATGCAAACAACTATCACTGACAACATAGTATTGTATAGATATATGGTCAATGTATGCAGAACAGAACTGTTAATGTTACGCCATCAGAACCTACATGGATGACAACCGCAATCAAAGGTCTGTACGCGGTCGTAAGACACCCTATGGAAAAGTCAAGCAATCTTACCTACCATATCGTTGGACTAAATTTCGTTTAGTGACTATGTAAATTTAACAAGGGGAAAACCAGCAAGGCATTATAGGGACAATGGGAATTTAACATGGTGGGATGGGACTGTCTAGGCACAATGGGAATTGAACAGGGTGGGACTGTCTAGGGACATTGGGGAAATTGTATAGGGCCTGTCTAGGGACAATGATGGTAGAGGGCCAAACACAACAGAGACAGAAACAGACATACACTAGTACAAGCCTGAGATTTATATATAAAGCATTACCAAGACCTGAAATTTTGCTGGGGTGTTCAAAAATTTGCATAATTGTAATGATGCTATAAATAGCTATAATCAAGGAAAAGCTCAACGACAAAATGGATGTGACTAAAAGTAACGCTAAAATGATGAAATTGTCCCAGAATTTAAAGGAGAATAAATATATCCCCGAAAATTAAGTTACAATGGTTTAGACTAAAATGGATAAACCTAGTAACTACTTACAATATCAACTTGTGTGACGATCGTGGATAAACACCCATGTATCTATTTATAGCTATAATCAGCTGAAATTCCTATGAAATCTCACTATCTATTTATAGCTACAACTTGTGGGAAATTTCTTTGGGAAACCCCAATATCTTTTTATAGCCTCAGCTTGAGTGACGTACCTGTTTATAAACTCTAGTATATATGTATAAGTACAACCTGTGGAAAACCCCAAGTCCATATTTATAGTCTCAAAATTTCCAGCGTCAGTGACGTCACTGTACTAGACACTAGGGGATAAATAGCAACAGTGTTGCAAGTGGCTGACCTGTATACGCGCTACTGTAGGTAGGTAGGTAGAATGTATTTGATAGGGATAAAGGGAGTTTTAAAACGACAATCAGAGACCAATACAGACACACACACACACATACACACAGACGTACGCGCGCAGACATACGCACAAACACACACCACAGAGGGACGAAGAAAAAACAAACCCAAAATATACTATTCACACAGTGGGAAGCGGAAAAAACCCACACGGAAGGGAGGGAAAACAAACCCAAATATACTATCCATACAAACGTACGCGAACGCATACAAACCCCAAATATACTATCCACACAACGTTGGTAACGCGTACAAACCCCAAATATACTATCCACACACGGGAGGAAGAAAAACAAACAACCAAATATACTATCCACACAACGTACGCGAACACACATACAGGCACACACATACACACACACAGAGGGAAGAGGAAAAAAACAAACCCCAAATATACTATCAACACAGAAGGGAGATAATACAAACCCCTAATATACTATCTACACATGGAAGAGGAAGAATACAAATCCCATACCTACTATCCACACAGAGGTGAGATGTAAAAAAATAAACCCCATATCTACAATCCACGCAGAGGGAAGAAGAAAAAAGTAACCGAATATACACTATCCTCAAAGAGGGAAGAGGAAAAAGCCATAATATACTAACCACACAGAGGGAAGAAGAAAACCATTATACACTATCCACACGGAGTGAAGAAATAACCCTTTATATATACTATCAACATTTAGTGAAGAAAATAACCCATTATATTCCATTAACACAGAGTGAAAAAGTGAAAGTTTTTTGAAAGCACCTAAGCCCTCACCTGCAATGACCAACTCTGCCAAACACCTACACTCCACCCCCACCCCAACACTACAAAACCCATTTAACCCGTTATTTTATGGCATCAGTGTGTGATTTTAGGAAACATCAAGCCACAAAATGATGGATGAATAGACTGACTATTGTTTACAAACTTGCATGCCTAAAGAGCGTGCGTGAAGGAAAACATCTTTCCATTTTAATTCTAACTAAAACGTGATCCAGAGGGATAGATAGAGGTGAAAGAGCACAATTTCATGAAGTGTGAGTAAAAACAAAACACGCCATCCTTATTATAGAATGTCAAGACCAAGAGACACTTACGTTTTCTTTCTGGTCTATTCTCTTTTAGAAGGTAGTATGAAATTTCACATCAGGTCAACGCATCGGCTCACATTGTCAGTTTTTCCATTTCCATGTCTTCACTAGCACAAGTTCTTCCTCATCTTCAATTTCTTCTTCTTCTGAATCCCTCTCCTCTTTTTCGTCTTGTTTCTGTTTCTTCTCTTTTCTCTTAGGGCACACTGAATCCCAGTGTCCTTTCTCCCGACAACGATAATAGGTATCTTGACTTTTGTCTCTCTTTCTTAGACGAAGCAGATATTCTGGAGACAAATACCCATTTACCTTTGCAGATATAGCAAACTTCATCAGCACTTCTACACTTTCGTATGACTCTCATCAAATCAACGACCAAAAGGGTAAGTTTTGATGCCACTTTCGCCTGTGAATTATGCTTTCGTATGACTTTTAGCAAATATTTGACCAGCAGGTCAATATGTGCTGACTCTTCCATCTTCTTGATCGTTTGAGAGTGGAATGAATACTCTGATTCTAAGACACTCTCCCTATATACAGGGACCTGCTGCGTATGAAACCTAGTCAAATGTAATTTTGCAATAAGATGAAACGATTTCATTGAGAAAGTAAACGGCAATGACGTGCCGTGTCGCCTCACACAAGAACTGAAGTGTTATCTCAAATCCGTGTCAGCGATTTCGAAGACGACATAACTGAGCTTTCATCAATGTTCTCCATTTATGCCACAAAACCACGAGTCCTGATTCACGCCAAAAGAAATTTCGTTCGGTCCATAAAAAATAGTATCACATTTGAGAAACGCAAAAACGAAATTCCAGAAAACTGAGAACGACGGCTTACACATACAACGTGAAATGTGTGAGTTCAAGTAGTGCGTAAAACTTAGTCAAATTAAACTTTTATAGTCAAGACGAAACGATCTATTTTCCAAGAAGAAAGCAGACACAAAGTGACAATGGTGATCCGTGTCACACAACACTTTTCAAAATGTATTATTAGAGGTTTGTTCTAGTGATCTGCACGGTTAAATTAAATGGTTTACGTCAATGGTTTCTATTTATAATTAATTTTTTTGTACAAACGATATGTATGTAAGCGAAAGATAACACACACACACACACACACACACACACACACACACGTGTGTTACTGCATTGGGTGATAATAGAACGGGTAGTACTTTAGTCTGGAGTGTTTTGAGAAATGGGCAGACTTAACATTACATTGGAGAGAGAAAGAAAGAATGGTAAAGAAAAAAAAGTAGGACACCATTTTTGGTTTGTTATTTTTTGCGGTATTATAGGACAAAGATAACTAAGACAACCTCACATTCTGTGTGAGAAATGTTCATTGTTTTCATTCATTCATCAATTTTATAAAAAGGTATTGTAATATATATTGTCAACTGACTGCTTGACATTTTGCTGTATATCTCAAATTTAAGAGATGTCCTGTGTTTCGTAGCACACGCGACTAACAATGTTGAAGAGTTTTCACAAATCTAAGGCGGGGAAAAAAGCAGCACCAAAACGCGCCCTGTTCTAGGAGTCACGGTACTAATTCAGTCCCCATAGAAAACCTATGCAAACCCCATGATCTTCAAAGTTCAATAACTTACAGTTTTTGAGTACTCATGATCAAACCTATATTTATCAGTATAGATGAAACCTGGATGTCAGCTTCTGTGTAGAGGAAAGGATATGAGCCGCGGCATTTTCTGGACCTGCATTTGTTTGAAACATGTGCTTTCAATTCTGCACCAAAGAGTCAGGTGCTAATTTTAGTAGTGAGTGTTCCAAACTCAAGAATGTTAAAGGACTGAAATTCCATCAATAAAACAATGTCTCTATTTTTTTCACTTACAACTAGGATAACCTCTCAAAAGGTTCTTTTTCCTACAACATAACTTACATTATTAACCAATCCTGGTCAGCCTAATCCATATAAATACTCTATTTTAGGCAGGCTGGTTCCCATTTTTCCATACTATTAGTACGTGTGTCCTCTATCGACAGTCTAAACTCAGAGAAAATAGGTCGAACATTGGTAAATTTGTTTCTGAATACATGTTTTGGTTTTAGAATTCAGAGTTAAACATAGGTAGGGTTATACAGTGCAATGACACTCGCGTTATTCTTTAAAAAGTCATGTGTTTGTTACCTTTCTGAGAAGAAAAAAAAAACGGTAGACCTAATGTTGTAAGCTTTTCCGTGACACATTGCGGTGCCAAAATAAAAATAAAGCTAAGATACATGAATTATCCAAGCTCGTCAACTCAAGATTTTACTTCATCCAACGATTTACTGATAGAAGAAAAAAAATCATCGTTATACAATTGTTAGGGTGTAAGTTTTTGGGAAAAAAATGACAAACGGAACAGCTCACCTATTTATGGTAACTACTGATCACATTTTTGGAGAGGTATCTTCAAAATGAACAAATACTATTAAGATTTCAATAAAAACTACTATAAGAGAGAGAGAGAGAGTATGTTATTCCTACTTTTAAAAAGAATTACGACAATTACGTTTGTTTTTATGGCATATTTTCCCTAAGAAATTTTCAAGGAAACACACATTCCACTTAGAAAATAAAATCCATCGGAAAAAATCCACCATTGTAAAATATCACCAGAGTGAACTGCTGACAAATGCGAATAAAACGTACTCACAGAATAGTACAATTAAACATCATTCCTTGATGTATTTTGCAATAAGACTGACACAATTTCCATGGGATCGCCCATAGTACGATTGTTCGTGCATTAGTTTAATTTTTTTAAATATTTTTTTTATATAAATCGCCTATAGGATAGACCCAGTAAAGCATGGCCATTCTCGTCACTGTGTGAATAGCTACTTAAGTCAATTCGAAGTGAACGCGGTAAGAAAATAAGTATAGCTAATGAAATGGCTTACAACGGGTGATGCATTGTTTTGTTCTAAGGCTGTGTGGCAAAAATGTGTGCGTGTTTTGGAAAATGGTAAAAATTGGATATACAATTTTCTCGTGACACTTATAAAGTGAAGAGTCTGTGCAAGTGTCAAAAGCCAAAGTGATATAACTTTAATATTTTGTACGGCTTGTAAAGATTTCCACTTTAGAAAATGTGAAGTATCACAAGTTATTATCACAAACAGAAGTGGAACATAGGGGCTTGCAAGAAAGAAAATAACTCAGACAGTTGGTGTCATCAAGAGTGCTAGAGACGGTACCCGGACTTGCTTGCTTGCTTACTTGAATTAAAGTGATTTTCGCTCCAATGGAGCATGTATCACTGGTTTGATCACGCACCGCGTGATTTTTAATTACTCCTGGGGAAGGAAAGAGAGCTTCATCCCCCAGGCTTTTACGTACTCACAGAGTACTTTTAAATTTAGCCACTCAGGTGTAGGACTAACTAGTCTTTAACAACCTGACTGAAAGGCTTTAAACATGAGTGGGAATAGTCTCACCACACACTCATTTTTCTAAATAATTTGAAATGGACAAGATTCTTACTGAATGTAATCTTCCGTTGACAACTTTACAGGTAAAATCAAATTTCTTGTTTTGTGCCTGGGAGGTCTGTGCTCTTCACATTTGACGACAGATACGTTAATCACCGTGGGTTTGACCGGGCAATAATGTTCAAGCTACGTATGTACAGCATCACTGGTCGAGGAATTGAAGAATATATACCCCTTCAAAGAAACCAGACTAAAATGTTCTTGAAGTGAGCAAGGAACGAGTAACAGTTGCGGTCACAGAAGGAATTGCAGAACCTATACCAACTGGTGACGTAGAAAGGAACCGGTTCACTTAATCAGTAGATGAGAAGAGAGAATCGATTCGAGGTACTGCAAAATAAATGTAGAGATGACACAATCAGGATGGACATATTTCAAGCCAACAAACCGTACACTATATGCAGATGAGACACTGGTAAGAAACATTTCAGCAAATAAAAACGAGTTTATAAAATGGTGATACTTGCAAATCGGGACACTAGCAAATGTGGTACTTGCAGTTGATGACGGAACTATAGCCTAGCACTTATTTACCACTAACAAACAATGCAGTGTTAATATCACAACACTAACTCGTGACATACAGACGGAAATGTCATTCACAGTATTAGGCCGGTGCTGCCAACAATACAATCTGAATACCATATGAATATATGTCAACCACCTGCATGCGATCAGATAATATAACTTGTTGTTTATATTCAATTTAAGCTGTGTGCGTAACATTTGTTCATGATTGTAAATTGCAAACATCACGTTTACAGTGATAACTTTTATCCATAATTGTAAGTTTTAAAGATGTTATTTACCTAGCATGAATTCAAAGCCAGTCTTGTTGACATTTAACAAGGTTTATTCATGGGAATTATTAGCATTATATTACAATGTAGGTGAAGTGAATAGATGCACAAATAGGGAGTTGATGAACAATCAATTCATTCCTGTATTAGATCAGTGTGTTATATATAATTCGAGAGGGATTGTGGTTTTTAAAACATTAATTGGAATGTCTTTGGTACTCATTAACATTTTAATATATACAAACAAATTTCTTTGGCTTTTGTGAACTTATTTAAAGAGATTCTGACTGCATTACTGTATAACATTCAAGACATTCAAAATGTTTGGCCTTGTGATATGACATTAATGATAATTAGGGACTTCACAATACTCTGTCGCTTGAAGTTTTACATTTTATTGTAGAGAAATAAATTGCTTGTTACTTTTTCTTAAATTGTTGTTTTCATTTTCTTCCTGTTATATAATTTAAGACTTACAGCCGTTTCTTTAAAACATTACAGAGATACTGTCGGTACAACACAATGCTACTTATGATCTGGGTAAGGAATGTTTCTTGATGGGTTATGAGAATCGTGACAGGACGATCTATCTAAGCAAGTGTGCTCAGTGGTTAGACACGAATATTTCCCATTACGAAATGAGCTTTTTCCATTGTTATATATTAAAGTAACTGAACACTTTAGCATAAGATTCTAAATCAAATGGATATAGGATCAGATCAAGAGCTACAATTTCATGGTCTTAAACTAAGTAACAGAAAAGAGCGAAAACCAAAAACTTTTTGTTAAATTCAACAAATATTTATTTCTCTAGAATAAAAAGTAAAAATTATGAATTAAATCCCAAATAGTCCAAAAAATTCTAGCATAACTCCTAAATATATAGAGTACTGAGAAAGAATTCAAGTCGTGTTCTGAATTAATTCCATTCTCGGAAGTGCTGATGTATCAATAACCTGGAATAGCGTTGATGTGCAAACAGTTTTGATACATCACTATGATACAGTTCAAAATGTATTTAAATAAATTCGCCATAATTTTAGAATATTGATTTAGTCCGAAATTATGTATCAGCACTTCGTAATTCAAATGAATAAATTAAATAAATAAATACTCTCAAGTTAAAAACGAGACACAAAGAAAGACCTATTTCACTTCAGATGCTAAGGTAATGTTCAGTAATTCTAATAATGGTACGTATATTTAATTTAATTGTTTGTCTTTTAGTTTTAAATTTTGTTATTTAATTACATGGTATTGGAATGTGACATTATTTGATGGACTTGACCTTGTCCATAAATGAGTTTCTGCTTGACCTGATTGACTTTCTTTTAATTTCATTTATGTAAACAACTAAAAATAGCTTCGTTATATTTATGTGTATGAGCTTATTAACCATATCATTATTCAGGTAAACAAGAAGTGGTAAATATGTTGATCAGGATTAGAGTGTTGGAAATTCCCATGTGAATTTTATAGCTTATTGTGTTGTAAGTATATATGGCTCATCAAGATCATTCTAGAGGGTTATTTTTCATTAGGTAATGGTTGAGGTCAAGCAAAGAACTATATTATCTTGTGACTGTAAGGATTTTACCAGTCGTACTTTAAAATCTAGCACTTTAAGTTGGAATATATTATGACCAGTTTGGTCTGAATATTTTTTCCCTATTATTATTGAATTCAAGTGTGTTTTCTCTGGAAATGCAAACATTCTCTGACACAATTCTTGTATTAAGACATTCATTGGAATTTATACTGAATTAAAATATTGAAAAATATTTCTGTGATTCAACACGAGACTGTTGACACATCAGCACTTGGCTGACCATAACAGACACGTCATCGCCTTCAATTCTGGATCTCATCCAGACTAGATCTCAATTTCATTCATGACTTTTTATTACTAGGACTTGTGTTTGTAATATTTTTAATTCTCGGATTACAATTTAGATTTAATTCGCAATATCGTAAGTTCTTTTCTTCTCATGTTTTCACTTTGTATTCTAGGGAAACCATATTCGCTAAATGTTACAAAGGTTGTTGTCTTCACTCTTTTCTGTTACTTATTTTAAGAGCGTAGACTCAAACACCCATTACAAGTTAAATATGCATAACACAAACTCGTGTCAACTAGTCTTTCACCCCTTTGAATGATGTTGGGTTTAGCCCATGTCTTGTCACATTATACACGCAATATACATTTTGCATAGGTTTTTCACATATGAAGTCTGGCCTACGATATTGTTGACATAGGTTCGGCCTCTGTAGTGTCAGGGGAAAATTGGGTTGATCTTTACTTAGGTGAAATGCGGTTACAGACATGGCTGGCTTATCGCCACCCCGGCTGCTCCTGACTGCCAACCCCACCACCACGTCCCAGGATCCAGTCACCAACGATAATCTCGTATTTGGTAATCAAATGGAGAACCTCATCGAAAAGGCACCGCTAAGCTATACGCGGTAAACATAAAGCTTAATAACAACTTGCGAGAGGACCTATCGATTTTGGGCACAAATATCATTGTCAATCAAATCCTCTTTGATCAAACTCACCATGGTGGATCTTGAATACTTGTCATTTCGAAGCTGTTGATACATATGAATGTATTTACATTATGAGGGAAGGTGCTGAAAAGACGTAATAATAATAATAAATTTATGTGAAAAGGGGATAGTGAGACTAAACAAGCAGACAGGAAAGAAATTGGAGCTCGGTTAGTTATACAGCACATTTGGATTAGAGTTTTCGTTTAAGCTTGATTCGGATTTGTTCGGTATTTTTCGGTCTTCACTGTCCATGTGTTACATAACTCAGTGGGTATCATTTCGAGGGACTGGACATTGTGTCCTGCTTAGTTACAATGAGTGTCATTGACAGTTATGTGTTGGCCTTGTTTCTGATATGGATTGTGTGTGTGTGTGTGTGTGTGTTTGTGCGTGTGTGTATGTGTTTGTCTGTGTGTGTTTGTGTCTGTCTGTGTGCATGCGTATTAAGATTATTGTAAAGAAACATACCTTCGGTATCATGTCTATTCCGTACTATGGCTACTTCATTCCGTTTTCAACACTAATATTGACTTCTGGGTACATAGTGTGTAGTCATACTGTAAAATAACGACAGTGTAATGAATGTAAATGATATTGCGTGTCATTAATCTGCGAAACTACCCGCAGAAAATGCCGCGGCTCATATCCTTTCCTCTACACAGAAGGTGACATCCAGGTTTCACCTATACTGATAAATATAGGTTTGATCAAGAGCACTCGAAATTTTTAAGTTATTGAATTTTTAATATCATGGTGTTTGCATAGGTTTACTATGGGAACTGAGTTAGTACCGTGAGTCCTGTAGACAGCCACAACAATACACTGACTCCACATATACAAGTGCAATTAACTTTACCTTAAATGCAATCATATGGTTTTATTTGTGGATTACAAGCAAACTTAATACCTTTTGTAAACCAGAGTGACTTTCAGTGGGATATTAAACATATATTCACATATACCAACTGTTGCCAAGAAGGGGCGAGGGGAACAGTGTGTAGATTTGACAATGTTAGGTGGAGTGTTTTGCACTTTGGTTTATATATAAGCAATACATATATAAAATTTATACAAATTACTATTTATCGAGTAATTATAGTAAGCAATATGATATTTCCTAGTTGTGTTTTGAAACATAATGCTTCAGATATGATCACTTAGGTCTCTCTCTTCCACCATGCTTGACCGCTCCGGTGGCCTAGTGGTTAGAACGTCCGCCTCGGATGTTGGAGGTCGCGGGTTCGATCCGCGGCCGAGTCATACCAAAGACTTACAAAAATGGTACTAACAGCTGCCTCGCTTGGCGCTCATCATTAAGAGGTTAGTTTTAAGACTGGTCGACCTGGTGTCAGGATAATGTGACTGGGTGGGACATGGTGCTACATGTCTGCGTCATGATGCCCCAGTGCTAGACATCAATATAAACTGCCACACTGCAGACATCGTAGCAATATGACTGAAAAATTGTTAAAAGCTACGTTAATAATCCAAATCACACACACGCACTCCACCATGCTTAATGGTGATGACCTCTCATAAATTTGCATCCCACTAATTTCTTTCAGTGAATTATTTGAAAGTTCATATTTTGCATTTTAATGATCTGATGTCTACCTTACTTTTGTTTTAAATTACATGTCTTCTGGGAGGAATTTTAGCTAAAATTTTTTTCTTCATTTAAATATCGTTTTCTGTAATAATACATGTCCATACAGATGGTCACCTTGACCTTTTACTCATTAATTACATAATATGACAAGGCTGGTGATATATTTCAGCATTAAATTGAAAAACAATAAATGGTAATGTTGAAAGAGACGATTCTTATTAGACAGTTTTATTTTAATATTTTTCTCTATTTTCTTAAATAAAGCTCAAATATTTAAATGTTGCATGAAATGCACCATTGGTCTTTAGGTGAATATGAACTTGCAATATAATGTAATATTCACTAATGTAATCTTTGATAAGCAGAACTATGCACATTGCTTACTTATGTATTGAACTACTATTCCTAGGCCTGTCATGAAAATCAACGGTGGATATTGGACACACGGTACTAATGATATGGAAAAATGGGAACTAGCCTGGAAATGGGTGAACCTAAAATAGAGTATATATGGGTTAGGCTGACAGGATTGGTTAATAATGTAAGTTATGTTTTAGGAAAAGAATCTTTTGAGAGCTTGTCCTAGTCATAAGTATATAAAAAAATTGACATTGTTTTATTGTTTTATTGATGGACTTTCAGTCCCTTAACAGTCTTGAGTTTGGAAGACTCATAACTAAGATCAGCACCTGACTCTTTGGTGCGGAATTGAAAGCACGTGTTTGAAACACATGCAGGTCCAGAAAATGCTGCGTCTCATATCCTTTCCTCTGCACAGAAGCTGACATCCAGGTTTCATCTATACTGATAAGTAAAGGATTGATCCTGAGCACTCAGAATTTTTAAGTTATTGAATTTTTAATATCGTGATATTTGCGTAGGTTTACTATGGGAACTGAATTAGTACCATGAGTCCTCTGCAGAATCTTAATCTGGTAGGTTTCATCGACACATAAGAGTGATTAAGATGTTTCATGTCGATCTCTAATGTTCGACGAATCTTTGTACATAGCAGACGAAACTTTATCCATCTAGAACCGTCTTATCACGTCAGAATATATGATAATGTAAGGTTTATTGGTCTTTTGTGTCGGCGTTAGGGGCAAACTAGATTTGTATATACAATTGCGAGATACGTCCAGGGAGACGAAGTATGATCAATTACCGCTCTCTATTGTACAACAAACAGGGCTAGATTGTCAAATTTTCCGTAACTAAAACTGATTCCTGTGAAAGAAAGGGTTAATAGTTCAAATTGATGTCTACGTTATCAAAATATGCCATGTGGCATTTCGACTTTTCGAGATGCTTGAGCAATCAATGTTTCCTATGTTGCATGAATGAACTATCTTGATGTGGCGAATGGATAAATATAGAACATGAGGCCGAATTTTTGCTCAATAAGGCCTTTTTTTGCCCCATACTATAGCTGCTTCATTCCCTCCTCAGTAATAATATTGTCGTCCAAGTGCACCATTTATAGATCCTAGGTAAATAAACGCCAATCTTACCAGTGAAGATGGTACATTGCGGCTTTAATGTGTGAAACTGCTCCGCAGAAGCAAGTCCTTAACGACATTTTGCGACTCAAGGGAAGGAATTAAATGGATTGAGACTGTAACCCGATTAATCGTCAAACCTTTCTATCCTGCTGACCGATCAATGTCTTTATTCAAGATAATAAATTAATAAGTACATAATATTTAGGAATTGTACCTAAAATTACTGAGAAAAAACCCACATTAAAAAACGGTTCTCAAGCAGTACGCGCCCTTTATAAATTTTAAGTATTGCTAACATAACGGAATTGCAGGCGCTAACCAGCTAGAACTGTCTTATCATCTTAGAGTAAAGGATATGTAAAGTTTGTTGGCGTTGTGTTGGCTTTAAAGGCAACAACACGAATACAAGATACGTCCAGGGAGATGAAGCAAGATGAATTTTCGCTATCTAATGCACAACAGATATGTGTAAGTTGGCGATTTTTCTGTGATTTAAAACTGACTATTGCCAAAGAAAGGATTAATATTTCAAATTGATGTTTACGTTATCAAATAAAATATCCCATGCAGTATTTGCTTTTCGAGATATTTGACAAATCATATTTTCGAGTCGCATGAAAGAGGTAACTTGATATAGCAAAGGAATAAATACAGGACATGAGGCCTATCTTGGTAACATTTTGTCAATATAGCGTTTTTGTCTTTCTTCCTGTATATAGTTGCTTCATTCGCTTCTCAACACTGATATTGACTTCAGGTGAACGATTTCTAGATCCTTTGTAAATAAAGGACAATCTTAGCAGTGCAGATGATACATGGTGGTTTTAATGTGTGAAACCGCTCCGCAAAAACGTAAGTCTTTAACGACACTTAGGGACTCAAGGGATGGAATCCATGGATTGAGAGACAAACGGTTACGTAATCTTCTATTTATTGTTACTATTCGGTATCACTGATAACGTTCGTAATACGCATATGGAGTTAGATTTCTAGAGATAGGCATGTGTTTCATTATTTGCTGCCACGCAGGTTTATTCGAATGAAAGGATGGCCGATTTTCTTCTTCTTGATTTCACAACTGGATTTTATATCAAGACGTAAGCCCCACCCCACCCCAAAACAGAATCATTTGATTTGATAATTTTCTTTTTTTAAAAGTCAACGCTCTGCATCTTCCTCCTGTCATCGTTTATTCCTTTACACAGTGCAAACTTCTGGGGCTGCAAATGTAGCCCTGATGTTGCACAAACGTATAAACAATTTAAAGAAGAGCCATCACAGCTTTGTCTGTGCAAACGTTCGCCTGAGCTAAACATGTCTGAATTCTAGAGTTTACAGTAGATCGAGAAGGTTCCGGCAAACTTGTGCACCGAGCAGATCATATTTTATCGTTATTAGTGAATGATAAATTATTACGTATATAATTGTAATGCCAAGTAACTGTTGGTTATTGAAAACGACAAAAATATCTGAATCAAAGAAACTCGCACAATTTCTGGTGATGACTATGACTGGTATAACAAAGTAATGTCAAATTATTGGATAATATACTGTTTGATGGTTTTCTTTTTTTTTTGGGGGGGGGGGTCGGGTTGGCGTTCGGCGCAAAGTAGTTTGCGTCTAAGAATACAAGATCCCTCCAGAATGATGATACAACTTGGCTGACAGGAGCAAACGTGATTAAGTGTCGGAACACATATGTGTTTGGGATTGTGAATTTTCGGTAATTAAAAAGTCCATTGCAATATTTCGGCTTTTGTGACTTATTTGGCCGAATTGATTTGTAACTATATTTGTATTTTATTCGGAGTAGCAGGAAAGAGAGAGTTCCATAAAGCGAAGCTATAAGTAGAGATCATGAGCATACTACCATATCAAACGAGTTATCTCCCCCTTAAGCATAATGGGACACAAACTCAGCTGTTTGTTTATTGAGTAGCACATCGGTTACAGCTTTCAAAAAGCTTCAACTATATATTGTGTGAATGAAATTCAAAACAAACTGCAATTTATCCGAGAAAAGCAATGTGCGGGCGCCAGTAATAACATAACTCATTTAAAAAGTGTCACATATTATGACTCATATAAAAAGTCTCGTACCTTTTGTCTCTTATATATTATATCTCATGTAAGAAATACCATACATTATGACTCATAAAAGGTGCCATGCGTTATGTCTCATCTGTACCATAACAATCTCGACGTGTGTTATCTGCAAAATGTTTTCCCTTTTTTACAATGTAAATTTAGCTGTGAATCCGAAATCATTAGTTGATTGTTTTTGACAATAAACCCAAAGTGATTTATGTGTCAGGGACTTCTCTAAAGCATTTCATAGAACTGATGATAACATATTCAATTTTCAACTCTTCAAATATGGTAATATTATACAGACAGTAAAAAAGACTGAATCAGATCATTTCTTTCCAAGAGACCTCAACAAGTAGTCGTAGAACGATTTCATTCAGATGATTGTGATATCTGATTTGGTGTCCCCGTGGGATCCATTCTAGATCCATATCGATTTCTTTGCTATATAAGATACATGCTTCTGGCTGCGCACAGCAAACTAAGTTACTTTCTTGCAATATTTTACCTCATTTATTCGGTCAGATGCAGAGTCACTTCAATTATACATTATTGAAAAATGAGAATAGGAGTATTATAAATTATATGCAGAAAATTGGAAATTACAGTAATCATAATATATCGGCATATTAATCTTTCCTTATAAACGATATGGTCAAGCACTAAAAGCTGCTGATAAAGTAAACTTCCAACGCCTCATAGTGACTCGAGAGCTTAACCGTATAACACATATTATCAGTATTGCAAAAAAGACATATAACTCCCTGAAATGTAAACAATGAAATCTAGGCATCACAGACGTACTATATCTATTTTCCTCCAAAACTATAATATTGCTCTCCTGTCTAGCGTATCAGGCAAAAGGGACAAAGCCGCAAATACGAAATGGTCCAGCGGCCAACGGCCAGATTAAAAATAAAAAAGAATAATTACTATTATAAAGCCAGTGACACATCAGAGCTTGTGAATTAGTCTGTATTCAGTTCAAAAGAACTTCATGTATATGCACCATCCCCAATGAACGCCTGCTCATAACATTGGACTGAATGTACGACATTCCTTTATTAAACCTCATCAAAACTAATTCTTCTCGTGGACCGCCAACCTCTGGAACAGGCTTTCCTCTGAAATACAGTCGTGATCCATCCTAGAATATTTTAATAGTGGAGTTTCATTTCCATGAGTTTAAAAATATCCAGATCTGATTTTATTATTGTAACTGTATATACACATTCTCCTAAGATTATTTGATCTCCAGACTTGCACCTACTAACACCCGCCATTAGTGAAGGATGAGAGTTAAGGAAAGATGTAGATCTGTTTTTATTCTGTCCAAAATCTAAATATATATTCAGATATATCAGACTTGAAGCTATCAGAATATCCTTGAAGCTGAGGGCAAAAATAGACACAATTCAAAAACACATGACTGCGCACTAAATAACCGGTCTGCATCCTTTAAAATCCCATTGTTAATTCAACTGCATGGTGCCCGAAACGCTTGCTACTGAAATGTTACTGAAAATATTGTTTTAATATGTACTCATTTCAATTGCACAATATTACGAAAAGGGGACAATGTGTTACATTGTTTCTAGATATCAATAATGTATTCGGTCGTCAGAAATATAAGATCGACAAATGAAACCTAACGTCGCGAATCAACAATCCATTTTTTTAAAATTTGATGTGGTTATGTGAAAGAAAAATACCAAAGGTTATGTACCCAGTGGAAAGTTAGTTAAAAAATGATCATGTATGAGTTGAAATGTTGATGTTCTACAACACGTTGTATGAGTTGAAAGGTTGCTGTTCTACAAAAAGCTGTATGAGTTGAAAGGTTGATGTTCTACAACAAGTCGCATGAGTTGAAATGTTGTTCTACAACAAGTTGTATGAGTTGAAAGGTTGATGTTCTACAACAAGTTGCATGAGTTGAAAGGTTGATGTTCTACAACAAGTTGTGTGAGTTGAAAGGTTGATGTTCTACAACAAGTTGCATGAGTTGAAAGGTTGATGTTCTACAGCAAGTTGCATGAGTTGAAAGGTTGATGTTCTACAGCAAGTTGCATGAGTTGAAAGGTTGATGTTCTACAACAAGTTGTATGAGATGAAAGGTTGATGTTCTACAACAGGTTTGGCTCATAATACAATGGACATTGAAGAACTTGACAAAGGCAGACTAAATGTATCAATGCGAAAAATGTACTGGCAGATTGTTTATTTCCCACTTTGGTAGAAGAATTTATGTGTACGTGAAACTTTGACACACATCACAAACACATACATACATACGTACATACATGTGTGTGTGATTAGGATTTTTGACGTAACTGTAAAAAAATTTCAGTCATATCGCTACGATGTCTGCAGTGTAGCAGTTTAAAGTGATGTCTAGCACTGGGGCATCATGCCGCAGACACGTAGCATGATTTCCCACCCAGACACATTATTCTAACACCAGGCCGACCAGTCCTAACACTAACCTCTTAATGCTGAGCGCCAAGGGAATCTTTGCTATGGCTAACCACCAGGTCACCGGAGCGGTCACGTACATACATACATACATACATACATACATACATACATACATACATACATACATACTTCTTGGGGCATGCTGCTTGCTATATAATTCAAAGGCACTGTAACGATAAACCATCTATTCAGGGGTCAGTTTTATTTCCTAATTAGTCAGGAATAGAGACAATTTCAATGATCATTTCAGACAGGAATTGTGAAACACGAGTTAAGCTAATTACACAAGAAATGGAAAGACACAATAAAATAAATCTAATGCTAATTAAGCCGATTGCACTATTAATCTAATACAGAATTGTTTAGTTTTAAATTGTCTGGGTCGTAAGACCATAATTCTCCTCAAGACTTAAAAAAGTGCCGTTCTAGGCTTGTGTCGGTGTAATCTTTTAAATTATCAATAGGTTGGCTGTTTCCAAATCATTGCCGTGAGTAATCTTGATGACATTATAAGCGCCCAAAGAATGACCATAATTACACGATGATTAATCCATAATTAGCGAAGATCGTAATTAAAAATACTTCTTTGATACCATTTTGATGGCAATTATATAGCAAAGTAACGATTCTTGACTAAGGAATTGTAGTATGATTCAGTGAAAGGTTTTGAATAAGACGCGAGATACATTAAGTATAGAATGACGTTAACAGATGCATATAAAAAAATTCATTTCCTGTTGCATACGTTCAATTAATGTTGATGGAAGACACATTCCATTCTATGAAAATGCGCCCTGGTTGTGAACGGTCGTAGACAAATGTTGAGAAAAGAAGATTAACAAACAGTACAGATACGATCGATTTTTAACCCTCTCTGGTACCTAAGAAACATTTTAGAAATGGTAAGACAAAAAAATAATGGTGTATGTTTTTTTTTTTTAAATCACTCACCAAACGTATTTCTACTAAAACTGTGTGACCTTTTATCAGAATAATAGAGATCACAGCAGTCTTATGAGATTACACCTCTCAATGCTTTGACATCAAAGACACGTTTCAAGTCATCAAAGACTGTCGATTGTTTGTTTTTTATGTTCCAATGTGTGTATGATCGTGTTTTCCAGTTTTTTTTTTAAGATTTAATTTGCATTGTTGTTTTTTTTTTTCTCCTTAATTCATCGTATGCAACGGATAACTGCATTCTGTTCTTGTTGTCTAAAATCAAGTTCACTATATTCCTGACTCGTCTTGTTTATAGTTTTGGAAGAAAAATAAAAACATACATAGCTAATATTTGTATAAAATCGTGGGTTCAACATTAGGATAATTATCTTGGTCTGAGTCAAGGACAGTATGTTTACTATTTTCTTCATTATAATATTAGTTGGCTGTTTCCCTTAAATAATAGTTATTTTTCTTCTTCTAGAAAATGCTATTTGTGACTTAGGTCAAGTAAAGGGCATTTTAATCTTGTTGATCTAAATATAATTCATTCTTGCTTTAATATCTTTAGTCAGAATCAGTCTTATTGTTGTATTCCATATTTGATTTGGGCTGGAATTTATTTATTCGAATTATTTTTTCACCGGAAATACACAGTGCGGGTCAGAGGAAACTCAGACTATGGTCGACCTGGGCCGATAAATCAGCCCTTCACCCCTGATGATATTGATTTTCGGGTGAGGGGCTGATATCATCTATTCATTAAAAGCTGCAATTATCTGCATAGAAGATTTGGCTGCACACATCGATGTATATTTTATACACTTACCGATATTTCTCGTGGCTGTGCAGCTACCATCGGCTGAAGGGTTCTTTTGTTGACAAGTACATTATATTTCCTGAGCAAATCATGTGTTTGGTGACTGTAAATTCACTAGGAATAGCACAACCATCTGTCCTGTGGCTATTTTGAATTTCGCGATTGATATGGCTATTACCAATTACCGGTATTTGTCTAAAGTGTACGCGGTTTTGTTCCGGAATGATCTGCATGCAGCAAAATCGCATATTTTAACGGAAAGGTGACATCACACAAACAGCATCGTCCATTAGTATCAACACAGATTTTTGGGGTTGATTTATCAGACTATGGTCGACCTAGCTGCATGTGAACATTATTTTGTCCGGTTTTGAGTAGAAAAATTGTTGTTGCAATGTGTTTTGTCTGGATTTTGTTGGGGGGGGGGGGTCGGAGTGCGGGGGGGCGAGGGCTGTTACTTATTGACTTTCTGTTTGTTAAAAACTCATCTTATCTTTATTATTTATAAACGAAAATTGATTTCAGGTCAAATCTGTGTCGTGGATAATATCAGTATGTCTTTTTGTTAAATTTATTCTTAGAAAAATAGTGGGTTTGCTTGATAAATTTGTATTTTAAATCTTTAGTTTGCTTAAGAAATTTACCTAAATACAGTGTTATGTAAGTTCAGTAAGGAAGTTTTGCGGTATTATTTTTTAGTAGAACCAATTACTTTGATGAAAATCCGTGATTTTCTCCATGTCGTACCGATTACAAAGAATCGAGTGATTTTCTCCATGTCGTAACGATTGTAAAGAATCGAATGATTTTCTGTATGTTTGTAACCATCATATAGAATCGAGTTATTTTCTTCATACCATAACCTTCATATGGAATCGAGTGATTGGATGTATAGCATAACCATCATATCGAATTAAGTGATTTTTTCCATGTCGTAACGATTGTAAAGAATCGAGTGATTTTCTGTATGTTGTAACCATCATATCAAATCGAATGATTTTCTGTATATCATATCTATCATATAGAATCGATGAAAAAGCTTAATTAGAAGCAAGCTTCCTTAGAATATATGAATGCTTGAATAAACTGGTAAGCTGATAGAAATATGAAATTAACAAGTACCTTATATATGTTTTGTACTCCAGAAATAATTGTTCTATGGCATTTAGAACTATCTGTTTATATTAAAACAATAAACGTTATAGCTTTCTTAAGAACTGTTGAACATGCATGCATTCCCAGATGAGAGAAGAATATTCTCTTCATAATAGCACAAATAGTGCACATCAACGTGCAAAATATGCATTTTACGATGGTATTTATAGACACAAGATGTGTTTTCGAGGCCTATTTGTATTTCATTCATCTTCTCAGCTATGGAATTTTGATAGAATCAGCAAAAAATATATTATGTATCATATAATGATATAATCATGCCATAACACTATTCTACCTATCACCGCAGTTTACATTCTAAAGACCTGCATAAGGTGCTTGTAACTTTGGAAATGGATTAAGATCATGGAATTAATTTAAGCATGTTTGAAAAGTTCTCTACAAAGCTTTTATCTTTAGTTAAACTTGAAAGTATCTTTTTCTTTACAAGCCTACTCCTGATACGATGCATCAGTTTTGTTCAGTTCAGTTCTATTCCCCAAACGTTTATAAACGCATCAAACATATTTACTACTCCACTAAAACGTGAGCCTAAACTATCTAATATTATTGTAGCATCGTCAGTAAGCAATGTTTGTTTAACATCTCTTTCATGAAGCTTGTATCATTTAAAATCTGCTTGTATGCAGATCGCATAAAACGTACATTCAGTTGATACAATAATTAATACATAAGGGGCCAAGGACAATCATGTCATACACCACGTTCTAATGGATCAATTCCGATCAACAAACATTATTTCATCTATAGTATTTAGCGTTCTTATACGAATAAAGGACCAAATTTATCAAATTGTTGCCAAAATTAGGAAATGCACGAGTTTTTGTACCTTAACAAATGATAAAAGATAGTGGAATCATTTCTTTCAAACTCAGAATAAAGTGGACTACTGGATAATCTTTTCTTTCTATTTGATGACTTTTAATTTTATTTGCACTAAGATTTTAGGATGAATATTATGAGTACCGATAAACTGTACCAAAATGGATATTTGACCAAGTCTGTCTTAGTAGCTGTTAACTCTTTACGTGTGACATGACTGACTATTACTCTAATTTACGCTTCCTAACCCTGATTTAGTACGTATCTAAATTTTAAAGTGTTGACTACTCTATTAAAAATTAAACAATGCAATCAAAATAAATTGTTTCATTATTAAAGCAACAAAAATGTCAGAACCTTTGAGCAAACAGTAGTTATTGCTGCAACACATCGTACGTCATAACCTTTTTGTGTGTCTGTCATCATTATAAAGATTGTGACACAATATCGCTTTTATCATGGTTTGTTATATGCCTGCAAATGTCACAAAGCGAGACATACCGGTGAGTTGTGTGACATATACCGTTTCATTTCGAGCCGGTTAATTAATGTCACGGTAATACATATACAGGGGACCCAAAGGACTGTCTTGCCAGTGAAAGTAATAAGATGTAACGTTTACTGTTGGTGATATATATATATATATATATATATATATATATATATATATATATATATATAAAGTGTTGGTATGAAACAATGATTAATCATCATTGTTGTAAGAAAATAACGATAAAAAATTATTCTCTAAATGAATTAAACAATGCAGATTTCTCTCTCTCTCTCTCTCTCTCATGGGTAATGGAGATAATATGGGGATTTGGAGCGAGAGAAAAACAGAAAATTGAACTAGTACCAAGTAACCTACAAGAACCCGGGACTTCGTAACGGTTAGATGTAAATGTCCCATGAGATTTTAATAGTGTTGACAAGAATAATGATATAAAGTTGTAATAACCTGTCAAGATTTGATTATTTTTTTATTTTTCATCATGATTTATCAAAACATGTTAATAAGGCTCTAAATATATACTATTTAATACTATAAGTAGGGCCAGGACTAAAATCACCCACCCACCCCTCCTGAAGATGAATATTATTTCATTTTGTGAGGAAAGGTTCGATGGGGATGCGAGTCTGTTAGAGCTCTCATGTCGAGGACATTCGGCGAAGAAATATCATCGTGAACAATGTGCTTACAGCACGGATTGCTCCAGCTATTTGAAGAAACAGGAGATAATGCACAATCGAGACAGGTCGCACAAGAGCAACGTGGTCGTCGACACTTGCGGTGAAGCTGATCTATTTTCGTTATTCCAGCAACTGTTTGGCTGATCAGAACGCCGAAACGAAGGGTGATTAACGAGCCTTGGTGCAACCGAGAGACGATTTGTGTTGGTAGTCTGGCAGACAATCGCAGCATCACATATCTGAGTACGGAGGGAAACCGCATATCTGAGTACGGAGTAAAACAGACGACAAGATGGTCCTAAGCAGAGAATACTACCGACTCTCAGGGTGGAAGAATGGTCAGAGAAATTTCCAGTGCAACCGTGCAACCAAGAATGTTTTCATAGGTATTATGAAGGCTAGAAGGAAATCCACATAAATAATGACTCACATTCGAACTTAGCACTGATTCTTTCGTGATTATTTAATATTGTTATTTCCTGAAATTTAATCATGCTTTAAGCGACTTTTTGTGTATTCGTAAGTGCGTGGAGTGATTGTATAGGGAGGTATTTCAATTACCTGACTCTAGAGGAGAGATGGGCCTTAATTTTCAATTACCTGACTCTAAAGGAGAGATGGGCCTTACTTTTCAATTACCCGACTCTAGAGGAGATATGGGCTATACTTTTCCATTACCGATTTATCGATGTTCAAGTTAGAATTCCCGCTAAAAAAAACAATGGATTTACGAGCGACTTAGGCGACTGAAGAGGTGGCACATCTTAATTCTAAGCTGAATACTTGAACGTCGTTTAAACCTAATATCTTGATTATTTCAAAAAGCGTCTAATGTCGGATACTTTTTTAAACAAATCATTACCTTTCTTACAAACTTTAGTCAGATTGAAATAATGGTGAAATATGTGAAAAACGGCGACATTGATACTTTAACGTCATTTTATCAGTTCCGAATATTAAATTTATGCCAACAACTAATCAATACACAATACGTGAGAGGCGCTATTATTTTGATGACGTCACTAATAGATCTACAATGGCGCTTTTGATGAAAAGACTATCGACGTGCATTTCGGAAATAAATCCGCCAAATCATAATAACTGCTCAGTGGAAATGAATGTAATTACGTCCTCAACCAAAGAGTCCTCAGACTAAAGAGTTTGCCATCCCTCCGTTATCTGATATCGATCCAAGTGTCATAGTCACGGAAGGCATCATAAGTACGTCAAAGACCATCATACTGAAGAAGGATGGGGCCAACACGAAGACTTGTTTGACTCCACTGATGACTGGGAAAGGTTCAAATGACTTACCCTCTTCCAGGATACGAACAAGCATGCCATCATGGAATTGGCCAACCGTCACGATGAATTTCTCTGGGTAACCAAATTTTGACATGATGTATCAGACGCTCCCACGGCAGACTGTGGTAAAGGCTTTTGTCAGTAGACGGAGGTCGTATACAGGTTTGAGTTTTGTCCCTGACATCTCTTCTAGAGTTGACTATCGGTAAAACTCATTTTTTCTGATCTCTCATCCTTTTCTTAAGCCATACAGACTCTCATGCAGGAGGTCTTGATCAATGCGATGCACAAGGCGAGCAAGATTCTGGCGAGAATTCACCAGCTTTTGACACTGAAGTTATCCACTAATATTTGTCACAGGATTGTGTGTTGGCTTTCCGTTTCCACATATGGATGATGAAAACATCTCAGTACTCCGATGTATAGTTGATTGAGTCGACATTGACTGAAAGGGCTCTGTCAGTTTCTGTGCGACGTGTGAGCCTCTGGCTTTGTAGATGTCTGCTGGTATAGCATCTGCTCAAGGTGCTTTGCCACTTGACAGCAGGTCAATTGCTTTCTTAGTTTCAGTCCGCGTTGAAATGATCAGCAAGCGGCATGGTGATTGCCACTTAGGGCAATCAATAAACTGCCTATTCAGTGATAGACGATCTGTGATTGAGGATGTTGTTGAAGAGTTCTGCCCATCTTTTCTTTTTAGTGAGTAGTGTGGTGCTGTCAGCAGTCATTATTAGTAATGTTCGTGATGACTGTAGATTGTCTTCAGACCATCATAAAGTTTTTTCATGACATTTCAATCTGCATAAGATTGAATCTCATCTGTGTTTTAGCTCATCCACGAGTCTTGCAATTATCTGAGCTTGTTGACAGCTCCCTTCTTAGATGATGAAGAGTTGTATTTTAAAAAGTCCTTTGCTATCGATAGTTCTCATCCAGAAGTTTCTGCATGGCAGCATCGTTCTCATCGAACCAGTCTTGAAGTTTACGTGTAGTAGAATTGAGGGTTATTTATAGAGCTGAGTACACATTCGAGGCAACGATGGTGAGTTATGCCACCTTTGTCTTCTTATAGTTTCGACTGCGAAGGTGGGATTTTAAGGTCAATCATGCAAAGTTTATAGGACATTTTCTAGCGGTCTCTTTATGTCATGGATGTGAGAAGTTTGATCCTAAGAAAGGCTGTTCAGTCACTCAGTTGACAGCCGAGTTCAACTGCTGCTTCGATCCAGTGAAAACCGAGCAACCCTTCCATACAGCTCTTGGTCATCGGCCTTCATACAGGGTAGGAGTCCTTCATAAATGTATTTCCCTGCACGTCGTGATGGCCCATTGCATCAATTGAAACAGTTACCTAAAGGTCTGCAGATTGTGTTTTTGTTGCTTTTGAAAGAAAGCAAGAAAGGCGGAAGGAGAAAAAAGAGTCAGTAAGGAAGGAATGAAATAAAAGCCACTAAAGAGCTTTAAAAAAATTAAAGCTCGCCGTGGCTGCTGTGTGCATATAATCTACGTACTGCAAGGAGCGAGGATATGTTGAAAGAGCACGTCTTAAGTACATACAGAAAAGACTTAACAGTGTTCTTAGCGGAGCGTGAATTCTCAACCTTGGATGAGATAAGCGTGATGGCCGAGCGCTATGAGAGCGCGCAATCGCGTCCAACCACCTGGGGTGCCAGGGACCGACCTGGAAATCGGCTAGCATAGAAAGACCACTGAGGTGGCACCCCAAAGACGGAATAGTCAAAATGGTGAGAGGCCAGGTGCCGGAAATCGCAGCCAAGAACATTTCTGTGGGTCGGGGAAGACTCGGTGGGGGGGGGGGGACAGAGAAGGATTCCACGGAGAGGAAAGGTGAGCTGGTGTGTTACGGCTGTAACAGACTAGGCCATGTCGTTAAGGATTGCAGGTAGTATCCCCCGACAGTGATTAATTCGGTGACTCCGAATACTGTTAAGAGACAAGAAACAGAGGCGGTAGCTACGGTTAGCGGTGAGAGGGCAACCGTACTGTATGATACCGGCTGAAGTTATCCGGCCTTGGTGGATAGTAGGTATGTCAAGCCTGGGGATTATACAGGCGAGACGGTTAACGTCCGGTTTGCTAACCGGACGAGGAATTCGCTTCCGGTCGTTAGCATTGATCTTGATTCGCCGTATGTAAAGGGACGAATTTAAGCAACGTGTTTGTCGGGACTGTCTCATGATGTAATATTAGGGTGTATGCATGTGTTGCAACAACCTAACCCTATGACGTGTACACCTGTACACGTGGGGTCCGTTGAGACGAGGGCTATGAAGCGATGGTCAGGGTCAAAGTCACTGAGACCCACGACTTCTCCCATAGACAATTTGCTACCAGGCGAGTTAAGGAAACTTCAAGAGGAAGATTTGTCTCTCAACAAGGTACGCAGGTATGCAAAATATGGGTCTATACGGAAAATGCCAGACGAGGAGGCGAAGTTCGCGGCGAAACGCGGTATTTTGTATCGGTACGCCAAGTTGTTGTGCCCAGAGCGAAGCGAGCAGAAGTGCTTAGGCTGGCATATGATGGTCTACTCGGAAGCCACATGGGCGTGGCGAAGACCAGATATATGTTAGTGAGGGAGTTCTACTGGCCAGGTGTGTATGCGGGTGTTCGGAGGTTTTGTTTGTCCTGCGACAAGTGTCTGTGGGTGGCACCTAAGACCTCCCATCGCCCGGTGCCACTAGGAACGACCCCACTGATTGACGAACCTTTCTCGAGGGTGGCGATGGACCTGGTAGGTCCAATAAAGCCGGCGGCAGAAAGCGGTAATCGTTATATACTAACGATAGTAGATTATGCTACCCGGTATCCGGAGGCAGTGGCCTTGAAGAACATCGACTCAGTCACGGTGGCTGAGGCCTCGTTAGGAGTTTGGTCGACAGTTGGTGTCCCTGAGGAGATACTGACTGACCAGGGGACGCAGTTCGTGTGTCAGGTGATGGAAGAGGTAAATATATTGCTGTCCATTAGACACCTTACAACTATCCCGTACCACCAGCAGTGCAATGGTTTGGTGGAGCGTTTCAATGGAACATTGAAACAGGCTCTGAAGAAGCTCTGTGAAGGTCGATACAGGGATTGGGAGCGATACCTTTTCGCGACACTTTTTGAGTATCAAGAAGTACAACAGGTAAGTTTGGGACTTTCGCCCTTTGAATTGGTCTATGGGATGACAGTCACGGGACCCATGGCGGTGTTAAAACAATTATGGACGGATGAGCAAGCATCTCAGGGAGTGCGGACAACAATCCAATATTTTGTTGACCTCTGCAACATACTGGAAGTGGTTTCTAAATTGACTCAAGACAATCTCCGCGACGCAAGGGGACGTCAACCAAATATTGCAACAAAACGACGAAGCAACGTCATTTCAAGGTGGGTAATAAGGTGTTGTTGTTGATGCACAACAAACTTCAAGTCTCATGGAGAGGACCATTTTGTGATAACTGAGAAAAAAGGTGGGCAGAACTACCGTATCCGGGTAGGAGACAAGGAGAAGCTATACCATGTAAATCTCCTGAAATATTTCCGTGAAAGAGAAACACCCAGAGAGTTCGTGGTTACTACGGTAGTAACTGAAGAACTCGACGACAACGGAGGAGATACCGAAGTACTCCCTAGTTGTCATTTGACGAGGGAAGAAACCTACGTCGACGTTGTGCTTGACGGGACGTTAAGGTCAGAGCAGCGTAAGGAAGTGGATTCGGTACTCCAAGATTACTCAAGCATCTTGACAGAACGACGTGGCAAGACGGAGTTGGAGGACTTCACCAAGAAATTACTGGATGAGATGCTAGTGCAGTTGAAACCATATCCGCTACCATATGCGAACTTAGAAACTGTCCGAAATGAAATCCAAGCTATGATAGACCTGGGAGTTATAGAACCAACCGAGTCGGTGTGTAAGCTCTCCTGTTGTGTTGGTACAGAAGAAAGACGGTACACACAGATTTTGCATTGATTACAGGAAGTTGAACAGGATCACGGAATTCCAAGTAGAACTTTTACCTGACCCTGAGTCCATATTTGTCGGGGTGACCAATGCTAAATATTTTTCGAAAATCGATCTGTCCAAGGGATACTGGCAAATACCAGTTAGAAGTGAAGACAGAGCAAAACGTGCCTTCACAACTTCAGATGGGACCTACCAGTGGGTAGTCATGCCATTCGGGGTCCAGAATGCGCCGAGTGTCTTCACACGTATGATGCGAAAATTACTTGAACCGTTAAGGGGGACTGGAATTTCAAACTTCATGGACGATTTACTCTTAGCGACAGCTGCTTGGAATGATCATATCATTCTGCTGAAAAACGTTTCAGAGCGACTTCGACAAACGGGACTGACCGCACGACCATCTAAGTGCCATATAGGGTTTAGAAAACTAACCTACCTAGGCCATACCCTCAGCGAAGACACGTTAACACCAGATAGTTAAAAGGTCGACCAACTTAGGAATGCAGTACGACCGACTACTAAGACGGAAGTTCGATCTTTCCTGGGACCGGCAGGGTATTATCTTTGATATGTTGCTAACTTCAGCGTTATTGAGAGCCCATTGACAGACTTAACTCGGAAAAAAAGCTCCGACGAAAGTTCTATGGACATACGCAAGTGAACAAGCATTCATACGTTAAATGACAGACTGACGCAGTAGTGAAATTGCTTTATGTGACACGAGATTTTGTTCTACGTACTGAAGCGTGTGATAGAGGTTTAAGGGCAGTGCCATTACAAGAGCATGACGGAAGCTTATTCCCAGTTGCTTACAGTAGCAGGAAATTGTCAACTGCAGAACGCAATTATTCGGTCTCTGAGAAACTATGCTTGGCAATTATCTTTGGGATATCTAAATTCCAACGTTACCTATATCGACGAAAATTTAGTTTAGAAACTGACCACCAACCACTCGCCCATTTAGCTCAAGCTAAGTTGACAAATGGACGATTAATGAGATGGTCATTATTTCTACAGCAGTACCAAGTCCAGTTACGGTATATTAAAGGCAGCGAGAATGTAGGGGCTGACTGCCTAAGTAGACTAGGGACGTCTGAGGTGAATGGGTCACCTGAGGACGTGTAACTGATTCAGATTAGATCTCCAGAAATTTGGAGAGTAAATTCCCCGATTTTACTCTTCAAAGGGGGGGGGGGGGGGCTACGTGAAGGGGAAAATTTCTGGCGATCTATGCAGAACACATTTGTTGAAACCAGAGAACAATTAATTAGATTTATGGAGACAGGCGGCTTGTTAACTCGCTATACTGCGAGAATTTCTAAATATCTGGTCGGTGACTGTGGTGATTCCTAATTACACTTTTGTTTATATATCAGCCAGACGGACTATGAGGGACACGGTAAACTTCGATTCATAGTGGAACTCTCAAAGTTGAAATTTTCCTTGAACCAGTAGTCGCAAAATAGAAGGTCAAATTGACCCCAGATTTGGCGCCTAGATATAAAAAGGCGGCAAATATATTTAATTCTGATTGGTTACGCTAAATATGGGGCGTGTTTCCCACACTAAATTTTCTAGTTTTAATATCGCCACATCGAAAATTTTAATCAGTCTAAGCTTTTCTGCAAGAGAAAACAAGAATAAGATGACGCCGGGAGTAAATTTGGGAGAAATTCTCTCGTAAGACTGTTGTTCAAGAGGAGTGTTGCGAGGAAAACCGACGAGCACATTTGGCGGTAGAAGCGACGATCGCTGAAAGCTCAAAGGGAGAAAATAACTCCTGTGACGTATTAACTCTGAGACGTATCCTGTGACGTATAATCTCTGAGACGTATTCTGAAACGTATCCAGAGACGTATAGTGAGACGTATTATCCCGAGATCCAGGTATATGTGAATCTACGTGCTACGCACAGAGTTGAGGACCGAAAGAGGCCAAACAGAGGGGAGTCGAAGGAACAGCTACAGTGGAAGTTGAGTGGACCGGAGAAGCAGGTTATGTAATTGTACAAGGCATTGACTTCGATTGTTCACTCGATCCTATGATGAACTAAATATATCAGTAAAACAGATCGGCTACTTTATTTAAATATATTTGTGTTTTGTAATTCGGTGAAAGTTTTATTTCTAGAAGCAGAATATATTCCTGATGTAATGAATTTTCACAGTTGTTTTATGTAATTGATTAATTTTTTTTTTTTTACATGTACGGGGGCTCGTGTTGGTCCGTTCTATATCTCTGCTCAGATCTCTATCTATTCCACCTATAAGTTTCACCACTTATATTTGTATTTACTCGAACCGGGCAATAACATCGAGGGTGGTCAACCTCTAGATAACGAGAACCAAATTAAGCGGACACCTTGGAAGAAGGTACAATTCGCCAAACACAAACCTCTTGCACGAAGAGGAGACTTTGTGTAAGGTTTCTACAAAGTCGACCGTGGGTCGCTTACACTCAACATAATGTACTGTGACATTCCAGAAAGATGAGTATTATGGACTACAGGTCCCATACTACAAATAATGCACTGTGACATTCTGGAAAGATGAGTATTATTGGCTACAGGTGTTATGCTAACATAATGTACTGTGATATTCTAGAAAGATGAGTATTATGGGCTTCTGGTCTTATACTAAACATAATGTACTGTGACTTTCTAGTACGATGAGTATTACGGGCTACACGCCTCCTGCTCAACATAATGCACTGTGACATTCTGGAAAGATGAATATTATGGGCTACACTTATACTAAACATAATGTACTGTGACATTCTGGAAAGATGAATATTATGGGCTACATATCATATACAAAACATAATGAACTGTGACAGTCTAGAAAGATGTGTATTATGGACAAAAGGTCTTAAATTAAACATAATGGAATGTGACATTCTAGAAGAATGAGTATTACTGAGTACTGTGATATTCTAGAAAGATGAGTAATATGGGCTTCCGGTCTTATACTAAACATAATGTACTGTGACTTTCTAGTACGATGATTATTATGGGCTACACGCCTCTTGCTAAACATAATGCACTGAGACATTCTAGAAAGACGAGTATTACGGGCTACTGGGGTTATACTAAAACTAATGCACTCTGACATTCTGGAAATATTAGTATTATAGATGCAGGTCTTATACTAAACACAACGTACTGTGATATTCTAGAAAGATGAGTAATATGGGCTTCCTGTCTTTTACTATACATAATGTACTGTGACATTCTAGAACGATGAGTATTATGGGGTTCAGGTCTTATATAGTAAACATGACGCACTGTGACATTCAAAAGAAATACACATAATACACGCCTCATGCTCAACATAATGTACCGTGACATTCCAAAATGATGAGTATTACGGGGGTCTTATACTACACATAATGTACCGTGACATTCCAAAAAGATGAGTATTACGGGGGTCTTATACTACACATAATGTACTGTGACATTCCAAAATGATGAGTATTACGGGGGTCTTGTACTACACATAATGTACCGTGACATTCCAAAATGATGAGTATTACGGGGGTCTTGTACTATACATAATGTACTGTGACATTCCAAAATGATGAGTATTACGGGGGTCTTGTACTACACATAATGTACCGTGACATTCCAAAATGATGAGTATTACGGGGGTCTTGTACTACACATAATGTACCGTGACATTCCAAAATGATGAGTATTACGGGGGTCTTGTACTACACATAATGTACCGTGACATTCCAAAATGATGAGTATTACGGGGGTCTTGTACTACACATAATGTACCGTGACATTCCAAAATGATGAGTATTACGGGGGTCTTGTACTACACATAATGTACCGTGACATTCCAAAATGATGAGTATTACGGGGGTCTTGTACTACACATAATGTACCGTGACATTCCAAAATGATGAGTATTACGGGGGTCTTGTACTACACATAATGTACCGTGACATTCCAAAATGATGAGTATTACGGGGGTCTTGTACTACACATAATGTACTGTGACATTCCAAAATGATGAGTATTACGGGGGTCTTGTACTACACATAATGTACTGTGACATTCCAAAAAGATGAGTATTACGGGGGTCTTATACTACACATAATGTACTGTGACATTCCTAAATGATGAGTATTACGGGGGTCTTGTACTACACATAATGTACCGTGACATTCCAAAATGATGAGTATTACGGGGGTCTTATACTACACATAATGTACCGTGACATTCCAAAAAGATGAGTATTACGGGGGTCTTATACTACACATAATGTACCGTGGCATTCCAAAAAGATGAGTATTACGGGGGTCTTATACTACACATAATGTACTGTGACATTCCAAAAAGATGAGTATTACGGGGGTCTTGTACTATACATAATGTACCGTGACATTCCAAAAAGATGAGTATTACGGGGGTCTTGTACTACACATAATGTACTGTGACATTCCAAAAAGATGAGTATTACGGGAGTGTTATACTACACATAATGTACCGTGACATTCCAAAAAGATGAGTATTACGGGGGTCTTATACTACACATAATGTACTGTGACATTCCAAAATGATGAGTATTACGGGGGTCTTGTACTATACATAATGTACCGTGACATTCCAAAAAGATGAGTATTACGGGAGTGTTATACTACACATCATGTACCGTGACATTCCAAAAAGATGAGTATTACGGGGGTCTTATACTACACATAATGTACCGTGACATTCCAAAATGATGAGTATTACGGGGGTCTTGTACTATACATAATGTACCGTGACATTCCAAAAAGATGAGTATTACGGGGGTCTTGTACTATACATAATGTACCGTGACATTCCAAAATGATGAGTATTACGGGGGTCTTGTACTACACATAATGTACCGTGACATTCCAAAATGATGAGTATTACGGGGGTCTTATACTACACATAATGTACCGTGACATTCCAAAATGATGAGTATTACGGGGGTCTTGTACTACACATAATGTACCGTGACATTCCAAAATGATGAGTATTACGGGGGTCTTATACTACACATAATGTACCGTGACATTCCAAAATGATGAGTATTACGGGGGTCTTGTACTACACATAATGTACTGTGACATTCCAAAAAGATGAGTATTACGGGGGTCTTGTACTACACATAATGTACTGTGACATTCCAAAAAGATGAGTATTACGGGGGTCTTGTACTACACATAATGTACCGTGACATTCCAAAATGATGAGTATTACGGGGGTCTTATACTACACATAATGTACCGTGACATTCCAAAATGATGAGTATTACGGGGGTCTTATACTACACATAATGTACCGTGACATTCCAAAATGATGAGTATTACGGGGGTCTTGTACTACACATAATGTACCGTGACATTCCAAAATGATGAGTATTACGGGGGTCTTATACTACACATAATGTACCGTGACATTCCAAAATGATGAGTATTACGGGGGTCTTATACTACACATAATGTACTGTGACATTCCAAAAAGATGAGTATTACGGGGGTCTTGTACTACACATAATGTACTGTGACATTCCAAAAAGATGAGTATTACGGGGGTCTTGTACTACACATAATGTACTGTGACATTCCAAAAAGATGAGTATTACGGGGGTCTTGTACTACACATAATGTACCGTGACATTCCAAAATGATGAGTATTACGGGGGTCTTATACTACACATAATGTACCGTGACATTCCAAAATGATGAGTATTACGGGGGTCTTATACTACACATAATGTACTGTGACATTCCAAAATGATGAGTATTACGGGGGTCTTATACTACACATAATGTACCGTGACATTCCAAAATGATGAGTATTACGGGGGTCTTATACTACACATAATGTACCGTGACATTCCAAAATGATGAGTATTACGGGGGTCTTGTACTACACATAATGTACTGTGACATTCCAAAATGATGAGTATTACGGGGGTCTTATACTACACATAATGTACCGTGGCATTCCAAAAAGATGAGTATTACGGGGGTCTTATACTACACATAATGTACTGTGACATTCCAAAAAGATGAGTATTACGGGGGTCTTGTACTATACATAATGTACCGTGACATTCCAAAATGATGAGTATTACGGGGGTCTTATACTACACATAATGTACTGTGACATTCCAAAATGATGAGTATTACGGGGGTCTTGTACTACACATAATGTACTGTGACATTCCAAAATGATGAGTATTACGGGGGTGTTATACTACACATAATGTACCGTGGCATTCCAAAAAGATGAGTATTACGGGGGTCTTCTACTACACATAATGTACTGTGACATTCCAAAATGATGAGTATTACGGGGGTCTTGTACTACACATAATGTACTGTGACATTCCAAAATGATGAGTATTACGGGGGTCTTGTACTACACATAATGTACCGTGACATTCCAAAAAGATGAGTATTACGGGGGTGTTATACTACACATAATGTACCGTGACATTCCAAAATGATGAGTATTACGGGGGTCTTGTACTACACATAATGTACCGTGACATTCCAAAAAGATGAGTATTACGGGGGTCTTGTACTACACATAATGTACCGTGACATTCCAAAATGATGAGTATTACGGGGGTCTTATACTACACATAATGTACTGTGACATTCCAAAATGATGAGTATTACGGGGGTCTTGTACTACACATAATGTACCGTGACATTCCAAAATGATGAGTATTACGGGGGTCTTGTACTACACATAATGTACTGTGACATTCCAAAATGATGAGTATTACGGGGGTCTTGTACTACACATAATGTACCGTGACATTCCAAAAAGATGAGTATTACGGGGGTCTTATACTACACATAATGTACCGTGACATTCCAAAAAGATGAGTATTACGGGGGTCTTATACTACACATAATGTACTGTGACATTCCAAAAAGATGAGTATTACGGGGGTCTTATACTACACATAATGTACCGTGACATTCCAAAATCATGAGTATTACGGGGGTCTTGTACTACACATAATGTACCGTGACATTCCAAAAAGATGAGTATTACGGGGGTCTTATACTACACATAATGTACCGTGACATTCCAAAATGATGAGTATTACGGGGGTCTTGTACTACACATAATGTACTGTGACATTCCAAAATGATGAGTATTACGGGGGTCTTGTACTACACATAATGTACCGTGACATTCCAAAATGATGAGTATTACGGGGGTGTTATACTACACATAATGTACCGTGGCATTCCAAAAAGATGAGTATTACGGGGGTGTTCTACTACACATAATGTACCGTGACATTCCAAAATGATGAGTATTACGGGGGTCTTGTACTACACATAATGTACCGTGACATTCCAAAAAGATGAGTATTACGGGGGTCTTGTACTACACATAATGTACCGTGACATTCCAAAAAGATGAGTATTACGGGGGTCTTGTACTACACATAATGTACCGTGACATTCCAAAATGATGAGTATTACGGGGGTCTTGTACTACACATAATGTACTGTGACATTCCAAAATGATGAGTATTACGGGGGTCTTGTACTACACATAATGTACCGTGACATTCCAAAATGATGAGTATTACGGGGGTCTTATACTACACATAATGTACCGTGACATTCCAAAATGATGAGTATTACGGGGGTCTTGTACTACACATAATGTACCGTGACATTCCAAAATGATGAGTATTACGGGGGTCTTGTACTACACATAATGTACCGTGACATTCCAAAATGATGAGTATTACGGGGGTCTTGTACTACACATAATGTACCGTGACATTCCAAAATGATGAGTATTACGGGGGTCTTATACTACACATAATGTACCGTGACATTCCAAAAAGATGAGTATTACGGGGGTCTTGTACTATACATAATGTACCGTGACATTCCAAAAAGATGAGTATTACGGGGGTCTTGTACTACACATAATGTACCGTGACATTCCAAAAAGATGAGTATTACGGGGGTCTTGTACTATACATAATGTACCGTGACATTCCAAAAAGATGAGTATTACGGGGGTCTTGTACTATACATAATGTACCGTGACATTCCAAAAAGATGAGTATTACGGGGGTCTTGTACTACACATAATGTACCGTGACATTCCAAAAAGATGAGTATTACGGGGGTCTTGTACTATACATAATGTACCGTGACATTCCAAAAAGATGAGTATTACGGGGGTCTTGTACTACACATAATGTACCGTGACATTCCAAAATGATGAGTATTACGGGGGTCTTGTACTACTCATAATGTACCGTGACATTCCAAAAAGATGAGTATTAATGGATGCACGCCTTCTACTCAACATAATGCACTGAGAAATTCTATAAAGATGAGTATTATGGGCTACATGCCTCATGCTCAACATAATGTACTGTTACAATTCAAAAAGATCAGCATTATGGATACACGCCTTACACTCAGCATAATGTACTGTGATATTCTACAAAGATGGGTATTATGGGCTATAAATCTTACACTAAACATGATGCACTATGACATTGGTGGCGCTCTACAGTTTCGTATTTTGCATAGGTTAGGATTTTAAAGAAAAAGAATTTCCCCGGCTTTCGTCACTGGTTATACTGGCTATTTATAAAAAGACCTTGTATATCTTAGGTATAATTCAAAGAACCTTTAATTCCCTTTATTTTGGTGTATGATTGATGGGTGTACTAAGGGTTATAGAGTATACAGCTTGGCCTTACTTCAGATGTGCACCTTTCAAAAAAGTGCTAGCTCTACTTGGTCATTTTCACTTCATGAACTTCAGAGGTAAATTGTAAAAAAAAGAGCCGATAACTTTTTTTACATTTTATATATTTGGTAATTCATTCATTGAACTTTCAGAAGCTGGTACTGTCTAGTCTAGCAAAATTCGTTTTCCCTATTTTAATATCTGCTATGTATAGTGTACTTTAGACTAATTCAGGCTGATTTTTTAACACAAGGGAGCAGTCATTTTAGTAAGCAGTGTATTTAATTCATGTAAAATTTCTAAAAGTACAACATCCCAAGAAATATCATCCACATTACATTAATGTAGCATAGAGGTATGCCAACATTCTCTCTATTGTGCATGTTTTAAATGCGAACTACTTCACCTTATATACGTCACTCTCTCAAAAGTACATATTAACTGGTGAGCACCCCCATTCTGGAAAGACGACTATTATGGGATACACACCTTATACTCAACATAATGGAATGTTATATTATAGAAAGTTGAGTATTATTGACTACAGGTCTTATACCCAACATAATGTACTGTGACAATCTAGAAAGATGACTATTATGGACCACAGGTCTTCAACTAAACATAATGCACTGCAACATTCCATAAATATGAATATTATGGGATACACGTCTTATACTCAACATAATATACTGTGACATTCCAGAAAGACGATTATTATGGGATACACGCCTTATACTCAACATAATACACTATGACAGTCTAGAAGGATGACTGTTATGGACCACAGGTCATCAACTAAACATAATGCGCTGTAACATTCCATAAATATGAATATTATGGGATACACGACTTATACTCAACATAATGGACTGTGATATTTTAGAAGATGAGTATTATGGATGCACGTCTTTTACTCAACATAATGCACTGTGACATTCCAGAAGATGAGCATTATGGATGCACGTCTTTTACTCAACATAATGCACTGTGACATTCCAGAAGATAAGTATTATGGATGCACGTCTTTTACTCAACATAATGCACTGTAACATTCTAGAAGATGAGTATTATGGATGCACGTCTTTTACTCAACATAATGCATTGTGACATTCTAGAAGATGAGTGTTATGGATGCACGTCTTTTACTCAACGCAATGCACTGTGACATTCTAGAAGATGAGTATTATGGATGCACGTCTTTTACTCAACATAATGCACTGTGACATTCTAGAAGATGAGTATTACGGATGCACGTCTTTTACTCAACATAATGCACTGTGACATTCTAGAAGATGAGCATTATGGATGCACGTCTTTTACTCAACATAATGCATTGTGACATTCTAGAAGATGAGTGTTATGGATGCACGTCTTTTACTCAACATAATGCACTGTGACATTCTAGAAGATGAGTATTACGGATGCACGTCTTTTACTCAACATAATGCACTGTGACATTCTACAAGATGAGCATTATGGATGCACGTCTTTTACTCAACATAATGCATTGTGACATTCTAGAAGATGAGTATTATGGATGCACGTCTTTTACTCAACATAATGCATTGTGACATTCTAGAAGATGAGTGTTATGGATGCACGTCTTTTACTCAACGCAATGCACTGTGACATTCTAGAAGATGAGTATTATGGATGCACGTCTTTTACTCAACATAATGCACTGTGACATTTTACGAAGATGAGTGTTATGGATGCACGTCTTTTACTCAACATAATGCACTGTGACACTCTAGAAGATGAGCATAACGGATGCACGTCTTTTACTCAACATAATGCACTGTAACATTTTACGAAGATGAGTGTTATGGATGCACGTCTTTTACTCAACATAATGCACTGTGACATTCTAGAAGATGAGTATTACGGATGCACGTCTTTTACTCAACATAATGCACTGTGACATTCTAGAAGATGAGCATTATGGATGCACGTCTTTTACTCAACATAATGCATTGTGACATTCTAGAAGATGAGTGTTATGGATGCACGTCTTTTACTCAACGCAATGCACTGTGACATTCTAGAAGATGAGTATTATGGATGCACGTCTTTTACTCAACATAATGCACTGTGACATTTTACGAAGATGAGTGTTATGGATGCACGTCTTTTACTCAACATAATGCACTGTGACATTCTAGAAGATGAGCATTACGGATGCACGTCTTTTACTCAACATAATGCACTGTAACATTTTACGAAGATGAGTGTTATGGATGCACGTCTTTTACTCAACATAATGCACTGTGACATTCTAGAAGATGAGTATTACGGATGCACGTCTTTTACTCAACATAATGCACTGTGACATTCTAGAAGATGAGCATTATGGATGCACGTCTTTTACTCAACATAATGCATTGTGACATTCTAGAAGATGAGTGTTATGGATGCACGTCTTTTACTCAACATAATGCACTGTGACATTCTAGAAGATGAGTATTACGGATGCACGTCTTTTACTCAACATAATGCACTGTGACATTCTAGAAGATGAGTATTACGGATGCACGTCTTTTACTCAACATAATGCACTGTGACATTCTAGAAGATGAGCATTATGGATGCACGTCTTTTACTCAACATAATGCATTGTGACATTCTAGAAGATGTGACATTCTAGAAGATGAGTGTTATGGATGCACGTCTTTTACTCAACATAATGCACTGTGACATTCTAGAAGATGAGCATCATGGATGCACGTCTTTTACTCAACATAATGCATTGTGACATTCTAGAAGATGAGTATTATGGATGCACGTCTTTTACTCAACATAATGCATTGTGACATTCTAGAAGATGAGTGTTATGGATGCACGTCTTTTACTCAACGCAATGCACTGTGACATTCTAGAAGATGAGTATTATGGATGCACGTCTTTTACTCAACATAATGCACTGTGACATTTTACGAAGATGAGTGTTATGGATGCACGTCTTTTACTCAACATAATCCACTGTGACATTCTAGAAGATGAGCATTACGGATGCACGTCTTTTACTCAACATAATGCACTGTAACATTTTACGAAGATGAGTGTTATGGATGCACGTCTTTTACTCAACATAATGCACTGTGATATTCTAGAAGATGAGTATTACGGATGCACGTCTTTTACTCAACATAATGCACTGTGACATTCTAGAAGATGAGCATTATGGATGCACGTCTTTTACTCAACATAATGCATTGTGACATTCTAGAAGATGAGTGTTATGGATGCACGTCTTTTACTCAACGCAATGCACTGTGACATTCTAGAAGATGAGTATTATGGATGCACGTCTTTTACTCAACATAATGCACTGTGACATTTTACGAAGATGAGTGTTATGGATGCACGTCTTTTACTCAACATAATGCACTGTGACATTCTAGAAGATGAGCATTACGGATGCACGTCTTTTACTCAACATAATGCACTGTAACATTTTACGAAGATGAGTGTTATGGATGCACGTCTTTTACTCAACATAATGCACTGTGACATTCTAGAAGATGAGTATTACGGATGCACGTCTTTTACTCAACATAATGCACTGTGACATTCTAGAAGATGAGCATTATGGATGCACGTCTTTTACTCAACATAATGCATTGTGACATTCTAGAAGATGAGTGTTATGGATGCACGTCTTTTACTCAACATAATGCACTGTGACATTCTAGAAGATGAGTATTACGGATGCACGTCTTTTACTCAACATAATGCACTGTGACATTCTAGAAGATGAGTATTACGGATGCACGTCTTTTACTCAACATAATGCACTGTGACATTCTAGAAGATGAGCATTATGGATGCACGTCTTTTACTCAACATCATGCATTGTGACATTCTAGAAGATGTGACATTCTAGAAGATGAGTGTTATGGATGCACGTCTTTTACTCAACATAATGCACTGTGACATTCTAGAAGATGAGCATTATGGATGCACGTCTTTTACTCAACATAATGCATTGTGACATTCTAGAAGATGAGTATTATGGATGCACGTCTTTTACTCAACATAATGCATTGTGACATTCTAGAAGATGAGTATTATGGATGCACGTCTTTTACTCAACATAATGCATTGTGACATTCTAGAAGATGAGTGTTATGGATGCACGTCTTTTACTCAACGCAATGCACTGTGACATTCTAGAAGATGAGTATTATGGATGCACGTCTTTTACTCAACATAATGCACTGTGACATTCTAGAAGATGAGTATTACGGATGCACGTCTTTTACTCAACATAATACACTGTGACATTCTAGAAGATGAGCATTATGGATGCACGTCTTTTACTCAACATAATGCATTGTGACATTCTAGAAGATGAGTGTTATGGATGCACGTCTTTTACTCAACATAATGCACTGTGACATTCTAGAAGATGAGTATTACGGATGCACGTCTTTTACTCAACATAATGCACTGTGACATTCTAGAAGATGAGCATTATGGATGCACGTCTTTTACTCAACATAATGCACTGTGACATTCTAGAAGATGAGCATTATGGATGCACGTCTTTTACTGAACATAATGCATTGTGACATTCTAGAAGATGAGTGTTATGGATGCACGTCTTTTACTCAACATAATGCACTGTGACATTCTAGAAGATGAGTATTACGGATGCACGTCTTTTACTCAACATAATGCACTGTGACATTCTAGAAGATGAGCATTACGGATGCACGTCTTTTACTCAACATAATGCACTGTAACATTTTACGAAGATGAGTGTTATGGATGCACGTCTTTTACTCAACATAATGCACTGTGACATTCTAGAAGATGAGTATTACGGATGCTCGTCCTTTACTCAACATAATGCACTGTGACATTCTAGAAGATGAGCATTATGGATGCACGTCTTTTACTCAACATAATGCATTGTGACATTCTAGAAGATGAGTGTTATGGATGCACGTCTTTTACTCAACGCAATGCACTGTGACATTCTAGAAGATGAGTATTATGGATGCACGTCTTTTACTCAACATAATGCATTGTGACATTCTAGAAGATGAGTGTTATGGATGCACGTCTTTTACTCAACGCAATGCACTGTGACATTCTAGAAGATGAGTATTATGGATGCACGTCTTTTACTCAACATAATGCACTGTGACATTTTACGAAGATGAGTGTTATGGATGCACGTCTTTTACTCAACATAATGCACTGTGACATTCTAGAAGATGAGCATTACGGATGCACGTCTTTTACTCAACATAATGCACTGTAACATTTTACGAAGATGAGTGTTATGGATGCACGTCTTTTACTCAACATAATGCACTGTGACATTCTAGAAGATGAGTATTACGGATGCACGTCTTTTACTCAACATAATGCACTGTGACATTCTAGAAGATGAGCATTATGGATGCACGTCTTTTACTCAACATAATGCATTGTGACATTCTAGAAGATGAGTGTTATGGATGCACGTCTTTTACTCAACATAATGCACTGTGACATTCTAGAAGATGAGTATTACGGATGCACGTCTTTTACTCAACATAATGCACTGTGACATTCTAGAAGATGAGTATTACGGATGCACGTCTTTTACTCAACATAATGCACTGTGACATTCTAGAAGATGAGCATTATGGATGCACGTCTTTTACTCAACATAATGCATTGTGACATTCTAGAAGATGTGACATTCTAGAAGATGAGTGTTATGGATGCACGTCTTTTACTCAACATAATGCACTGTGGCATTCTAGAAGATGAGCATTATGGATGCACGTCTTTTACTCAACATAATGCATTGTGACATTCTAGAAGATGAGTATTATGGATGCACGTCTTTTACTCAACATAATGCATTGTGACATTCTAGAAGATGAGTGTTATGGATGCACGTCTTTTACTCAACGCAATGCACTGTGACATTCTAGAAGATGAGTATTATGGATGCACGTCTTTTACTCAACATAATGCACTGTGACATTCTAGAAGATGAGTATTACGGATGCACGTCTTTTACTCAACATAATGCACTATGACATTCTAGAAAATGAGCATTATGGATGCACGTCTTTTACTCAACATAATGCATTGTGACATTCTAGAAGATGAGTGTTATGGATGCACGTCTTTTACTCAACATAATGCACTGTGACATTCTAGAAGATGAGTATTACGGATGCTCGTCCTTTACTCAACATAATGCACTGTGACATTCTAGAAGATGAGCATTATGGATGCACGTCTTTTACTCAACATAATGCATTGTGACATTCTAGAAGATGAGTGTTATGGATGCACGTCTTTTACTCAACGCAATGCACTGTGACATTCTAGAAGATGAGTATTATGGATGCACGTCTTTTACTCAACATAATGCATTGTGACATTCTAGAAGATGAGTGTTATGGATGCACGTCTTTTACTCAACGCAATGCACTGTGACATTCTAGAAGATGAGTATTATGGATGCACGTCTTTTACTCAACATAATGCACTGTGACATTTTACGAAGATGAGTGTTATGGATGCACGTCTTTTACTCAACATAATGCACTGTGACATTCTAGAAGATGAGCATTACGGATGCACGTCTTTTACTCAACATAATGCACTGTAACATTTTACGAAGATGAGTGTTATGGATGCACGTCTTTTACTCAACATAATGCACTGTGACATTCTAGAAGATGAGTATTACGGATGCACGTCTTTTACTCAACATAATGCACTGTGACATTCTAGAAGATGAGCATTATGGATGCACGTCTTTTACTCAACATAATGCATTGTGACATTCTAGAAGATGAGTGTTATGGATGCACGTCTTTTACTCAACATAATGCACTGTGACATTCTAGAAGATGAGTATTACGGATGCACGTCTTTTATTCAACATAATGCACTGTGACATTCTACAAGATGAGTATTACGGATGCACGTCTTTTACTCAACATAATGCACTGTGACATTCTAGAAGATGAGCATTATGGATGCACGTCTTTTACTCAACATAATGCATTGTGACATTCTAGAAGATGTGACATTCTAGAAGATGAGTGTTATGGATGCACGTCTTTTACTCAACATAATGCACTGTGACATTCTAGAAGATGAGCATCATGGATGCACGTCTTTTACTCAACATAATGCATTGTGACATTCTAGAAGATGAGTATTATGGATGCACGTCTTTTACTCAACATAATGCATTGTGACATTCTAGAAGATGAGTGTTATGGATGCACGTCTTTTACTCAACGCAATGCACTGTGACATTCTAGAAGATGAGTATTATGGATGCACGTCTTTTACTCAACATAATGCACTGTGACATTTTACGAAGATGAGTGTTATGGATGCACGTCTTTTACTCAACATAATGCACTGTGACATTCTAGAAGTTGAGCATTACGGATGCACGTCTTTTACTCAACATAATGCACTGTAACATTTTACGAAGATGAGTGTTATGGATGCACGTCTTTTACTCAACATAATGCACTGTGACATTCTAGAAGATGAGTATTACGGATGCACGTCTTTTACTCAACATAATGCACTGTGACATTCTAGAAGATGAGCATTATGGATGCACGTCTTTTACTCAACATAATGCATTGTGACATTCTAGAAGATGAGTGTTATGGATGCACGTCTTTTACTCAACGCAATGCACTGTGACATTCTAGAAGATGAGTATTATGGATGCACGTCTTTTACTCAACATAATGCACTGTGACATTTTACGAAGATGAGTGTTATGGATGCACGTCTTTTACTCAACATAATGCACTGTGACATTCTAGAAGATGAGCATTACGGATGCACGTCTTTTACTCAACATAATGCACTGTAACATTTTACGAAGATGAGTGTTATGGATGCACGTCTTTTACTCAACATAATGCACTGTGACATTCTAGAAGATGAGTATTACGGATGCACGTCTTTTACTCAACATAATGCACTGTGACATTCTAGAAGATGAGCATTATGGATGCACGTCTTTTACTCAACATAATGCATTGTGACATTCTAGAAGATGAGTGTTATGGATGCACGTCTTTTACTCAACATAATGCACTGTGACATTCTAGAAGATGAGTATTACGGATGCACGTCTTTTACTCAACATAATGCACTGTGACATTCTAGAAGATGAGTATTACGGATGCACGTCTTTTACTCAACATAATGCACTGTGACATTCTAGAAGATGAGCATTATGGATGCACGTCTTTTACTCAACATCATGCATTGTGACATTCTAGAAGATGTGACATTCTAGAAGATGAGTGTTATGGATGCACGTCTTTTACTCAACATAATGCACTGTGACATTCTAGAAGATGAGCATTATGGATGCACGTCTTTTACTCAACATAATGCATTGTGACATTCTAGAAGATGAGTATTATGGATGCACGTCTTTTACTCAACATAATGCATTGTGACATTCTAGAAGACGAGTATTATGGATGCACGTCTTTTACTCAACATAATGCATTGTGACATTCTAGAAGATGAGTGTTATGGATGCACGTCTTTTACTCAACGCAATGCACTGTGACATTCTAGAAGATGAGTATTATGGATGCACGTCTTTTACTCAACATAATGCACTGTGACATTCTAGAAGATGAGTATTACGGATGCACGTCTTTTACTGAACATAATACACTGTGACATTCTAGAAGATGAGCATTATGGATGCACGTCTTTTACTCAACATAATGCATTGTGACATTCTAGAAGATGAGTGTTATGGATGCACGTCTTTTACTCAACATAATGCACTGTGACATTCTAGAAGATGAGTATTACGGATGCACGTCTTTTACTCAACATAATGCACTGTGACATTCTAGAAGATGAGCATTATGGATGCACGTCTTTTACTCAACATAATGCACTGTGACATTCTAGAAGATGAGCATTATGGATGCACGTCTTTTACTGAACATAATGCATTGTGACATTCTAGAAGATGAGTGTTATGGATGCACGTCTTTTACTCAACATAATGCACTGTGACATTCTAGAAGATGAGTATTACGGATGCACGTCTTTTACTCAACATAATGCACTGTGACATTCTAGAAGATGAGCATTACGGATGCACGTCTTTTACTCAACATAATGCACTGTAACATTTTACGAAGATGAGTGTTATGGATGCACGTCTTTTACTCAACATAATGCACTGTGACATTCTAGAAGATGAGTATTACGGATGCTCGTCCTTTACTCAACATAATGCACTGTGACATTCTAGAAGATGAGCATTATGGATGCACGTCTTTTACTCAACATAATGCATTGTGACATTCTAGAAGATGAGTGTTATGGATGCACGTCTTTTACTCAACGCAATGCACTGTGACATTCTAGAAGATGAGTATTATGGATGCACGTCTTTTACTCAACATAATGCATTGTGACATTCTAGAAGATGAGTGTTATGGATGCACGTCTTTTACTCAACGCAATGCACTGTGACATTCTAGAAGATGAGTATTATGGATGCACGTCTTTTACTCAACATAATGCACTGTGACATTTTACGAAGATGAGTGTTATGGATGCACGTCTTTTACTCAACATAATGCACTGTGACATTCTAGAAGATGAGCATTACGGATGCACGTCTTTTACTCAACATAATGCACTGTAACATTTTACGAAGATGAGTGTTATGGATGCACGTCTTTTACTCAACATAATGCACTGTGACATTCTAGAAGATGAGTATTACGGATGCACGTCTTTTACTCAACATAATGCACTGTGACATTCTAGAAGATGAGCATTATGGATGCACGTCTTTTACTCAACATAATGCATTGTGACATTCTAGAAGATGAGTGTTATGGATGCACGTCTTTTACTCAACATAATGCACTGTGACATTCTAGAAGATGAGTATTACGGATGCACGTCTTTTACTCAACATAATGCACTGTGACATTCTAGAAGATGAGTATTACGGATGCACGTCTTTTACTCAACATAATGCACTGTGACATTCTAGAAGATGAGCATTATGGATGCACGTCTTTTACTCAACATAATGCATTGTGACATTCTAGAAGATGTGACATTCTAGAAGATGAGTGTTATGGATGCACGTCTTTTACTCAACATAATGCACTGTGGCATTCTAGAAGATGAGCATTATGGATGCACGTCTTTTACTCAACATAATGCATTGTGACATTCTAGAAGATGTGACATTCTAGAAGATGAGTATTATGGATGCACGTCTTTTACTCAACATAATGCATTGTGACATTCTAGAAGATGAGTATTATGGATGCACGTCTTTTACTCAACATAATGCATTGTGACATTCTAGAAGATGAGTGTTATGGATGCACGTCTTTTACTCAACGCAATGCACTGTGACATTCTACAAGATGAGTATTATGGATGCACGTCTTTTACTCAACATAATGCACTGTGACATTCTAGAAGATGAGTATTACGGATGCACGTCTTTTACTCAACATAATGCACTATGACATTCTAGAAGATGAGCATTATGGATGCACGTCTTTTACTCAACATAATGCATTGTGACATTCTAGAAGATGAGTGTTATGGATGCACGTCTTTTACTCAACATAATGCACTGTGACATTCTAGAAGATGAGTATTACGGATGCACGTCTTTTACTCAACATAATGCACTGTGACATTCTAGAAGATGAGCATTATGGATGCACGTCTTTTACTCAACATAATGCACTGTGACATTCTAGAAGATGAGTATTACGGATGCACGTCTTTTACTCAACATAATGCACTGTGACATTCTAGAAGATGAGCATTATGGATGCACGTCTTTTACTCAACATAATGCATTGTGACATTCTAGAAGATGAGTGTTATGGATGCACGTCTTTTACTCAACGCAATGCACTGTGACATTCTAGAAGATGAGTATTATGGATGCACGTCTTTTACTCAACATAATGCACTGTGACATTTTACGAAGATGAGTGTTATGGATGCACGTCTTTTACTCAACATAATGCACTGTGACATTCTAGAAGATGAGCATTACGGATGCACGTCTTTTACTCAACATAATGCACTGTAACATTTTACGAAGATGAGTGTTATGGATGCACGTCTTTTACTCAACATAATGCACTGTGACATTCTAGAAGATGAGTATTACGGATGCACGTCTTTTACTCAACATAATGCACTGTGACATTCTAGAAGATGAGCATTATGGATGCACGTCTTTTACTCAACATAATGCATTGTGACATTCTAGAAGATGAGTGTTATGGATGCACGTCTTTTACTCAACATAATGCACTGTGACATTCTAGAAGATGAGTATTACGGATGCACGTCTTTTACTCAACATAATGCACTGTGACATTCTAGAAGATGAGTATTACGGATGCACGTCTTTTACTCAACATAATGCACTGTGACATTCTAGAAGATGAGCATTATGGATGCACGTCTTTTACTCAACATCATGCATTGTGACATTCTAGAAGATGTGACATTCTAGAAGATGAGTGTTATGGATGCACGTCTTTTACTCAACATAATGCACTGTGACATTCTAGAAGATGAGCATTATGGATGCACGTCTTTTACTCAACATAATGCATTGTGACATTCTAGAAGATGAGTATTATGGATGCACGTCTTTTACTCAACATAATGCATTGTGACATTCTAGAAGATGAGTATTATGGATGCACGTCTTTTACTCAACATAATGCATTGTGACATTCTAGAAGATGAGTGTTATGGATGCACGTCTTTTACTCAACGCAATGCACTGTGACATTCTAGAAGATGAGTATTATGGATGCACGTCTTTTACTCAACATAATGCACTGTGACATTCTAGAAGATGAGTATTACGGATGCACGTCTTTTACTGAACATAATACACTGTGACATTCTAGAAGATGAGCATTATGGATGCACGTCTTTTACTCAACATAATGCATTGTGACATTCTAGAAGATGAGTGTTATGGATGCACGTCTTTTACTCAACATAATGCACTGTGACATTCTAGAAGATGAGTATTACGGATGCACGTCTTTTACTCAACATAATGCACTGTGACATTCTAGAAGATGAGCATTATGGATGCACGTCTTTTACTCAACATAATGCACTGTGACATTCTAGAAGATGAGCATTATGGATGCACGTCTTTTACTGAACATAATGCATTGTGACATTCTAGAAGATGAGTGTTATGGATGCACGTCTTTTACTCAACATAATGCACTGTGACATTCTAGAAGATGAGTATTACGGATGCACGTCTTTTACTCAACATAATGCACTGTGACATTCTAGAAGATGAGCATTACGGATGCACGTCTTTTACTCAACATAATGCACTGTAACATTTTACGAAGATGAGTGTTATGGATGCACGTCTTTTACTCAACATAATGCACTGTGACATTCTAGAAGATGAGTATTACGGATGCTCGTCCTTTACTCAACATAATGCACTGTGACATTCTAGAAGATGAGCATTATGGATGCACGTCTTTTACTCAACATAATGCATTGTGACATTCTAGAAGATGAGTGTTATGGATGCACGTCTTTTACTCAACGCAATGCACTGTGACATTCTAGAAGATGAGTATTATGGATGCACGTCTTTTACTCAACATAATGCATTGTGACATTCTAGAAGATGAGTGTTATGGATGCACGTCTTTTACTCAACGCAATGCACTGTGACATTCTAGAAGATGAGTATTATGGATGCACGTCTTTTACTCAACATAATGCACTGTGACATTTTACGAAGATGAGTGTTATGGATGCACGTCTTTTACTCAACATAATGCACTGTGACATTCTAGAAGATGAGCATTACGGATGCACGTCTTTTACTCAACATAATGCACTGTAACATTTTACGAAGATGAGTGTTATGGATGCACGTCTTTTACTCAACATAATGCACTGTGACATTCTAGAAGATGAGTATTACGGATGCACGTCTTTTACTCAACATAATGCACTGTGACATTCTAGAAGATGAGCATTATGGATGCACGTCTTTTACTCAACATAATGCATTGTGACATTCTAGAAGATGAGTGTTATGGATGCACGTCTTTTACTCAACATAATGCACTGTGACATTCTAGAAGATGAGTATTACGGATGCACGTCTTTTACTCAACATAATGCACTGTGACATTCTAGAAGATGAGTATTACGGATGCACGTCTTTTACTCAACATAATGCACTGTGACATTCTAGAAGATGAGCATTATGGATGCACGTCTTTTACTCAACATAATGCATTGTGACATTCTAGAAGATGTGACATTCTAGAAGATGAGTGTTATGGATGCACGTCTTTTACTCAACATAATGCACTGTGGCATTCTAGAAGATGAGCATTATGGATGCACGTCTTTTACTCAACATAATGCATTGTGACATTCTAGAAGATGAGTATTATGGATGCACGTCTTTTACTCAACATAATGCATTGTGACATTCTAGAAGATGAGTATTATGGATGCACGTCTTTTACTCAACATAATGCATTGTGACATTCTAGAAGATGAGTGTTATGGATGCACGTCTTTTACTCAACGCAATGCACTGTGACATTCTAGAAGATGAGTATTATGGATGCACGTCTTTTACTCAACATAATGCACTGTGACATTCTAGAAGATGAGTATTACGGATGCACGTCTTTTACTCAACATAATGCACTATGACATTCTAGAAGATGAGCATTATGGATGCACGTCTTTTACTCAACATAATGCATTGTGACATTCTAGAAGATGAGTGTTATGGATGCACGTCTTTTACTCAACATAATGCACTGTGACATTCTAGAAGATGAGTATTACGGATGCACGTCTTTTACTCAACATAATGCACTGTGACATTCTAGAAGATGAGCAATATGGATGCACGTCTTTTACTCAACATAATGCACTGTGACATTCTAGAAGATGAGCATTATGGATGCACGTCTTTTACTCAACATAATGCATTGTGACATTCTAGAAGATGAGTGTTATGGATGCACGTCTTTTACTCAACATAATGCACTGTGACATTCTAGAAGATGAGTATTACGGATGCACGTCTTTTACTCAACATAATGCACTGTGACATTCTAGAAGATGAGCATTACGGATGCACGTCTTTTACTCAACATAATGCACTGTAACATTTTACGAAGATGAGTGTTATGGATGCACGTCTTTTACTCAACATAATGCACTGTGACATTCTAGAAGATGAGTATTACGGATGCACGTCTTTTACTCAACATAATGCACTGTGACATTCTAGAAGATGAGCATTATGGATGCACGTCTTTTACTCAACATAATGCATTGTGACATTCTAGAAGATGAGTGTTATGGATGCACGTCTTTTACTCAACGCAATGCACTGTGACATTCTAGAAGATGAGTATTATGGATGCACGTCTTTTACTCAACATAATGCACTGCGACATTTTACGAAGATGAGCATTATGGATGCACGTCTTTTACTCAACATAATGCATTGTGACATTTTACGAAGATGAGCATTATGGATGCACGTCTTTTACTCAACATAATGCATTGTGACATTCTAGAAGATGAGTGTTATGGATGCACGTCTTTTACTCAACGCAATGCACTGTGACATTTTACGAAGATGAGTATTATGGATGCACGTCTTTTACTCAACATAATGCATTGTGACATTTTACGAAGACGAGTATTATGGGCTACAGATTTTATGCTCAGCATAATGTACAGTGACATTCAAGAAAGATGAGTATTATGGGATACAGGTCCTATACTAAAAATAATGCTCTGCGACATTCTAGAAAAATGAGTATTATGGGTTACAGGCCATTTATTCAAGACTAGAGAAGCTTTCAATACCTTCGGCGTCTTTAGGTTTCTGGGTGGGGATGAGGGCTCACATTAACTTACCGATTTAATATTTTTTATCAGAAGATAAAAAAAAAAAACAATCAGCTAAAGTCATGGATTGAGTAAGATCATATTTCTACACATTAGAGCAGGATATTTTCTCAAGCTTAATTTGGGTTTGAGATTTTTTCCCCCAAAACAAGCACAGCGCCCCCTTCCTTGTCATTGCCGAAAGTTAAATAATCGGTACCATACCTGTTTTAGCTTTTCAGAGAATACAAGCTGGAAGCAAGTGAGTCGCGGCCATGCCAAAGACAACAGGTAAAGGATCAGTGAAAATGGTTTAGGGGAAACTTTGCCAAGTAGAAAGGAAACATGTTATTTTAATAGGTATACTGCCTTAAGGACAACAGCAAGGTTGTGTGCCTGTTTGCTTTGTAAGTAGAGATTACCATTCCTTTTGATGTACTTCAAACACATAGTTAATGTAAGCAACTCCCCGGGCAGTGTGCAATAAGCCTTCACTACGAATCAAATTTATCCCTGCCCCCCCCCCCCCCCCCTTCAGGAACAGTCCAGAAAATATACGTCTGTTGTGAACAAAAGGTGGAATTAATTAGATTTAACGAAAAAGAGCTAATCGGAATGAAGAAAACACCAGATTTAATATAAAAAATCAATAAGAATGAAGAAAACATAAGTAGCATGTCAGAAATTATACCGCTTTTTTAAATCGGAAAAACTACTTCATTTTTTTTAAACGAATACGTACTGGCTACAGAAATCCACATTCGGTTCTGATCCAGAGTTTTGCTTTTTCCGCTGGGTTGAAACTTGACTGGAAAGACATTCCTATAATTTTCACCATTGGTAACCGTTCTTATAAAAACGAAAAGTGTATATCATGAGGAAGGTTTAATTAAGATTTTGATATCTAATGATGAAACTGATATGGGTTTAAGAGTGCATATCTAGGCCTTAGGCCAATTTGCGTGTCATGAGAAAGATTGCAATCTTCGCATGGCGCATTCTTTTTCTGAAATTCAGATGTAAAGTTGTTTTTTTTTAAAATTAAAAGGTGAATCGATAAACAGTTTAATCTGTATCTACATTATGATAATTGTCAACAACTTTGTTCGGAGAGAGAGAGAGAGAGAGAGAGAGAAAGCCCGCCAATAAAATTGGGCTGTCATGATATAACTGAAATGTTAAAAGTGGCGTTAAACGCCTAGAAACCACCATTAAAACAGGCTGCAGTGATAAAACTCAGATATTGCGGGAAGTAGCGTTAACAGCTACAAATCAAATCAAATCTAGAATTACATATGATTCAATATGGCATCACACTTATCTTACTGTAAAAGAGCATCTTGCACATTGGTAAGGAAAGTCTTTTAAGGAGATTGGAATTCTTTAATTAAAATAGAATCCCAAGAAAATCCCTATTAACAGACATACATGCCAAATAGTGAAATGGGCGCGGGAATAAATGATGGACACTTTAAATTGTTTTAATGTCTGGCATCTGGCTAAAGATAAGAAAAGATAAATTCGAAACGTATTTATAGTCATTGTAATTACAAGTTTCCCTTTAGCAAGTGAGGAAGACATATACTCATTGCCAGTGCAATATGTTTAACATTAGTAATGTGACACAAAATCGTATCAAAATAATGTGTAGTAATGTGACACAAAATCGTATCAAAATAAGGTGTATTCATTTAGAGTTACAGAATTACAAAATAGAACAATATCTTGTTCAAACAATAGCTAAGAAAGGATTGTGTTTGCTTTCAGTTGACTGTCCAAAAGTGTTATTTTCACAGATATTTCTAGATGTTCTTAATTTGTTTTTTTCTAATATACTGGACTGAAATTAAAATTCTTTGTCGTATTAATAAAACACTGCTCAAAGATCATCTTTCACTGAGATAAGAAAAGGAAAGATAACCCGTTCTCGTCCAAATATGTTCTGCGCTGGGCTGTATCTTGTTTTAAAAGACATCCTATTAAAACCTAAACTGGATATAACACAACTGAGTTTATTAATAACATTAATACTAATGAAGTGCCACGTCCATATGAAATATCACTCTGCCTGGATGTGAAAGCATTAAATCAGAGTGTTCCGTATGAAGTCGCCGGGGAACCCAAAGTAGTGAAAGCTCGTTACGGATTGAGTCTAGGAGACACTAGAAACGGTTTTGGAAAATGATAACTTTACCTTTGTCGGAAAACAGTATGTGCAAGCTGAGGGCATAAAACATTAGGATCACAACTTGGAATGAATTATACGAGTAACTGCATGGGAGAATGGGACGGCAAACGGTTTCAACAATTAAAAGAGCTACCAATATCATATTGGCGATTTGTTGACGACGTTAAGAGCTTCTGGAACCATAGACTTCGTGAGCTCAATTATTTTTTTACAGCGAATTCAATGCATCAAACAATTCTTTGTATGAATAGTAGTAGGGAACACTCCGACATTCCTAGAAAAAAGTTATATATCAAACCCGACTGTAACTAAATATATCTCGATTTTAAATTACCTCATATAGAAGCTATGAAACTGACAATGCATTACTGACTTCGAATATGAAGAAAACGAATTTTCTTGGAAGGAAAAGATTGCAATAAACATTGAGAGAGAACAATACGTGACTTTTGTGATGCGCGACCATCGTTTGCAATTAGTGGAGAAACAAACATAAAAGGTTTGTACGTTTGATGGAAATTATTATTTTAAGAAGAAATAAAAACCTTGAAGTGAAAATGGACTGTCTACCACTTGTTTTGACATTCTTTCAAGGACTTACAAATACGCACAAAGTACTAAAGAACTAAGAGCTCTCTGTCAGAGCTACCAAAAGAAATCTGTCCAAATCTGCTAAATTCAATTTTCAAGTGAGATAAAATTCTAAGGGACATTTTAGTTCACAAGAAGCTCAATCTATAGTTTCACAAGAGAATGTATGTTAACCCTGCGAGAAGGAATATTCATTATGTATATACATAATGAAATTCAATCATTTTTACGGGACAAACGGAAAACAATAGAGAATCTAAGTCAATACAAGACTTTTACTCTCGATTGTCGAAGGCATGTAGATAAACGGTCTATGTAAGATAAACAGGATATTCTTTATACAAAAAAAAAAAAAAAAAAACATACAATTAAACCTTTCTTAAATTAGAACTAGAAAATGAGGATGATCTTGTTTGTAAAGCGTTTTAACACAAACAGGAATCATTCTCGATCAAGGAGCTAACCACCTTGTCTCCAACAGAACAAAGCGCCCAGTCTGAAATGTATTGACAGTTCCCGTCACATGCAGCGTACATTTGATTTCTGACGTGACGATCTTGTTGTTTGTATTCATAAGTTACTAATGAAAGACGAATTTTCCGAATCGTATTTGCTCTCAAAAAGACACACGCATACACACACACACAGAGGCACAAACACACCCCCAATATGTTTTCTTTCTAAATATGCAAGGTGCGCCATTAAGTTACATTTAAGCGACAAGTCCTAAGTGTATGTATGTATGTATGTATGTATGTGTCGACCTTTCCAGTGGCATAAGTGGTTAGACCGTCGCCTCGGTATAAGAACATCTCGAGTAGCGATATGAGTGAAAATTGTTAAAGGTACCTTACAAATCTAAGTCACAAATAGACACACACAAACACACACACACACACATAGGCAAATACACAGGCATACACACACACAAAATTTTGTCTTTCTAAATATGCAATATGCGCCAAATCTAATTTTTTTTAAAATGATCTATATGCCATCATTCCTGTTCGCACATTTTAACATAAATTATAATTCTTGCAAAACATATATAAAACACAATATGCCCTAAATGCTGTATGAAGAATCTACATTAAGCGACAAATCCTGAGTGTATGTATGTATGTATGTATGTATGTATGTATGTATGTATGTATACATGCATATATGTATGTATACATGCATGTATGTATGTATGTATGTATGTATGTATGTACGCTCGCACGCATGTACGTATGTGTTTGTGTGCTTTGAATTGCAGTGTGGCAGTTTAATGTGATATCCATCAGTGGGGCATCATGCTCCAGACAGGTAGCATGATGTTCCACCCAGTCACATTATCCTGACACCAGGCCGACCAGTCCGAACACTAACCTCTTAATGCTGAGCGCCAAGCGAGGCATCTATTGGTACCACTTTTATAAGTCTTTGGTCTGACTCAGCCGGGGATCGAACCCACGACCTCCCGCACCCGATGCGTACGCACTAGCCCTTAGGCCACCGGAGCGGTCCTGGTTTCAGGTGGTACATGATGCTATATGTCTGCGTTATAATGTGCCAGTGCTGAACATAGTATGAACTGCCACAATGCAGACATCGTAGCGATATGAGTGAAAAATTGTTAAAGGTACCTTAAAAATCCAAATCACAAACAGACACACACACATACACAACTTTTTGTTTATGAGGGCAGGGTACTTTATGACTTTATAGCTTCCTTCTGAGTCTCCGTATTAAATGACTTCATCCAGGCGCAGTGAAACTGGCAATGCCCTATGGACTTAGAATACTATGCAAGCCGATTTGCTTGGAAGATGATTACAGGAAATATCGATAGGGAACAATATGTAATTTGCGAAACGCGCAACCATCCTTTGAGATTAATAGAGATACAAGCATAAAAGGTTTATGCGTTGGATGGAAATAATTATTTTAAGAACAAACCTAAAGTGAAAATTGGCGTGCTACCACATGTTGTGACATTTTCCCAAGGATTAAAAGTTGTCAAGTTGATAGGAAGAGAAGGAACGTTCCCGAAGGAGTAAAGATAACATGTTTTCTGTCAATTTATTGTAATTATTGTCCATGATTATACATGCTTTAGATAAAAGAATGAGCTCCTTTAGAAAAAATATCTGTTCCAGATAAGATGGTTTGTGTAGCTAAATGGCCACGGTTTAAAGCTTGGAATTACAAAACAGCTAATTTGAAGAGAAAAAAACATTGTTTTGTTTACAGTTACATTAGAAATTGCAATACTTATTACCGAATTACACAGCACAGGTCAGACATTTTCTTTCAATGGAATCTTTATTTTTGAGAATACGAAAAATATTACTGAGCATAAACCTTTGTAAAATGTATTCATTTTCTTACAAGTATTTGTCCTGAAAACGGTGAATGTACGTGAATATATATATATATATATATATATATATATATATATATATATATATATATATATATATATATACGTGTAGTGGACAATCAATAGTCTTTCCAGAGAGTAATGAAAGTGCGGAAGTTGTTATCTTTGAAAGAGATCTTAACATATAACCATGCTTGTGCTAATAAACTACAATTCAGTCTAAAGAACGATTTCTCCTGTAATATTAATCTGTCGGCGTTAAAAGCAAGACAGTTTCCACTTTGATTTGGAAAGTACATCTGCAAGATGCTATATCTGATTCTAACGCTCCTCGAGGAGTCAAGAAAGAACACCTTCATGAATTTCAGAGAAACGTGTTAGATAAAGCAATAAATTGACAGATGTTTTTATCAGAAAACACAAATGAAGTACTCCAATAAATAATAAACTGAATAATCTTACAGGAGTTTCACGTTTACAGATCAATAGATTACTAGAAAATATACTGGTCTCAGGAATTACCCACAATTCATCATTTTGATGATAACATTGTGCATACATACATTCATACATACATACATACATACATGCATACATGCATACATACATACATACATGTATGTATGTATGTATGTATGTACGTAGATTTTCTATGCTTAACACATTTAATTACATGACGAAGGGAGTGTATTGTAGGTCATTTCTTAGCATCTTTCTTATCTGTCTTTCTATTTGTCCCTCGATCAGTAAAAGTACAGGCTGGACAACGGACGCATCTACCTCAATGGGCTAAACCGCAACACTTTTTTGTCTCCAAAGTTAGGCAAGTATGGCGCAAAATATATAAATTACGTTAGACAAGTAATGCGCTTTCTATAAAAATTGCTCTTTGCATACGCATGATGTATGCTCGACGCTTAATGCTTTACAGTGGTTTTGTTCAAGTATAAAGACTGAGTGATTTACCAAATATGTCCATGCGTATCTGATATTAAAATTAATAATTTGAAAATGTATTCGAATGTTTTCTGTGCACAAGAAATTTTCACAGCCGTATTCAAGTGTTTATGAGGTAGAGCGTACTTGATTCTGTTAAGTGGTATTTTGAAAAGGGTTGAAGTGTTTATCAGACAGAGTGTGCTTGATTCCATTAAGTGGTATTTTTTTTAAAGGTTGCAGGGGATAGTTTCGTAATTGGCCTCTGTCAAAAGTTCTTAACTTAGGCTACGATGTGACTGTTTTTTTAAATAGATATTATTGTTCATATTTGTGAATTAAGTGTTTCGGGCTTGCGTTGTTCTTGAAACTTATGTGAGGCATGTACACCTCCTATAGTGACTTAGCAGTATGCAGACAGTGAAATACCAATAGTCGGCGAGGAAGAAGAGCTGGCTATCCATATCAGTAGACATGCAGGTTTAAGGTAAGTAGTATATATGGACATATAAAACAGTTAATTTTATTATATGTTCTCTACATTTTTTTCTCAGTACTGACCTTTCCACTGTATGACAATCAATACAAATCATATGTTAATCTAACATACCTTCAAAGATGACTTCACGGTAAAGTTCTCGTCAAAGGTTGACCTGCTCTTTTTTGAGATGCTGGACTGTCAACAGAGCAAGATGTAAACAGAACACAGATTTCAATTCCGGATCATCACAAAGGCCTTATTACTCACTGTGCACTGTCGCCGAAATACACACAGACAGCAACACACTGAGCTCATATTCTCAAGAATACCTTTAAATCCCTACCCAAAAAACATACATAAAACTCTTCTATCACCACCAAAATGAGAGAGGAAAACATGTTCTAAAAATAGACTAGAACTACATTCGTCGGTACTGAACTGGAAGTATTAATTGTGACGCAATTCCATATCCAAAACGGCTCGGACGGCAACTATTTTGAATTGCTTCAAGTGTGTTAGAGCACAGTGGTTTTCAGAATTGTCACGTAAGAAAAGAGCTTTTGTTTGCACTCTGAGCATCACTTAATAGTCGGACGAGCAAAATTTGGGGTTGGGGTGCATACAATTATTTCGCTATGAACTGCCATTGACTTCTCAGGTCAAGTGAATAATAACTGTACGTAACTGAAAATAACAGTACCTTATTTAGATAGCCGTCTCGTTGGCTTGCTGATACCACCAAGAGAAATTTATCAATCAAGGTATTTATTTGCTTGATGTTATTATACTTTTCTAGATGAAATCAGTAGAGTTTGCCTAGACGGACAAAGGAAAGTACCAAAGTCACATTGACTACTATCATGAAAGTTCAGTTACTAAGACAAAACTCAATCGACGTAGCAACTACTTACTTCAAACAAAATGAATATTTTCAATAAATTTGAAAGACCTTAATTAAACAGTTTACCTACACTTTCTACCAGAAGACAAGAAAATAATTTCGCGCAGAAGGATTTTATTTTGGTAACATAGATGTCTAGCAGCAGAAGGACATTGGTGATATGCAAGCATATAAAATTACAACGATGGATACAAATTCATTTTGCAAGTTATGAAATTGTTTTCCGAAATACGCACGTGAAGAAAAAGTGGAAACAAAAATGGAAGTTAACGCTCATAGAGAAATAATGTAACAGAGAGAGAAAAAATGATACATTATGACCTTAAATTTAAAAGTTGCGGATCTGCTGAAAATGGCAGGTTCAATGTCACGTTAAAGACTGGAATGTGGAAGTATTTCACACACATTGAAATCAGAAAAGTGATACCTCGTTTTGCGAAGTCTACTGCATGATAAATTAGCACTACCAGCGATCAATAAACATGACTCTGGCTGAAGCTAGGTCACTCAAAAGCATATTAACATTGTTGATAAATCTGTTAGGCGGGTGGTACATTTGAAACGTATACATTCAAGACGAAAAGTGAGAATTAGAAAATACACAACAGTATTTTTTAGATAAGGCTACCTTACTAGGATAGTAGAAGAAATCTGTAAAAGCAGATATGCGCTTTTAGGCAATGAAGCTGTTTACAATCTGGAAGACTTGTACTTTAAGTCAATCAGTTCGTTTGCAAACTGGAAGACTGTAACAAGGTAACAGGGTGGGATTTTCGGATTCACAACAGAACACTTTTGACGATGATATAAATACAATGTTCAATAATGAATGGCCGTGAATGAGCAATTAATTATGAATATGTGCTTGTATATATAAATCCAAATATTGGATTTAGATAACATAAGAACGCACATACTTAATGATGAAAAATACAAATAAATTAATTTAGCAAATACAAAGATAAGAGGTGAATGGTTCACATAGATTTGACAATGAAACCATGGATATAGTTTACTCAGGTAGTAACCAATGTAAAATTTTACTCGTGTAGTAAAATGAATTCACTCAGGTAGTGAAATTATGGTAATAAAAAAGGGATAGATATACAACTTATCTTTACAGTCCCGAAATATACAATGGGTTTTAAGAACCCCAAAATTAACCCACGACTAACAGATTAAATGTAAGGAGACACACTCCGTCATCAGTACACTTTGTTTCATCTCCACGGCTGCTACAGTTCAGCTTCACAGCTGCTACAGTTAATTCATGTGGTTCGCTTTACAGCTTGTACCACGTTGACCCCGATCACTGATAACTTTGAATGCTCGGGTCACTCTGGTCACTCTAGACACCCTAGATACTATGGACACTCCAGACAGCTCTACACAGCTCTACACACTCCAGACACTCGGAACACTTCGAACACTCGGAACATTAGACCTTCCGGACATTAGATACTCCGGACATTAGACACTCTGGACATTAGACAGCTAAAAATATAGCCAATACCGTGTATTTTACATGACACGGGCATAATAACGTAATGACGTTATACAAGGTAAGTTATACATATTACATTATCAGCAAAATAATTACAAAATGACAGGTTCAAAAGTAAACCTAACCCTGCTCGATAAGAATCCTACTATATTAAACAGTTCTTTAAAAAATGTAGCTTTAGATTACTAATATAAATCCCTTGCTAAGTCGAAAACAAGAATAGAACTATGTGCATTTTAAAGGCGTACACCAAAGCTACATAACAAACATTAAAAAATAAACGTTGTAATACAGTAGTTATAACTTACAGACTAGAAATTACTAAACCTACATACCTCTACAGCTGAAGATGTGCATGTCCATGAAGCAGACTGCTGATTGAAAAGACTTATCCGTATTGTAAATAGATTTATGTACGGTGATGAATTTATACACAGACATAGTCTGTGCATTGTAGGCATTCGGTTCGTCCCATCGAGAGCACTTCGCACGTGCGCCATGGGATGAACCGAACTCATTATTTCGAAAAACGACAAAGTATATATAAATCACCTTCGGGTAACGTTGTACACATAAAAAACGAAACCCGAGTACATGTATTCAATAAATAAAATAATTTAATTCCGTGACAAAGACTTCAAATGAGAAGATATGGATGCTAAATGTTATGAAAAAGAGTTATTACAATATTATTAAAGTTATTACGGTTCGTATTAAAGCGTCATTTACAGGAATTATTGAAAGGTTGTTCACTTATTGTTAAAGAGTTATTGCAGTCATTATTAAAGACTTAGTACAGCAATTATCAAACATGTATTACAATTATTTATAAAGAATTTTTATACAGTTATAATGACAGATTTATTACAGTTGTTATTAAAAAAGTTATCACAGTTATTTTTGCAGATTTATTAAATTTATTATCAAATTTTACTACAGCTTTCAATACAGACATATTTCAGCTCTTATTAGAGTTATTACAGTTATTATTATAGATTTATTACATTTATTATCAAATTGATACAACAGCTATTAATAAAGACGTAGTGCAGCTCTTATTAAAGAGTTATTACAGCTATTATTAAAGAGTTATTACAGCTATTATTAAAGAGTTATTACAGCTCTTATTAAAGAGTTATTACAGCTATTATTAAAGAGTTATTAATTATTGTGGCAGGTTTTACAATTATTATTAAATATTTATTAAAGTTATCATTACTAATTTGTTACAGTCATTATTAAAGAGATACTACAGTTGTTATTAAAGAAATATTAGAGTTGTTATTAAAGAGTTATTATTAAATGTAATATTTCTTTTACAGAAAAGATGACATAGCATTGGCCATCTTTCATAACACAACCGATTTAGCGATAAAAGTATATTAGTTAAATAGAAAGAATAGAATCTTTCAGAAGTAGGGAACAAGCTGAAAATATACGGTGGAAAACGGCAAAAACCGCAGCAGCAGAAATTAGAACTGTTGCAGGAAGCAAATACATGGGATATGTCAGTCTACATGGGCATGAATCTTTTTTCCTGACGTCGTTCAGACATCCCTTAGCCCTGATGTTGTCATTTGGTCATCAGCTGTACCAAAAATGATCCTGGTGGAACTTACTGTGTCGTGGCAAGAGGGGACACAAGAGGTTCATGAGAGAAAGAGAACGAAGTACCAAGATTTGGTAGAGTCTTAAATGAGCTACTGCTAAAACAAGATCAGAAATACCCAACAAACCCGCTATAAACGTATTGCTGCTAAACAAGTACCGAAATAAACAATCATCCAGCTGTAAACGTACTTCTGCTAAAAGAAGCACATAAATAAGCAACCATCCAGCTGTAAACGTACTACTGCTAAAACAAGTACAGAAATAAACAACCATCCAGCTGTAAACTTCCTAGTGCCAAAACAAGTACAAAAATAAACAACCAGCAAGCTGTAAACGTACTACTGCTAAAACAATACACAAAAAAATCAACCATCCAGGTGTAAACTTACTAGTGCCAAAACAAGTACAGAAATAAACCACTTTCCAGCTGTAAACGCACAACAGTTAAACAAGTTCAGAAATAAACAATGAATCAGCTGTAAAGGTACTACTGCTGAAACAAGTACAGAAATAAACAACCATCCAGCTGTAAACGTACTTCTGCTAAAACACAGAAAAAACAATCATCCAGCTGTAAATTTACTAGTGCCAATTCAGTCACAAAATAAACAACCATCTAGCTGTAAACATACTACTGCTAAACAAGTACAGAAATAAACACTCATCCAGCTGTAAACTTACTATTTCCAAAACAAGTAAAGAAAAGAAAAACCACCCAACTGTACACATACTACAGCCAAAACAAGTACTGAAAGAAACTACCATACAGCTGTAAACTTACTAGTGCCAAAACAAGTACTGAAATAAATAGTCATCCAACTGTAAACTTACTATTTCCAAAATAAGTAGAGAAAAGAAAAACCATCCAGCTGTAAACGTACTACAGCCGAAAAAAATACCGAAAGAAACTACCATACAGCTGTAAACTTACTATTTCCAAAACAAGTACTGAAATAAACAGTCATCCAACTGTAAACTTACTATTTCCAAAACAAGCAGAGAAAGAAAAACCATCCAGCTGTAAACGTACTACAGCCGAAAAAAATACCGAAAGAAACTACCATACAGCTGTAAACTTACTATTTCCAAAACAAGTACTGAAATAAACAGTCATCCAACTGTAAACTTACTATTTCCAAAACAAGTACAGAAATAAACAACCATCCAGCTGTTTTCATATGACGGACTATTTACAGCAGTGATTTCAGAGCATGTTAATGATGTATTTCGGGCCAAACCAAACCAACAATTGGCAATATTTTCCTAATCTTCGATTTTGTCAAGTAAAATAACACAACCGTCATTTTGGAGAGGGCAACTGTTGAAATATTAATGACCACTGCTGTCGCTAGATTTGCTATTGTTACACCTGCGTTTTCTATGTTGGTCAATAATTAAGGGGTTCTTTTTTATATAAAAAAAGACCAAAAAGAAACTTTAAACACTTTCCAGCCGGTATGCAGTGAAATGATTTTGATGCTTCTGCTCCTTTTCGCTGAAGTCTTTTTTGTCCCAGTCTTTTTTATACACATTTTGCCATCATGTTTAATAGATTATTAATTTGTGCAGCATTTACATCGCCCCTTTTTGTCTTTGCTCCGGTATAGCGAATATTATTTTCACTGCCAGTGGAAGGCTCAGCTTTAAATTCTCCTCTGATATTTGTCAGTTAAAATTTGGCTTCTGATACCTGTTGACAAAACGGGTCATTTTGTTATAATGTTTTGTCATGTCTCAAATACCTTTAGTGGTTGCCTTAGAACTTCGTTATGGAGCATCTTATATAGGGTATTGAGGTCATGTATTAGGTTTTGTACCTACTATGTTGAAAAACGAATGATAAATAACTTTCTTTATGTACCTACTTTAATATTAGAATGCTCTCTGTCTTTACCGTCAATAAGATTTTATATATTTGACTGATGTAATAAATAATGCCAGAATGGATCGCCACCTAGACTAACTGATTTACTATCTGTAGTTTCTAACGTACACACTAAAAACTCATCTGAAAATAAGTCGCGGAGTAAAGTTCAAGATTTAGAGTGCTTTCGCTGAATTATCTTTACTGATTTTTCAATACCACAATTATAGCATTATGTAATCAATACCGTCCACATAACTTACTGATCTAGTATACTTTATTTTATATTTTATGATTATACTATCCTCATGACCATCTTCTCTACGATTCAGCGTCTTGCTAGTATACTATTTTGTCTTTCTTTTCAATTTGTAAAATATTCATTTCTAGTCCACCTTTGCTGCTGCTCTGCCATCATTTTATTTTTTTGATGTTTGATTTGTCGTGCCAAGTTTTCCGGAATTGTCAGTTATTCACTACTATCAAGCAATTAAGTTAATTATTTGCAGAGTTCGTAATTACCATTATTACTTGATCCCCACTTGATGAAAAACATCTGAGGAGTATTCAGTATCAATACGCATATGAGAGAAAATGTTGCTGTATGCTCAATTTAACTAAATTTAGGAATGATGTTTGCATAGGCAATAAATTCACTGAGTACCGTTACTGATCACTGCCATCTCTTCTCTGTCTGCGTGGGTTCGAGGCTCGGAGTCGGCGAATGTAGGTACGTGAGAAAGCTTGCCAGTAGCTTCTGGTGGTTGGATGTTTTTTCCGAGATTTTAAGCTTTCTTTCTGCACCAGTTGTACTGGCCGCCATACACAGCCAATCTAGCGACGAGAGATGGCGCTAAAGTCCATAACAACAACAATAACATCAATTTACTGAGATGTATTTACCTTGTTGGTTATGCTAGCTAAAGAAAATAACACTTAAATGACAAGGGTCACAACTTGTGAAATCGTTGACAGCAAGTACTGACAATCTGAAGCCAAGGACCATTGAAGTTAGTCTAATTCAATACTTGTGAAATGGTTCACGGCAAGTACTGACAATCTGATGTCAAGGATCATGGAAGTTATTGTGATAACCATACATTTCTATGCCTGTCCATCTTGTCTAGAAAGGGAAAGATTCACATTCAAGAGGCGTTAGACAGTGAACTTGAGTGTTGCTGAGTATGAGGTTATACTCGTGCAAAGCCTTCCAGTACTGTGAATGACCCTCGTGCATGGTTTGTCATCAGTAATATATGCAATTCGCATGCATCAAAATCCATTAGGAAGTTTCAACCCGAGATTAAGGACCTTTGTCACACTCGACGCTTTGCCAAGTGACGCAAAATTCTGATCCCGAGAGTGGAATTCGTCATCCAACACCGATGCATGATGAAGGCTTATTGTTTTCCATCATATTCTTGAATAAAAAAGGAAAGTCGAATTAAAAATGGCGTATAGTGCACATTTGCGCAATGTCAAAAGAGCAAACTGCCTGTTGAAATATCCCCTCCTTATGATCGAGTACAAACGTGCAGTGTAAAGTTTAGATTGAGTACAAACACGTATCGCCTTTCAAAATATAGTGGAGATCGTAGCGGTAATATTTAGAGCCCGAAGATGAACCGAAGATAATCTGCGCAACGACGCAAATGTTAACGGATATAAAAAAAAATTAGCATGCCGCCTTGCCTATTAGATTAAACGATGTAGACAACATAATATAAACACATATATTATGCGATTCAACTTTGCTCTATGATCGATTCATTTCATAAAGAATGAAACATATAAAGTTCAAAAAGTAACAATTACAAAATGGCTTCTTCGAATTCAGACTAGACCAAAGTATTGTATTAAACTTACGGTAAGTTACATTCGTATTTACGTTTGCGTTTACAGCTTTGTTTGATTTTAGTAATTATTTCATCATTATTAAATGTCAGTGTTGGAAAAATATATTTCTCAACCCGAATAATTAGCAATTTCTAGTGGCATTTATCATTATGTACAGTACTCAAGAGATTTTATGACAGCCTCGATTAGTTTCGAACAATGGCTCTTCCTTGATTTCTTAACGTAGGGAATTCCCTGATTAAAGTTAGGTATACGTGAGTAGTAATATGAGATATGAATGATGTTTTGTATTAGGTGTTTTATCTAATTCCAAATCAGTACAATAGTTTCCCTTTAGATTTAGTTTGATATACTTCTTCAAATTAGTACAACGGTGTCTATGTAAAGTTTTATCTTATGTACTTCTAAAACTTAGTGGAACGGTGTCTCTTTAGATTGCATCGGAGGTGTTTCTTAAAATCAGTGGAACAGGGTCCCTTTAGAGAGCTGGGGCCAGTTTTTATGTAAGAATTTAATGCCGGAATCAGTGACCTATTTTAAACAATCATAAAAAGTCAAATATACAAGTGAGGTCAAAAAGGTCCATATTTTTAGATACCAATATTAAAACAAAGCATAACAATATTATCCACTTGACCAAAGAAGTCAACGGCAGTTCATAGCAGAAGAAGTTTATGCACCACAATCCCAAATTTCTACCTGCAATTTTCATGTCCGAATGTCATTTTTGACAACATGTGATGCTCACAGTGTAAAGACAAGCCCTTTTCCTAGATCACAGTTCTGCAAAACAGTGTGTACTAAACAGGCTGATGAAATTGAAAATAGTTGTCATCCAAGCCGTTTTTGAGATATTCTACTTGCCTTGAACCCATGTGTTTACTGCTTTGGCAGGCTAGCTCTTCTTCCTAGCCGACTATTGGTATTTCACCATCAACATACTGCAGAGTAACTAGGGAAGATGTACATGCCTGACATCAATTTCAAGAACAACACAAGCCAGAAACACCTAGTTCACAAATATATCCATATATTTAAATAGTGAACAAAAGCAGCTGAAAAAGTCACGCCATAGTCTTAAGTTAAGAAACATTATCTATTAAGATGGTATAAAGGAAAATGTTTTGTGCGCAAAACTAGAAATGGTATGACGCGTTTAGAAAAGTGACTACTTTGCGGCAAAAATCACTGCATTATTTAATTTGTGAGTTATGACTGACTGCATTGCTTGAGAGATTTCAAATTGTTTGCAGCCTACAATACTTTTGGTCTTTGTTTACCACCATAGCATCAGGACAGAATCAAAATTCCTTTACAATGTTTCATGAATGTCAAGAAGAGATTTGGAAGTTATAAATGTTAAGATGAAATAACAGAAATGCTATGTTAGTTGTCAGCAACAGAAGTGAAAAGTTTCTATAAACTCTTCTTGCAAACTTACAGAAATCACACATTTAAGTAAATAATGTGCTTTAGAAGTACTTTTAGACTGAAAAAAACCCAAGCAGTTCCTAACCTTTCATTATCATTTAGGAGATGCTAATAGCAGCAATCATGTTGTGTGGGTGGGTTTTGGGGGGTAAGGAATCACAACAACAGTCTGGCTAATCTGAAGAGATCAAAGTTTAATCAATTAACATTAGACCATGCTGGAATATTGACCTACTGATGTGTCGAACCATGTTAAACTTACGAAGTGACATATCAAATAAATTTATTGGTACATAGCCACTGAAATCGACCATACATATACAATTACTCGATACAATTTAACAGAGAAAGTTCTTCTCAGACACGAATTTACTTAGAACTGACTTTAATGATTTCTGGAGTTTACAAAATAATAGTAAATGATAAGACAAAGTATAGAACAAACATTTGCTGTGGAAAATTCAGTTCAAGGTAAAAAGTATTTCACCTGCTTGGCTTTAATAAGCACGTACTATACAACAACTCCTGCGGAAGCTAAATCTGTCCGTCAAAGTCACTCTCTTATGCACTTAGATCAGAATGAGTATCTGGATGAGAATTCAAGCTAACGTTTCTTTTAGCCTGACTAACCGATTCATCATAATATTTTACCATGCAAACTGAGAACTGCAAAAGCAAAAGAAACAAGTGATATTGATGTATTTTTAACATTCAGTTAAAACATAAGATTTGCAGAGGAGAAACTGTATGTGTATTGTCAAATGCATGTAATTGCCACTTAAGTTTAAGCTTTTCCCCCTTTGTGAACTGACCTAGAAATTTCAAGATATATCCATAACACTGAAACATTTCCTATTATCACTCAAATGTCAACTTCATAGTGGGTTCATGAAGGTTCTTATGTCACATGTTTAGGCTCGAATAAACAGTAACACAAGAAAGAGTGAAAACAACAAGCTTTGAAAAAATTAACCAATTAATTAATTCCCTGGAAAAATACTGTAAAAATGAAAGAAAAAAAAAGAACTTAAGGTTTTAACAATCAAATCCAAAAATAATCCAGGAGTAGTCCACGAATAAAATTTTAGAGGTCCTAATAATGAAATATATTAATGAACTCATGTTCGATTCCCGACGAAGAATCCAAAATGGAAGGCGATGACGTATGATGTATCCTGTATTATTTGGTTGTCTACAGTTCCTTGTAGAAACACAAGAAATAAAACTCCGGTGTTGGAAATCCGAATAAAATTTTTAAGAAATGTCTTTGTTCAAGAATTCTGTCTGAGCACACATATATTTCCAGGAAAAAAGAATTAATCATTTTGAATCCAATTAATTCGAATAAACATTAAAATGACTAAAACTGACACAACCAAAGAACACCTTGACATGAAGTGTTTGAAGCCCAGACTGAGATTATTTCTCTAAAACAATGGTTATACAGTAATTCTGAGGCGCAGTATGGATGCCCGTATGAGGGTCACGTGATTATGTTTACATATAAAAAATGACTTAGCCCCAATATGACCTTGATAAAAACCAATCATTTTACTCCGAGAATAAAATTACAAAATGTTGTTTGCCTCACTAAAAACTATCTGCAAGTTGAGGGTCACGCATCCAACACAGCATCGAGCTCAGCCTTATTATTCCCACAATAAAATAAAAACTAAAAAAGAACTGGTTCAGGTAACTGTTACTAATTTTGAATTAAGGTCGGGAACCAGGTCAGCCTTAGGTGTTTACAGTTAGAGTTAGGTCAAACAGATTTTCTGAAAAAAGTTTCCAAATCACGTAAACCAGATTATATTATAATAGCTAGTACAATAAAAAATAATTTTTTAAGGCTGACAAACAAACAACAAAATTAAAATAAATATGAATTAAATCAGATATTCGTAACAAGGTAAAAGTTATGTCGGTGTGCTAAAACTTTCACTCTTATCACCAAAATATAGCAAGCAATATGTCATATGCATCACTATTTCTAAGACCGTTCCACTGGTGACATTCAACATTCACAACAGTATGTTAATGTATGATTCCTCTGAAGTCTATCTGCTCCTGTGGAGTTAAATTACTTTTAAGAATGCATGTTGACATGTTATTCAATTGTGTCTGTATTAAAATGTAAATAATATTCATAAAAAATAAGGATGCAAACCTTGACAACTACAGAAAGAGCAATACAGTGCATTATGGTCACCATTTTGTTCCCATATTTAGTAAGTTAGGTCCAAAATGTGCTACTTTATCATGATGTAAATAGTTCTCACACTGAGGTACAAAAGACAGTTACCTCCCTCTCCAAAGAGCATTAATACGAAACTAAGTGATATATGGAAAAAGGAAGGAAATATAATGAAGCTACTGCATAAACACTATTTAAATAAACACAAAAAAACAGAAAGGTATAATAGGTGTGGCTGACTGCACCAATAAAAATTGTCAGTTTTCCTTAAGGGGACGGGCCAGTTTTTATATACAAATTAAATTCCGCAATCAGTGACCTAGTAAAAAAAATCATAAAAAATCAAATACACAAGTGAGGTCAAAAAGGTTCATATTTTTGGATACCTATATTAAAACAAAGCATAAGAATATTATCACTTGACCAAAGAAATCAATGGCAGTTCAAAGCAGAAGTTTGTGCTCCCCAACTCCAAATTTCTACCTGCAATTTTCATGTCCGAAGGTCATTGTTGACAAAATGTGATGCTCACAGTGCAAAGACAAGCCCTTTTCCAAGATGACAATTCTGCAAAACAGTGTGCACTAAACAGGCTGATGAAATTGAAAATGGTTGTCATATAAGCCTTTTATAAGATATTCTACTTACTTCAAATCCATATGTTTGCAGCTATGGGAGGCTAGCTCTTCTTCCTAGCCGACTATTGGTATTTCACTATCAACATACTGCAGAGTAACTATAGAAGGGGTATATGCCTGACATTAATTTTAAGAACAACACAAGCCCGAAGCACCTAATTCACAAATGTATCCATATCTTTAAATAGTAAACAATAATAGCTGAAAAAGTCAAACCATAGCCTTAAGTTAAGAAATTTACCAGGGGTCAATTTACGAAACTGGACCCTGCCACCTTAAGATTTCATCGGACGCATTTCTTAAAATCAGCGGAACGGTGTCCCATTAAATTTCACAGTAGTACTTCTTAAAGACAGTGGAACGGTGTCTATTTAGAGTTAATTTTATGCACTTTTTAAAATCAGCGGAACAGTGTCCCTCTAGATTTCATCAAATATATTTCTTAAAATCAATAGGACAGTGCTCCTTTAGATTTCATCACATATATTTATTAAAATCAGTGGAATGGTGTCCGTAAGATTTTATCGGATGTATTTCTTAAAACTAGTTAAATAGTGTCCCTTTAGATTTCATCAAATTTATGTCGTAAAGTCAGTGGGACATTAGATGCAGGATCGGCCTTAGGCCGATTGGACCCATTTGGTCCAATCTGACCCCGCTTTAACAGGTAATCCGCTCGTCAATAATTTTTTAAAAATATATCTATTGAGAGAAAGTAATTTTAAAGCGATGCAATAACTTTTTAAGTTTAATATCATATCAAACTTGTTTAAACATTTATTTCCAAATGCCGTGTTTACAAGGGTCCCCGCGCATAAATCAAACCTCCCCCAATGATCCAAATCGGACCCCGCGTTTTCTAAGGCCATTACTGATTGGATGTACGTCATAAAGTCAATGAGACAGTGTCCCATTAGAATTCATCAAATGTGTTTCTTAAAGTCAGTGGAATAATGTCCCTTTGGATGTCATCAGATGTATTTAATAAAATCAGTAGAACAGTGTCCCATTAGAATTCATCAGATGTGTTTCTTAAAGTCAGTGGAATAATGTCCCTTTGGATGTCATCATATGTATTTATTAAAATCAGTAGAACAGTGTCCCTTTAGAATTCATCAAATGTGTTTCTTAAAGTCAGTGGAATAATGTCCCTTTGGATGTCATCAGATGTATTTATTAAAATCAGTAGAACAGTGTCCCTTTAGAATTCATCAGATGTGTTTCTTAAAGTCAGTGGAATAATGTCCCTTTGGATGTCATCATATGTATTTATTAAAATCAGTAGAACAGTGTCCCATTAGAATTCATCAAATGTGTTTCTTAAAGTCAGTGGAATAATGTCCGTTTGGATGTCATCATATGTATTTATTAAAATCAGTAGAACAGTGTCCCTTTAGAATTCATCAGATGTGTTTCTTAAAGTCAGTGGAATAATGTCCCTTTGGATGTCATCATATGTATTTATTAAAATCAGTAGAACAGTGTCCCATTAGAATTCATCAAATGTGTTTCTTAAAGTCAGTGGAATAATGTCCCTTTGGATGTCATCAGATGTATTTATTAAAATCAGTAGAACAGTGTCCCTTTAGAATTCATCAGATGTGTTTCTTAAAGTCAGTGGAATAATGTCCCTTTGGATGTCATCAGATGTATTTATTAAAATCAGTAGAACAGTGTCCCTTTAGAATTCATCAGATGTGTTTCTTAAAGTCAGTGGAATAATGTCTCTTTGGATGTCATCAGATGTATTTATTAAAATCAGTAGAACAGTTGTCCCTTTAGAATTCATCAAATGTGTTTCATAAAGTCAGTGGAATAATGTCCCTTTGGATGTCATCATATGTATTTATTAAAATCAGTAGAACAGTGTCCCATTAGAATTCATCAAATGTGTTTCTTAAAGTCAGTGGAATAATGTCCCTTTGGATGTCATCAGATGTATTTATTAAAATCAGTAGAACAGTGTCCCTTTAGAATTCATCAGATGTGTTTCTTAAAGTCAGTGGAATAATGTCCCTTTGGATGTCATCATATGTATTTATTAAAATCAGTAGAACAGTGTCCCTTTAGAATTCATCAGATGTGTTTATTAAAATCAGTAGAACAGTGTCCCTTTAGAACAGTGTCCCTTTAGAATTCATCAGATGTATTGCTTGAAAACAGTGAACTAGTAAGATTTCATTGGATGTATTTGTTACAGTCAGTATAATAACGTCTTTTAAAAATGTATATAATGTTCTTCAGAGTCTGTTGATCTGATGTACACCATATGCTGTACAATTTAATGATATACATTTTTCTAGATCTGTATATATTTGTAGCGCAAATGAAATCTTAATAAAATATTTCCAAGACATTTTAAGATAAGAACAAAATAGCTTACAATCTCACTATGGAGGTATAAATTGCTATATTTGCTGCTTTAGAATCTAAAGTAAGGCTGAAAATTTTGTTAATTTACAAGTTTTCATGACTTATCTGTGTAGTGAAAAACAACTTAACAAAAATACCCACCATAAAATTTACATTGGTAAAACTATAAACATCAATTCAACATTAGGAGTCATATGTGGTCATAGTGTTGTGTGTAGACAAATTGAAAACAGGCGATGCATTAATTTCTCATATTTACGATAGATTTGTTGAAGTAGCTAGGTATTCTGTGAAATTCTTTCCATGCATTACATTCTTCAGTGTTCGTGAATTATTATATTCCATTTTATCTCAGTTTGAAAATGCTAACATCAATAATGGTAAAAGACAATAACACAGCCAGAGATTGGACTATTTTGCTCTTGCTATATACTAGTTGTTGTAGGGGTTTAACGCCATTTTTCAGCACAAGATAGGCTATACATGGCGGCCAGTATTACTGGTGGAGGAAGAACCCTGGGAAACCCCGGGAAGAACCACCGACCCACGAGAAGCTACCAGCAAGCTTTCTCACTTATCCACGTTAGCCGAGCCTGAGACTCGAACCCACGCGGACAGAGGTGAGATGGCTTTAGACCACTCGGCCACTCGGTGCCCCTGCTATATAATAGAGTTCTTTACTTTGAACATATATATATATATATATATATATATATATATATATATATATATATATATATATATATATATATGCAATAAAAGACAACGAACAGTGCGAAACTAGTATATAGCTAGCATGAACGCTTTCTACTGTTTAATGAGTCTTTTTCAAAGGCAAATACAAAACATAAGACAAACAAATGAAACAGAAAAACGGTTATGTTTGCGACACTTTACATGGCTGATTCTACTGGAATTCAACCTTTAAACTCTATAATGTGTCAACTAGTTTATTTCAGCTTGTTGCTGATGCTGGAAAATATTTGTATTGACCTAGAAATTGATGAGCCATGACGACATCTGTCAGTATTAACAACAAGCTGAAATAAACTAGTTTGCACATAATAGACTTTAAAGGTTGAATTCCTGTAGGATCAGCCATGTAAAGGTTCGCAAACATAACAGGTTTTATGTTTTATTTGTTTGTTTGTCTATGTTTTGTGTTTGTCTTTGAAAAAGACTCATTAAAGAGTCGAAAGCGCTCAGGCTAATTAGATGCTAGTTTCGCACTGTTCGTTGTCGTTTGTTTTGTTTTTTTTTTTGCATTTATCTTAATCAATCCCTGACAAACGCGATCCCTTGCATTTGAATCTATTGTTATTCGCTATATTATTTGTATTCATTAATAATATATATATATATATATATATATATATATATATATATATATATATATATATATATATATATATATATATATATCAACAAAATGTATTTATTCCAACTTAAATAGGAACCAAAATCTTTGACTTTTAAAAATTGTATTTTATTTTAAAGACGTATTCTACTAAGACAGCTTTATACCTGCTTTACAGTACCGTACATCAAGAAGTTCGAAAATTTGCATAGTACAACTTTAGAATCATGCTTTGTGGGCATTTTTTTAATTTAAAAACCTTGGTTATTATTTACCTTGTCTTCATAGTCGCGACCGTGAGTTATTCAGTTCCCAACTATACATGTGTTCCTGTCATTCGTGTTCAGTCTAGATTTGTTAGACTTGTTCTAAGTTCTTCTTAACAAGGACCATTTGATCTACATAAGCTACAACATGCCAGCATCCATGTTTTGCGGTTAAACGTGAAAACAAACTCTGTATTTAGCAGTACAAACAGCCATTTTACACAGCAGCAAGTTATTAATAGAAGTTTATTATTATTATCACTTTGCGCTCGGCAAGACCCAAATTGTGCGATGAACGGAACGCTCGTAATGTATTTTAGTGTCAAATACATCCTGGTTAGCTTAGCTGAGTAGTTGTTTTAATGTCACGGCACACCCACGCGAATATTTCACTAGTGACAATATTATAAATAGCTGACCTCGTGTTATGTCAACAACCATAACGATGTCCGACAAGCTGTTTTTCATAAAACGTATCTAGATTTGCAAGCTTGCAGACTGTAAAACTAAATGAAGCACTAAAGGAAGAATCTAAAAGGGATTACGACCTCCACATCCACCTAGGTTGTTCGCAAAACGATAGCTACAGCCATACTCTCAAACTAGTGATCGAGAGAGACGTTAGATCTCGTCTACATTAATCATACGTATGACCAAATCATTCCCTGCATTAACATGAGTATCATCGTATAATGTGCATACCAAATCTGGTCTGAAATTAACAAACATATCAACCCACTCTGCATATCTAATCTGTCCTGAATGAACATACACATGACCATGCTCTGCATGCCAAATTTGGTCTGAATTAGCATACATATGACCACGCTCTACATACCAAATCTGGTTTGAATTAACATACATATAACCACGCTCTGCATACCAAATCTAGTTTGAATTTACACACGTAAGGATACACTCCGTTTACCAAATCTGGCATGCATTAACATACGTAGCACCAAACATACATAGGATCACTCACTAGATAACAAAACTTGTCTGCATTACCATACCTTCGACCACACACTACATAGATTATTGGTTTGCATTAACATACTTAGTACCATACCCTGGATAGCTTATATCTTATTAGGTATGCATTAATATTCGTAGTACAACACTAAGCATACTAGGTCTGGTCTGCATTAACATGCGTAATGCCGCAATCAGCATACGTATGACTAATACTCTCTGCATACCAAATCATGTCTGCATCAACCTACGTAATGCCGCAACCGGCATACATAGGACTACTACACTCTGCATACCAAATCTTGTCTGCATCAACCTACGTAATGCCGCAATCAGCATACATAGGACTACTACACTCTGCATACCAAATCTTGTCTGCATCAACCTACGTAATGCCGCAATCAGCATACATAGGACTACACTCTGCATACCAACTCTTTTCTGCATCAATCTACGTAATGCCGCACTCAGCATAGTTTATTTGGTCTGCGTTAACATATGTAGGGCCACAGTCTGCGTCTGATATGCATTAACATACACATACCACACTCTGCATGTCAATTCTGGTCTGCATTAATAGACATAGGGCCACACTCTGCATAAGCAGCAGAGAGGGTGAACAGACCATAGAATTCCGACAAAACAAATAAAACAAACAAATAAATCATTCGTAGAAAGGTCAAGATTTTACAAATGAACTTTCCTTGAGATGTTTATTTTTGCAATGACCGATTGTGCTAATAAAACCTCAGTTCGAAATAGTAGCTGAAAAAATAAAGTACTCTACGTGTTTATTTATTTCTTGTTTATTTTTTGACGACCAACGTTGGTAGGTACCCTCTCTGCTGCTCCTCTTTTGCTGATATTAATTAAATTATTATGTTATAATAAAATGATACATCCAGAATCTCATACTGCAAGAACAGCACGAGAACGATTAGAAACAATTAAAAAATTTCTTCCTGTCAGAGACTCATTTAGAAAAAATCTGCAAGCGCAGCAAGAATCAAAAGTTGAGTACGAAGAAGACACTAAAAAACTATTTAAACCCGTCACTGCAGCTACTAAGAAAGCTGCAGCGGCTGTTGAAAAAACTATATGGGGAGATATTGCGGAGGAAGATGAGAAGAGGAAAAAGGGTATTTTTCCGGTATTAGAACAAACTGCAGTGCAGGCTGAAAAAATAGCAGCGAGAACTAAAAAAACAAAGAAGATTTTACGAGACCTTCCAACTGACATAGCTGCAGCTCAACCTCCACCTGTTGATGAGGAAATACTTGAAGGCATTGGAGAACTTCGTACTGAAGTCGCCGATGTGAGAAAAAAACTTGCATCTAAATCCAAACCAGCAGGAGAAAACGTAGAATTAATTGCAAAATTTAAAGAAGGAGTTGTTGAGGAAATTAGAAAAACTGAAAGAGAGAGATTACCTGAAGCAATATTAAATAGTATATCTAATAAATCTAGTATTTTAAAACCCCGTTATGAAAAAACAAATGATGATAATTTCATTAAATGGATATATCGCGTATATTACAACAAAAAACAAGCTAGAGGTCCAGAATTTGAAAGACTTAAAGAAGAAGTAAAAAGACTTTATAGAGAGAGATGGGAACAACTAGAACAAGGAGAGTCCTCCCAGTATCAGCTTCCTCCACCTCTGCAACAAATAGAACAACAACAATCTTCTTCGCCGCAGCAAAGGTTGAAGTCGGAAATTAAAAAGACTACAGAGCTAATTAAATTACTCCCCTCGAAGAAAATTTCTGCACCGAAAATGACATTTACACCGACAGGTTCACCACATGGATTTCGAGAAGGTTCACCCCCGGCCACCACTGAAGTACTTGCTCCGGTAATGCAACCACCAGTATTTAAAACACCTCAAGATGAACCTAAAACAGGACATGGTTTATGTCCTGATAATATCATCAATGACGTGTCACGGTTAGAAGTTCTCATAGGAGGAAAACGAGCTGGAAATAATTCACCAGAAATAACCAATGAAGCAGCTGATATTTGTCGGCGACTATTTCAAGGTGGTATCATGGATATTGGCGTTTACCGAGAACTTATTGATGAGCTCGTTGATGACTAGTTGTTAGATAAATGGTAAATAAAATAAGATGATTGTGCATGATAATCATCGTAAACCCACACAGGTTAGAGCGGTAAACTCACGATTACCAATCTATAGTGTTATTTACGGAAATGGACTTGGTGATGTCATTCGGGGATTATTCACGAGGATAGCTCCAAAAGTAGCACCTGTTGCAAAACAATTATCGATGAAGGCTATTGATATTGTTCGTGATAAAGCTCCTGGTGCAATTGTCAATGTTGCTGGTAAGGCGTTCTCGGCGATTAAGGAAAGACTAGCACGATTATTGCGACGAAAACAACAACCACCGGTGAAACTGGCAAGTACTGAGGTGATGCCCGCAGACGTAAGTAAAATAATAAATCAAGCTGCAAATCAAAAACTAGCGGCGTTAGCAGATCAAGGACTCGGTGAATCTGGAAATAATATCTCAAGTTTGATATCAGGAAGTGGAACTTTCCGAGGTGGAACTTTCCGAAGGCGGTGATCAACGTGTTAGACGAAAAATAATTATAATAAAATGTTCAAGCGCGTATCCGACACAGCATTTGACATGGAAGCACCCGTCCTTAAGGATGAATCTGTACGTGATTATCAATTTTATTCCTATGACGCAAAACAACCAAATCAGCCGGGGAGAATTGAACTACAAGTTCATGACACAAGTAGATACTTTTTACCCGCTGATGCCTTTCTTGAGGTAGAAGGTACAATTATAAAAACGGATGATACTAATTACTTAGATCCAGTAAAAATTGGTTTTGTCAACAACGGGATCATAGCATTATTTAGTGGCGCCACATACATGATTGATGGAAAAAATATTGAATCAATTCAGAATGATGTCGACGTTGCTACAACAATAATTGGTCTGGCGAGATATTCTGATGATTATACAAGATCAGCAGGTCCCACAATGATGTTTGTGAAAGATAATACCGGTCACCCTGAAAGTGATCCGTATAATATAAGACGACCAAGAAATTTTGCCGATAACGCTGATGTTGATATGTGGCCAGTAGTTCATGGTTCTAATGACAATTTCAACTTGGGATTTGCAGCACGTAGAAATATGTTGCTAGGAGGCAATATAGGTTTTTCATGTACAATTCCACTATCGCATATTTTTGGATTTTGCAGGAATGTTAAAAAGGTTATTTTTGGAGCTAGACACACGGTTGTTCTTGTAAGAAAGAACGATGATAATGATGCTCTGTGAAGACCCGTTGGTGACGCTGGTAAAGTAATATTATCGAAACTTTCACTGTGGATGCCGGTAATGACTCCAACGATCGCAGAAGAACAGCGATTAATTTCTTTCATGGATGCAGGTGGTAAATCCTTGTTGTCATGGTTAACAACAAGCACAGACAGTATGCAAACTAACGTTAACGGTCAGTTTACATGGCATATAGCATCACAACAGGGTGTTTCTGCACCACGGCATATTTTTATTGCGTTTCAGAACCGTGATCGTTTAAACTCACAAGTTCACTCTCATATGATATTTGACCAACTAGGTCTCACAGATATTTCCTTACGGATAAACGGACAACAGGAACCAACAGAAAATGTACAACTAAATTATGCATTAAATCACATAGGACGTGCATATCATCGTTTGATGTCATTTATGGGACGTGATCAAAATGTTGATACCGGGTTGCAAATATCACAACTAGATTTTAAAAAATTGTATCCGATTTATTATTTTTCATTAGAACATCTTGATCTATCAAAACAATCTGTCGTTGATATACATCTCAAAGCAACATTAAATACCGGTGGTGTTGATTACAGAGCGATCGCGGTCATACTTAGCGACAAGGCCATGTTACTTGAAGGTGGTAGTGGTCGAATGAGGGTCGTTGATGCACCGGTGGAAAATCTTTAATCGTGTTATTTAGAAAAATATATTTTATATAAAAATGTCGTATGGTCATGTTAATGTTACTCTGACTCCTGGTCAGGTAAAAAAGCTTCAATCAAAAACCGCCAACAAATGCGGAACTAAAATATCACTAAAACGAGATCAGATTAGTGGTGGTCCAAACAAATTATCGTTGACAAATAATCAGATTAAACATTTCAATAAGGCTCTGGAATCAAAAACTGGAGTTCAATTCCATCTCTCCCCGAGCGCCATCAAAGACATGGTTAAAACGGGTGGTATATTCCCATTTCTTGCGGCCATTCCGGCATTACTAGCTGCGGCTGCTCCAGCCTTAGCAAAAGCGGCCGCGTTAGGTGTTGCTGGAGGTGTTGCTGGAGCGGCGGGTAAAAAAATTTTCGAAAAAGTTACTGGTGGACGATATAACAAAAAAAGGGACGCGGTCTAAGATTACCGGGATCTCGTTGGGGGAGAGGCCTAAGGCTTCCAGGATCATTTCGTTAGACGTTCCATCATCAAATTTTGATTTACTTGATGCTGCTAAAAAATTAAAAATATCCGCCTTTAGAGGTGTTTTTATGCGAGATCAATTACCGAAACAACCAAACAAACTAGAAACAGGTATTATTAATCTTGACAAACGTTCCGGACCTGGTACTCATTGGGTATCATACGCGGTTGACCCGCGTGGAATTGTTTATTTTGATTCGTACGGGTTAGCTCCACCTGTTGAATTTATCAAGTATGTCGCACCACTCCACGCAACAACCTCTGGTTACAAAGTTTGGTATTCAACGCTACCCACACAAACAATGACAGATCCGCCAATATGCGGCCGTGAAGTAATTAATGTACTCGATGCTATATCAAAATCATCCAGGCCGCCACATAAAGTCGTGCACGATTATACAAGCAACCGATATGTTGCGCGTAAAGCATTTTAAACAACGGATCTTATTATAATGGTTGACATTTACGGAAGATCTTCTACTAGTAAGAAAATAAAATCCGACGTTGATCTGTCAAAGTATGCGACTAAAGATGACCTCGCCGATATTATGAACCTGGCTGGAGTTGACCCAGATGAAGTTGTTATTTTTCAGGATCGATATGGTAAACTAAAAACCAGCAATATCAAATGGAATGATATAGTCCGGCGAGTACTTGGTGCAGTTACGGATAATATTCCCGTGTTTACTGATAGCGGCAAAATCAGAGATTCAAGTATGTCACTTAAAACCATTAGAGATGAAATTGCAAAAAGTGTTGCTAATCGCGTGAGAAACACCGGTGACACGATGACAGGTGAACTTAACATGAACGGGAACAAAATAGTAGCTGTAACAGCTCCAAAATCTGACAACGACGTCGCAAACAAACTATACGTCGACGACGTGGATGGAAAACTATCCACGCTGCGGGCCGAGTATGATGTTCACGTAACCGGTTTTACAAGGCTTCGAAGAAATTTTCAAAAAACCGATGATGCCATAAATAAGTTCTTTGGAACTCCTTCCGTCATTGACATGAAACTCGTTGATATCAAAAGTAACCTAGACACGATCAAACGAACACAACTAGACATCGTAGCGGGAATTCCTGAGATTATCAATAAAATCAATCTGATTAAAATTTCAGCTGAAATAACTCCCGGGCATATCACAAACATCGTATGCACGGTATCATCGGGATTTGCAACATGGTCAAAACAAAATAATACCATCAAATATACCGCAACAAGCACTGGCGTGTACAGGCTATCTGTGTTTAGTGCTGCAAAATTTGAAATATTTACAACGTTTCCATGGCGTCATTCCACAGACAGGTTTTCCGGGGTTGTATCTGTTATATTAAATATCGGAGCCGAGGAAATATTTATTCTGGAAGCAGCTGATAGGACATTAACCGCAACATCTTACTGGTGGTGTTTGGAATTTGTAGCTGAAGCACATCAATTGGTTACTGTATAAAAATATATATGGACGGTGCACAATACAGATACAATCAAGCGCGTGAATGGCAGGCGGCGCTGAAAGATCAAGTCGATCAATATACAGTAAAAGTAAAAAAATATCGACGACGATTGGTTATCGTTGATGTGATTGTTTATTCAGTATCCGCTGTTGTTGCTGAAACCGGTGTAATATTATCAGCGTTGACAACGATGGCACCAGTAGCTGTAACTATCTGTATTTCAGCAGCAACAACTATTGCAGGTGTGCTTGGTATCATCACAAAAAAAATATGTACTTGTACGAACGAAAAATTATCCGATTACACAATAAAATTACATACAGCGACGGTAGCATACTCGAAATTATCCTCGTTGTTATCAGCGAGTCTCAGTAATGGAATTATATCTGATTTCGAATTTTCAATGATGACCAAAATATACGACGAAGGTATCGGTATTAAAGATACAAGTATCAATAATGACAGAATTACTCCAGCAGATCGTGACCAACACAACTCCGCCAAAGATAACGATGATCTCGGTAAGTTCAATTAATCCTGAATTTAGTGTTAATTTTCCTACTGCAATTCCAGTAAAAGAAATAGCACTAGCACAATTACGGGTATATTACAGCTGGCCAAATATCAGATCAAAATCATTTAATGGTACACCAGCAAATAATTCGCTTGTATTTACTAACAAGAACAAACCCGATGGAACACCTGACTGGGTTGTTGTTGGAATACCAACTGGCAGTTACCAGATTGAAGAGATCAGTGAGGAATTTGCGCGTAGAATAAAATCAATAACAGGAAAAGAATCAAAAATATCAATAAACGTTCATGAGCCGACGTTGTCCTCGACGATTGAAATAAACTCGCCTGATTATGCCGTTGATATTTATCAATCTTCAATCAGATCAGTGCTAGGATGGCCTGAAATTCCCCCGGTGCATAAAGGACCACCAGAACCGAAAAAGTCTGATTATGTCACGGATAGACAATCATATCATGAAATTAATCCATCATACGGGGAAAAACTACGTATTTTTAAAAATAAATTAATATTTAGCCATTTTCTCTTTCACGACGATATGGAGGCATGGACTTTTCTAAGTCGGGAGGGGGAAACAGGACATGTTTTGGGTTTTGATCGGAGAGATATTATTAAATATTTTCAGGAAATCAATCAAGAATGTAAAAAACAACTAGATCAACTGAATCAATATTTTAACGAACATATGTTTGACATATCAGCGTCATCGCGTGAAAAAATCATCACGCGTGTGGAAATATTAAATCAGCTTATATCAGATATGGAATATTTTAATAACCGAATAGTTCAAGCGATGGTTAGTTTAGGATCATTTAAAAAATTTGATGCATATAAATGGTTAGAAAAATATAAATTAACAGAAGCCGATGTACCAAATTTTAAATTCCCCGGGTATAGTGTAACCGAGTTAAGAAAATCTGTCAGTGATGTCATTGATGAGTTTTTTCCTAAAATACTCCATGCATGGAGAAAACTAGCACCATATCCAACCGTTCTTAGACATGATAATGATCCACATGGCGGCGGAAGACACGTATCCCCGCGGATCGTTAATATAACACCGACGGTCGCGGTCAATCTGGTTTGTGACGTAATCGATGGCAGCTATCAAATAGATCTCGGAAGATCAAATCAGGCTCAACAAGGATACATCCTATACACGTTCACACCACAAGTTCCCCCTGGAAATTTAATCGTGCAAGAACCAACTAATCCTGTGTATTTGCGGTGTCACAATAATATGTTAACGCGAATCAATTTTAAACTCACAGACCACCTTAATCGCTTGATTGACATACGTGAAGAAGAGCTTGTAATAAATCTGTATGTAAAGTCGTAAAGACTTCCGTCGTAAAGACTTCCGTCGTAAGACTTCCGTCGTAAAGACTTCCGTCGTAAGACTTTATCGTAGATCTTTATGTGGAGGGTTTTACACGCGAGGATTTCTTAACAGTTAGAAGAACATTTGTAACAGAGATCAGACTCAAATTCGATCAACTTAAAAAAATATTTTGTTATTACTGGCACAAATTTGTGTTTGGTACAAATTAATCGGCCTAGGCAACTAAAAAAGCTAGTCGATGAAAGTAAAATTAAAATTTCTATCACAAAAAAAATAATATTTATTAATTTTCCTGATTTTTACTGAAATTGTACAAATTACTTGATTTTGACTACCAACTACCCCCTCAGAAACATAAAAATGCACGAACTACTTGATTTTGACTACCAACTACCCCGTCAGAAACATAAAAATGCACGAACTACTTGATTTTGACTACCAACTACCCCGTCAAAATCAAGAAAGTTCTAACCTTGTCAAATTGTTCCTAACAAATTTTATTTATTATAAATTAATTTTATTTATTAATAATATTATTTTTACTGAGATTTTTATTTTTTTTTACTAAAATACAACGAAATTGCTCAATTTTCCTGATTTTGACTACCAACTACCCCGTCAGAAATCAAGTAGTTCGTGCATTTTTCTTTGATTTTGACTACCAACTACCCCGTCAGAATCAAGTAATTTGTGCATTTTTCTTGATTTTAGTAAAAAAAAATAAATTAATTCAGTAAATAAATAAATTAATTCAGAAATAAATAATTTGTAAAATTAAGAAATTTGTACAATTTTATGTTTTTGATGGGGTAAATGGTAGTCAAAATTAAGAAATTTGTACAATTTTATGTTTTTGATGGGGTAAATGGTAGTCAAAATTAAGAAATTTGTACAATTTTATGTTTTTGATGGGGTAAATGGTAGTCAAAATTAAGAAATTTGTACAATTTTATGTTTTTGATGGGGTAAATGGTAGTCAAATTAAGAAATTTGTACAAATTTGTTAAATTTCAGTAAAAAAAACAAATTACTAACCCATCAAATTCAGAAATAATATTTCTGATCAAAGATCTCAGTCATCTTCAAAATTACTACTTTGGATCGTTTCACCAGTAACGAAGTTACCTTGGATCGTTTCACCAGTAACGGGGTTACTCTCTGACATAATTTTTCTTAATAGTCTTATACGGGTACTAATCGTTTTCTTTGCCTCATACTCGTGGGATAATAACGACTTAATTCTTTCTACGGCGGTAGAAAGAGGAACGAACTCCTTCACATGATCATCTTCTACGGTAGCTAGCGACTGAAACATTGCCGATTGAATCCGTTTCATGAGCCTGTATTCAGATGATAGTGTGTGTGTCCCCATGGTTTTACGTTCTTGTAAAATCTCAAAGTCAGAAACTATTTTTTCAGGATTAAGTTCATCAGATATATTAATTCCATCTTTTTTTAATTTTTTAATAGCGACAATTACATCATTGATATTTTCATGGTTCATTATATAATATATAAATCTTTAAAATAAAAAAAATATCCCTAGAACACCTATCGAGTGTATTAGCGAGTTCGTCGGGATGTTTCAGGGACAGCACAACATATACAATGAATGAAGAGCTCCTATCGAGTGTATTAGCGAGCTCAGATTATGAATGAAGAGCCCCTATCGAGTGTATTAGCGAGCTCAGATTATGCGTGGACGGCACAAACATATAACTTAACTAAGGACAGTACAAACATATACGCTCAGCAAAATCACACCCACAATAATTAATCCAGTGGGTGATACGAAAATATGTATCAACCACAAGTCAATATTGTGGTTGTGAATTTGCTGAGCGGGGAGGTTCTTGCGGTTCCCCCCACTATTATAAAAATCGCAATTATGCGCACCACCGACAAATTGTCAGCCATGGGGATTCGATCCTGGACCGCGAGCGCCACGGTCCAATACCATACTGATCGAGCTATCAAACATTGTTACGAACATATGTTTCGGAAGTTAATATATAGCTAAGGAACCAATATTTACACTAAACAGCGGTTTCTGAATCATAACAGTTTCTGTATTTATAACAGTTTCTGAATAATAATAGTTTCTGTATTTATAACAGTTTCTGAATAATAACAGTTTCTGTATTTGTAGCGGTTTCTGAATAATAACAGTTTCTGTATTTATAACAGTTTCTGAATAATAGTTTCTGTATTTGTAGCGGGTTTCCCAAGTAGACTGAGAATCAATAAACAACAGTTTCTGTATTTGTAGCGGTTTTCCTAAGTAGACTGAGAATCAATAATAACAGTGGCATTAATGCACCAGTCAAAGAACTTTCCAGAATGTAAGTTCAGTGAACACACAACTGCAGGTCGATTACAATGAGCAACGGTTTCTGTTTCACACACAGCTTCCTACGGATCAATAACATTATCATGTGTTGTATGATGGGAAAATATTTAAAAAACATAAATAATACTTCTACGAGTAATTAGTTACGATGTAATTAGTTACGATGTAATTAGTTAAACTGACTAATTACGATCATAAAAAACCAACCATCTACGAAGAAAACTATATATTACAAAGTAATCTCCCTTATATAATCAAAAATTCAGTAGTGTATGGAGGACCTACTGTGACATAAATTAAAAAATTAATTCAATGTGGTGATGATAGTTAATAATGTGGTGATGATAGTTAATAATGTGGTGATGATAGTTAATAATGTGGTGATGATAGTTATTGATACTTAAAGATAATTTTCTGTTTATATTTTTTCGAGAAAGTAGATCTGGTTATATTGTCTGCGACGTATTTTACCACACGCGAGTTAATATCAAAATATGTCGCAGCCGCGTTCATAGACTGAAACATAATTTCTTTACCGGTTTCTATGTTTGTAGAAATTACCGCCCTCTTTCCGATTGTCTTATATCTTCCTGTATTTCCACGTGTATTATTCTCGCTGTATGTGACAACACGAAGGTTGGATAAATTATTGTTTTGAGTGTCCCCGTCAATATGATCAATAACAAGACCATCATTGATCAAACCCTTGTGACACTCGTACGTAAATCTATGACACAAATAATGTTTCTTCCCCCCCTCGCATGTGAACCTTAGATAGCCAGTATTAGAAACAACTCCAACTGGTTTTTTTAACTTGCAGTGTCTGATGATACCATTAATATTTGATTCATAGTTTGTTATGACAGGATGTGGGACAAATATATTTTGCTCCATTATAATAATATTATATGTTTAAATCATTGTTTGTCTGAAATCTTGATATATAATCCCTCACGGATTTTATAGCGTTTTCACCGCTATTATTTTTTTTGTCATAATATCTTTTAAGCTCTCTGAACCGTTTCCCGCCGCACTTCCCACATAATTCTGTCTTTCCTCGCACTCCAATACCACACCGTAGACATGGTATTGGTCCTAGACTTCCTCGTCGTATGTTTTGTGAGTGCATCCAACAAAATTCCTTTCTGCAGGATTTGTTGCATCGATTTACTGAGCCGATCATCAACCATCTGCATTGGGACATTGTATATATATATATATAATTTTCTTTATTTAAATATTTGTTTTAATTATATGAACGAGTTTGAGAGATTATCCCAAACTAGGCCTGTTAAGTATAAATTCAACCTTGACAGATTATCTCAATTGCCAGTGCGAGATCTGGTTGATCCGAAAAATAAAAGTTTGATCTCGAAAATTCACGACGCCAAGAAAGAATTTTACACGGATGGTGCATCTCATACATGGTCAACGTTCAAGATTATACGCAACACTGACTTTGTCACGGACGCTACAATGAATGACAAGCGAGCGGCAACTATCATTAACTACATCGCTGAATACGAGGGCAATCAAAAATATTTCTTCAGAGTAAAATTTATTGTATTAACAGAAACAGATAGTTGGATTATCCGTGACAAATATGATCCTGTCCTTGGTAATAATAAAACTATCATATTAAGTAAAAATTCCAGACCGGGTCTACTGACAGGTATTGATAAACCGTATTATGAACGAGCATATCCTGTAACGGCGGTTATTTATGGAATCTATGAGATAAATAAAAAACCTAACGTTGATAAACTAGCGCCGATGAAATTTTCAAGGTTAAATTGTGTGGCTGAACGAGTAATAGAACACTTTACAAACGCGATGCGTGGAAATGGATTAACTGATTTAAGGCGTGAAAAAATAAACTCGTGGGCTGATTCAGTTAAGGACACCGGTGCTACAATAAAAGATGTTGCTGAGTTAGGAAAAATATTAAAATTTCCAATAACTGTGGAGACAATAACGGGAGAAGTACTGTACCAGTCGAAATATAAATCGAAAGGAGCTCCAATAAATATTATCGATCATAACGCGCACGCATGGACTAACGCAGTAACAATATTTCCACGTGATCGAACTGTTAGATTTTACCCCACAGATAATTCTGTGGCAGATAATTCTGTGGCAGATAATTCTGTGGCAGATAATTCTGTGGCAGATAGTATGTTTGATTTTATCAACGAAATAAGTAAAACCGATCCTGTATCGGTATGGTTATTTAAAAGTAATGAGGAGGGTGAATTTGATCAGTTTGTCAAACCGAACGGTGAAATATATCGCACAGAATCCCTCCATGACGAGATGAAAAATCTTGCGACGTTTTTACAGTGCAAGCACGCGGAAAATACTGACAAATTACTAATTGTTTTACCGTTCCATCTGTTGCGGCTCATTTCGCCAGAGAACGAAATTCATGGAAACCAACACGATTTGATTTACTCGAGGACGTACGCGCAAGTTGCGTCGAATATGGACATGGCGGATTATGGAATACCAAATACAATTACAATGATGTTATTTCGGTTGATATGGTTGCATGTTATCCAGGAAGTTTTCTGGGATACGGAGATTGTTCTACGTACTTTGAAAGATTTGGTCACCCAACAAACGAGATGACGCGAGTGGCAATTAATGGACCATTACCTGATTTTGATCTGACTGGATTCGCTTGTGTTGAGTCGTTCGAGTTTAACGAAAATCTTCACAAGATTTGTTATGTTTGGTTTGGCAGACATTTTTGTGAAAAACGTTGGGCACCTATAGTTTTGTTGCGATATATGCTAGATTGTATGATACTGACATCGTTGGTGGTCAGTGAGGCAATTATATCATATCATGCACAGACCAAAGTTTGGTTGCCCATGTCAGATTCTGAAGTTATTAGCGAGTTTAAGGATATTTCCGAAGATGATATTCCTAATAAACTCAAAACCGCAAAAGATCTCGGTAGAAAAATTATAGGTAAATTTACTCAAGGTGGTGCATATGATTATAAAAGACATCACGCACGATTAATTTTAGATGATGCCGAGTACGATTTTATAATCGCTGATACAACGGCGAAAAATATATTTGTAAATCGAGAAAGTGTTTATTTATCCGACGGAACAAAATTAGGTACGATCGTTAGTTACATAAATGACGTATCCCCGCAATATACTCATCTAAGATCTTCCATGTTGGCTTATGTTTCTATAAATTTATTATCGATGATTAATAGATTTCCTGAGACCGCAGTCAGAGTCGCAACGGACTCGTTTTATATTTCAAGTAAATATTTAGAACCTGTTATGAAATTTACAAGTAATGATGAACGATGGGGTTCGTGGAGAATAAAAAAGGAACTATTACACAATTATGTAGAATCAGCAGATGTTCCAATGAGAGATTTTTATCGTGAGGGTAATAAAATATCAGAAATGTCGAAGGCACCATCGTTGAGTGATCCAATAACTAGATATAAGACAGTATATCTCAATAGACCTGGTGGATGCGGCAAAACAACTCGAACGATTAATGTTTTTAGAAATTCAGATATAATCGTGCTGACACCCACACATAGACTTGCACGTGAGATGAAACAGCGGCAAGTACAATCGTGCACGTATCATAGTTTCTTTCGGTGGCGCGGGGATACATGGACTCCTGAACGGATGGGAGAAAAATATATACCTAAAATAATTATTTGGGATGAGATATGCACGGTGTCATTGGATACATTAAAAATGTTTCTTGATTGGTTGCTGACGAAAAATACCGCCATAATAATGTGTGGCGATCATGGTCAACCGCCGCCTTTTGTTGGACCATCTCCACATGATTGGTTAAAAAATTTCGTTGATTATTACGAGGAAATAGATGATGATCATAGAGCTCTTGATGCAAATTTGAAAGAGTTTAAAAAATTAATCAGATTACAATCAAACAAAATTCAGTGTGAAATAATACGTGGAGTGATCTCAGAGACATCAATGAGTGATTTTTTGAACTCATGGAGACCCAACGATTTGATCGTAGCAAGCAGAAAAATAATCAGAGACGATTTGCAACAGCAGTTATTTCAGCTGCATAAAGAAAAATATTCAGAACTACCCGTTCCGTTATGTTATAGACCATCAGATACACGAAAACAGAATATTAATGTTGATATTCCAGGACAGACAGAGTCAAGGAAACAGATTCTCGTATTAAATGATATTGTCGCCGTTGATATCAGTGTGGTCGAAGATGCAATACACGCTGACAAATCTCCATGGGTGTTGGGATACGCTATGACGATCCACTCGTCTCAGGGATTAACTATTTCTGATACACGAGTCTGGATTGTAGACGATCGCATCGAGTGGTCAAATTTAGTTTATTTGGCGGTATCGAGGGTCAGAAATATATCTCAATTACGTAGAATTATAATTCCTGAAATCGTTGATAAATTTAACATCATCGATGATGATATAATAAGAAAAAAATTAATCGGATACAAACAATCTGACAAAAAAAATAAACGTGACTTTGATCTTGATGTTGAATTTATTATTGAGTTAAAACAGCAGCAGAACAATCATTGCACCAGTTGTAATTGTATAATGTTATGGCGGTATTCGAGTAATGATTCAAGACAATTTACCGTAGATAGAAAAGATAATAGTCGCGGTCATACACGAGAAAATACCATGTTAACCTGTCTTGAGTGTAATCGACGTAGAGGCGCTAGCGCCTTGAGTGCTAGTTAAGTGATCGAAATCACTGAAGTGATCGCGGTGGTAGTTGTGTATCCGCGGGAATTATTTGTAGTTGTTCACGTGTAAATCCATGTTGAGGAGCAGCTGAATCTAATCTGTAGATTGCAGGTCTGGAAACGCCTACATTTCTTCCAGTGGATCTTGTCACGGTAGATATTTTGTGTGTGGTAACACTCCAAATAGGATCAGTTGCTCTCGCGCTACCACCTTCAAGTTCACCAGGCTCATATAAATATCTGACTGTGACATCACCTAATATTTTTTGTTTTCCAGCATCTTTCCGTTGTGTTGGTATATTTTTTTTTGTGACCGCGCTAATGGGTTTCATGTTGGTTGTTCGTGTGATCTCATTATTTAATGCAGCTATCACGTTTGGTAATCTTGCCACCCATTCGCGAGATCTTTTATCCTGAATAAATTCCCTCGCGTATTGATATCCAAATAACCGCTCAGCAAGTGTTCAATTAAATCGCTCAACAATTGCTTGATCACGGTGAATTGCAGTATGACCTCGTCGTATTTTGGTATTATGTTGTTTCATCAGCGATGATACTGGACCAAGAAATTCCTTACCAGGATCAACCTGTAGTAGCTGTGGCCATCGCAGACCACCTCGTGGTCCAAGTCCTCGTTGATAAATTCGTTCAAACGCATCGGCTACTTCAGATGATGTTTTCGCTGATAGCGGCTCTGCTTCTTTATATCTACTTGCAACATCAACTACGGTTAGCGCGTATTTGTACGTTTTTCCACGCACAGTATCATGCGGTAAAAACAGAATATCAGCTTGATGAACTTCATTAGGAACACTGACATCGAAATACGAGTACTGAATTTGTTTAGGACGTGGTAGATAAATTTGCCATATTGCTTGTTTAGATAACCACGTTTTAGCAGTAGAATGTTTAACCGATGCTGCATCAGCGAGTTTACCAATTGCTGCTTTGCCTCTCCAGTATCCTCTCGGTGAATAATAAATTGATTCCATTATTAATTACCAGCCCCAATCGCTAATTTACCTTTCATCGAGGATCTTACTAACCAATTAGCTAATGATTCTCTAATATTTTTATTTTTTATAGAATTTAATGAATGAATTAATTTTACATCTGCAATATGCCTATCTTGTAGATTTTTACTTTTATAAGCTACATCATGAGCATGACAAGCTCGATCAATAGCATTTATTGGTTCCTCGCCTGGTTTTGGTTGATCTTGATTATCGAGCCTGATATCGAGTCGAGTACCAGGACCGCAATAATTATATCCTGGTAGATGTTTTTCTCCGCTGTATTTAGCCCATGGAGCACCTGGAAACTTTGACATCAAATTAGCAATATCACCACCGCGCTTATTAGGTAAAAACGAAAATTTCTTTCTACAGCACATAGAACATTTTCCACCGTACGCTATTTTTTTATTTTTTGTTGTAACTGTAGCTAAATCAATAGTTGGAGTTTTAACTTTACAGCGTAAACAATATAAATTCATGTTATAATATATATGGATATAATTGATTTCTCAGCAACTCGGCAGCGAGAGCCAGTTAAGCATCATCCTGCGCTACCGAACTCCATCAGAATGATTATCATAGGACCATCTGGATCGGGTAAGACGCAATTATTACTTAATCTGATAATGAGATGGTTGAAATGGGATAAATTATATTTAGTAGCACCATCCGTTGATGATCAGCGATGTTATGATGTACTTAAAGATTTCAATGAAAACGCGCGATTACTGGATGAGGATAATGATGTTATAGAGTTTATAACCGATATTGATGAAGCACCATCCGTAGATTCCATAGACGGGTTTATTAATAATTTAGTTGTATACGACGATGTGATGCTAGATAAACAATCAAATCCAGCCAGAATATTTTCCCGAGGTAGACACAAAAATACAGACGTGATCTATGTTACTCAACGATATACACAAATACCAAAAGTGATCAGAGACAACTGCAACATTTTAGTTGTGTTTAATGGCGTAGACACACACACGTTGCGAAATATTCATCAAACCTGGTGTGGTGGTGACATGGATATAATTAAATTCAAAAATTTCTTCTCACGAGCGCAAGCTACCCCGCATGGATTTATAACAATAAATTTACATGATCCAAGAACAAGATATCGTGTGGGTATTGATAAAATATTTGGGTAACAGGGGGAGCAGCAGAGAGGGTACCTACCAACGTTGGTCGTCAAAAAAATAAACAAGAAATAAATAAACACGTAGAGTACTTTATTTTTTCAGCTACTATTTCGAACTGAGGTTTTATTAGCACAATCAGTCATTGCAAAAATAAACATCTCAAGGAAAGTTCATTTGTAAAATCTTGACCTTTCTACGAGATGATTTATTTGTTTGTTTTATTTGTTTTGTCGGAATTCTATGGTCTGTTCACCCTCTCTGCTGCTGCATATCAATTCTGCATAGCTTACTTGGTCTGCATAAACATACCTAGTACCACATTCTGCATAGCTTGTCTGGTCCGCGTTAACATTTGTATGACTACACTATGCATACGAAATCTGGTCCGCGTTAACACGAGTAAAAAACTCGCTAACTTTTCAATACCAAAGGATGAACCAACATCGGAGAGAACTTTTGGTAAAATTACAATGACGGAAGGCTACAGAACAAAACGTTAGCCCGGGGTTTGAACTTGAGCCATACGTTGGAGATCTTTTTTTCTCCGTCGTCGTTATTTTCATACTCCTTGATATAACGGGTTCACTGTTACTTTGACATATTTTATCTTTGTTAAAGTACAGTGTCCGAGGTCCCGCCATAGGTTTTGCATAAATGTTTCTACTAGACATTAAACGCTATTTATGGTTATAGAAAGTCGCGTAATTAAAGAACATTGAGTGTATTTTTGGAAAGACATTGTTATTCAAGCATAGGTGTTTTTGAGTCATGTGTAGGTGTCAGTTCTATGCTTTTTCGCCATTGTTTTGTGGTTTTCTGTATCGGTCTGTGCAACCACGAAACGAATAGCATACATCCTTCTGTATAATCTAATAATAATACTGCTACTACTACTGACACTACTACTACTATACTACTACTACGACTACTACTACTACTACTAATAATAATAATATTAATAATAATAATAATTATAATAATAACAATAATAATATTAATAATAATAATAATAATAAGAATAATAACAATAATAATAATAATAATAATAATAACAATAATAATAATAATAATAATAATAATAATAATAATAATATTAATAATAATAATAATATTTAAAAAGTATTTTTTATGAAGGTGACACAGTTAGTACAAAGACTAATCTCCAGTGTGATTCTCAAGTTTTTGTAAATGTAAAGACACCTGTCGAATGCAGCAGGAAAAGTTGTATCATACAAAAACGGGATGACTGCTGAGTATGCAGAATATCAACAGAACATAGGATTGTTTCAAACGAACTTGCATTTTTATTAATTTTTATTCTCTCTCTCTCTCTCTCTCTCTCTCTCTCAGACACACACGCATTCCATCGTGCGGTCATTGCGACCTATTTTCATCGTTAAGTGCTGGTGTCGTGGAAACCAACACGCTAGATACGCTCGTTAAATTGGAAGGTGACTCTTTCCACCGTTGTCTTCCATTTATCTTGGAACAAACATCAATCTGATTCATAGTTACTTCATTGCAGAAAATTCTTGCAGAAACAGTATTGCATCTGAGTTATTGAAAGACAATAGGCACGCCCGCATTGGAGTTATGGTGTGTGTGTGTGTGTGTGTGTGATTTGGATTTTTAACGTAGCTTTAACAATTTTTCAGTCATATCGCTTCGATGTCTGCAGTGTGGCAGTTTATAGTGATATCTAGCACTGGGGCATCATGTCGCAGACACGTAGCATGATGTCCCACCCAGTCACATTATCCTGACACCAGGCCGACCAGTCCTAACACTAACCTCTTGATGCTGAGCGCCAAGCGAGGTAACTGTCAGCACCATTTTTTAAGTCTTTGGTATGACTCGGCCGGGGATCAAACACACGACTTCCCGCATCCGAGGCTGAGGAGTTATTGTATGGTAGTTAAACACATGCAATAGAGTTAATGTATCACAGCAAAACACATGCACTGGAGTTATTGTATGGCTGTAAAAACACCTGCATTGGATTTGTTGTATGTCATTCAAAACACCTACGATGGAGTTGATGTATGATAATAAATCACCTTCTATGGAGTTATTGTATGGTAGTAAAACAACTGTATTGGAGTTATTGTATGGCAATACAAACACCTACATTGGAGTTAATGTATGACAATAAAAGCATCTGCATTTGAATTATTCAATGGCAGTACAAACACCTGCAATGGAGTTAATGTATCACAGGAAAAACACACGCAAAGGAGTTATTGTAAGTCAATAAAAACACCTGTATTGGAGTTATTGTATAGCAGTAAAACTCCTGCAGTGGAGTCATTGTACGGTAGCAAAAACACCTGCATTGGAGTTCTTGTATGACAGTAAAACACCTGCAATGGAGTTATTGTACGGCAGTAAAACCACGTACATTGGAGTTCTTGTATGACAGTAAAACACCTGCAATAGAGTTATTGTACGGCAGTAAAACCACATGCATTGGAGTTCTTGTATGACAGTAAAACATCTGCATGGTGTTATATTATGACAAATCCTCTTGCTTTAAAGGTTTTGCAGAACACCGATAATCCTGCACAATTCCTGTATCAAAGTTACTGTACAGAAACAACACCTATTGAATCACAAAAGTAATTCCAATAAAGATAAATTACAACCTTGCATCTGTGCTATTATATTACTGTAATACACCTTGCACATAAATCCAGCGTTTGGACAGCATTGATTCTGACTTCATCAGGGTTATAGCATGTCCTCAAAGATACTATGATTAAAGAATCAGCTTTCATATGTCACATGACCATCCCAACGTTAAAGCTATTATCGCAAAGTATGATGTGAATCATATTTACTGTAACACCCTGTTATAAGTATGACTGCCTGTATCACATTCTAATTGTTAGTAGTGACAGTTGGCCAGATCATTAACGCCAGCATTCTGGATATTTGATACCAGATACTTTCAACAGGCAGGGTTAAGTTGTTTATCTTCCCATGGCTAACTGAGCCCTTCATACCCTTGGATAAGGCAAAAATGTTAAATTAATTAAGATCCCTTATCTCTAACCCTTACTAAAACAAGAGCATAGTGGTAGAGCAGGCAGTTTTGAGTTGGGGCTTTGTACTGTAAGCAACACTAGGTTTTTAGTTTTTGTGAAGATTTTAGCTTTATTTTACATAACGTTGAAGGACCCTTAATTGGTGTTTGTGCGTCCTTTGAACCTGAATGTAACACACCCCAAATAAAGACCTTGTATGGAAGAAAAATCGCTGTTTTACTTGCATGTTAATTCTTGTTTATATGTGTACAGAAAGTAGGTATGTAAATGTTATGCATCAGAATGTCTGAACTGTATCTCCTTATTTTCGCATAAATATTATGTCACTTGAATTGTCATACCACCGCCTCAATAGAGGCCAGAGGTTAAATATCTTGACTGAATGTAGGTACTAATGTTTCAAAATAAATATTATGTCACTTGAATTACTATACCACCACCTCCATAGAGGCAAGCGGTTAAATATCTTGACTGAATATCGGTACTTATTTTTAATACTAAATATTGTGCTATTTGAATTGTTATTCCACCGCCTGCATAGAGTTAACTGAATGCTTAAGATTCTGGTGTACGTTCATCACATAATTTTGTGAACAAGTCGCTCAGTTGTACCTGGATAAACACAATTCATGCATTGCACCTTGATAAATACAATGTCCATAACACGGAAAAATTTGCATATTGAGAAATCACAGTACTCCTGCCTAGCGTTATGACCCTTTCGCTGAATGCAGCGTATAACAGTTCGTTAACAGAACTATGTTTGGAGTTTCCAGTGGATTCCCATTGAAAATGGTACATGTTATCGTCATCATCAGAAAATGTTTATGTAAACACATCACTTTACTCCCGCAAATTTTGGTAGAGTTATTTCCCTTGCATGTCATGCCATTCATTACAATGTATTTGACAACATTTGCTGGTAGAAGCTGGTATTCATGCTTTGCTGTATCATTGTTGCAAGGGAGAATGCCCCTCTCGATCTTACATATTAAACGCAGAAGTCTTTGTCAAAGGTACACTGAGTACAAAACTCATTTACTCCAAGCCTAACATAGTTATTGACTTGGCTCAGTCATTAATTAGGTAATTAGGTTAATTAGGTACTAACTCATTCGTTGTTTAATTAGTAGCTCATTCATTCTCTAATTAATTGCTCTTTCATTGTCTAATTAGTAGCTCATTCGTTGTTTAATTAGTAGCTCATTCATTAATAATGAGTTAGTAGCTCATTTAAGGTCTAATTAGTAGCTCAATCATTGTCTAATTAGTAGCTCAGTCATTATTAATATTAAGTTAGTAGCTCATTCATTGTTTAATTAGTAGCTCATTCATTTTCTAATTTTTTAGTAGTTCAATTCATTCCAAATTAGTAGCTCTGGCATTGCTATTTAGTCGGTTGCCAATTCATTTTTAATTAGTTAGTAGCTGATTCATTGTTATTAGCAGTTCATTCAATATCTAATTAGTATTTCAGTCATTGTCTAACTCTTCAATAACTCTTCTTCATTGTCTAATTAGTTAGCAGCTCATTTATTGTCTAATTAGTTCGTAGCTCATTTATTGTCTCGTTAGTAGCACGTTCATTATCTAATTAGTTAGTAGCTCATTTAATTGTCAAATTAGTTAGTAGCTCATTTATTGTCTAATTAGTTAGTAGTTCATATATTGTCTGGTTAGTAGCGCATTCATTATCTAATTAGTGAGTAGCTCATTTCATTGTCTAATTAGTTAGCAGTAGCTCATTTATTGTCTGGTTAGTATCTCTTTCATTGCCTAATTAGTTAGTAGCTCATTTATTGTTTGCTTAATAGCGCATTCATTATCTAATTAGTTAGTAGCTCATTATTGGCTAATTAGTTAGTAGTTCATTTCATTGTCTAATTAGTTAGCAGCTCAAGTATTGTCTAGTTAGTAGCGTATTCACTATCTAGCTAGTTAGTTGCTCATTTTATTGTCTAACTAGTTAGTAGCTCATTTATTGTCTAGTTAGTAGCACATTCATCTAAGTAGTTAGTAGCTCTTTCATTGCCTAATTAGTTAGTAGCTCATGTATTGTCTAGTCAGTGGCACATTCATTATCTAATTAGCTAGTAACTCTTTCATTGCAAAATTCGTTAGTAGCTCAGATATTGTCTAGTTAGTAGCGTATTCATTATCTAATTAGTTAGTAACTAATTCATTGCCTAATTAGTTAGTAGCTCATTTATTGTCTAGTTAGTAGCGAATTCATTATCTAATTAGTAGCCCATTTCATTGTCTAATTAGTTAGTGGCTCATTTATTGTCTAGTTACTAGCCTATTCATTATCAAATTAGTTAGTAACTCATTTCATTGTCTAATTAGTTGCTAGCTCATTTATTGTCTAGTTAGTAGTGCTTTCATTATCTAATCAGTTAGCAGCTCAATAAATTTTCTAATTAGTTAGTAGCTCACCTAGAAAACTTTTTCAACACTTAATGTTGTTGGTTTCATAAATTGCTTATAATATATTAGATATGTATCATTTTATTGTCCATTACTTTGCAAAAAAAGCTGTTGCTTGACAAATGTCTTCATTTCCTGTACTGTTCTGGCCCTGCTCTGTTCTCACTTGTGCCTTTTCTGGTAATCACTTTCACTGCTCTTAATGGAGCCTTTTCTGGTAATCACATTCACTGTTTAAAGTTGTACCTTCTCTGGTGATTACATTAATTGCTGAAAGTTGTGCCTTCTCTGGTACTCACATTCACTGTTCATACTTGTGCCTTCTCTGGTAATGACATTCGCTGTTAATACATGTGCCTTCTCTTGTAATATCATTCACTGTTTGAAGTTGTACATTCTCTGTTGATTACATGCATTGTTGAAAGTTATGCATTCTCTGGTAATCACATTCACTGTTCATAATTGTGCTGTCTCTGGTAATCACTTTCAGTGCTCTTACTGGAACCGTCTTTTGTAATCACATTCACTGTTTAAAGTTGCACCTTCTCTGGTGATTACATTCATTGCTGAAAGTTGTGCCTTCTCTGGTAATCACATTAAATGTTCATACTAGTGCCTTCTCTGGTAATCACATTAACTGTTCATACTTGTGCCTTCTGTGGTAATGACATTAACTGTTCATACTTGTGCCTGCTCTGGTAATCACATTAACTCTTCATACTCGTGCCTTTCCTGGTAATCACATTCACTGTTCACACTGGTGCCTTATCTGGTAATGACATTCACTGATCATACTTGTACCTGCTCTGGTAATCACTTTCGCTGTTCACACTGGTGCCTTATCTGGTAATCACTTTCATTGCTCTTACATGAGCCTTCTCGTGTAATCACATTTACTGTTTAAAGCTGTACCTTCTCTGGTGATTATATTCATTGTAAAAAAAAGTTGTGTCTTCGCTGGTAATCTCATTCACTGTTCACAATGGTGCCTTATCTGGTAATCACTTTCATTCCTCTTACATGAGCCTTCTCGTGTAATCACATTTACTATTTAAAGCTGTACCTTCTCTGGAGATTATATTCATTGTAAAAAAAAGTTGTGTCTTCGCTGGTAATCTCATTCACTGTTCATACTTGTGCCTTCTCTGGTAATTACATTCACTGTTCTTATTTGCGCCTTCCCATGTAACCACATTCACTGTTCATACTGGTGCCTCCTCTGGTAATCACATGCACTGTTCATACTTGTGCCTTCTCTGGTGATCACATTACTGTTCGCAAATGTTAGTCTGTATCAAATATTTGGTTTTAAGTTGATTCGCGACACATGACATTTTAGGACATCTCCTGCAAGTATGCAGATTTCTTGACTATGATAAAGGGACTGTACCGTTTTTTTGTAGAGCCTGCTTTCTAAGGAATACCATGATGCATATGACATTGATCAGACAAAGTACACCCCTACCCCTTCTAAGACTCTTCATACTTGCTGTCAATCACCAGCCTTTTATATAATTTTCTTTATTAAAATTATTATTTTATATATAATGATTTGGGTAAAAGCTAATGCTTTTCATTTTGTTTTCGTACGATTACTCTATTCATATTGTACTGTTTATAAGTACTTATATTACATTATAATTTAAAGACGAAATGTGGCATGGCTCAGTGCACGTGCCTTCCTTCGAAAATTATATGCGTATCTTTCGGTGCTGTATCTCACTGTATTATAATCTAAACACATTTGCAACGCCAGCAAGTCAACAATTCCCTTTGGGTATCCATTTATTCTCTAAACGATATATGGACATGCTTATAACGAAGCTTACCGTGATGTCATTCTCTATGCTGTCTCTATCTTACAGCAGAGCAGTACATGCTTTCTTTGAAATCTTTATCCTACAGCAGAGCAGTACATGCTTTCTTTGAAATCTTTATCTTACAGCAGAGCAGTACATGCTTTCTTTGAAATCTTTATCTTACAGCAGAGCAGTACATGCTTTCTTTGAAATCTTTATCTTACAGCAGAGCAGTACATGCTTTCTTTGAAATCTTTATCTTACAGCAGAGCAGTACATGCCTTCTTTGAAATCTTTTTCTTACAGCAGAGCAGTACATGCTTTCTTTGAAATCTTTATCCTACAGCAGAGCAGTACATGCTTTCTTTGAAATCTTTATCTTACAGCAGAGCAGTACATGCTTTCTTTGAAATCTTTATCTTACAGCAGAGCAGTACATGCTTTCTTTGAAATCTTTATCTTACAGAAGAGCAGTACATGCCTTCTTTGAAATCTTTATCTTACAGCAGAGCAGTACATGCCTTCTTTGAAATCTTTATCTTACAGCAGAGCAGTACATGCTTTCTTTGAAATCTTTATCTTACAGCAGAGCAGTACATGCTTTCTTTGAAATCTTTATCTTACAGCAGAGCAGTTTGCTTTCTTTGAAATCTTTATCTTACAGCAGAGCAGTACATGCTTTCTTTGAAATCTTTATCTTACAGCAGAGCAGTACATGCTTTCTTTGAAATCTTTATCTTACAGCAGAGCAGTACATGCTTTCTTTGAAATCTTTATCTTACAGCAGAGCAGTTTGCTTTCTTTGAAATCTTTATCTTACAGCAGAGCAGTACATGCTTTCTTTGAAATCTTTATCTTACAGCAGAGCAGTACATGCTTTCTTTGAAATCTTTATCTTACAGCAGAGCAGTACATGCTTTCTTTGAAATCTTTAAAAAATTATAGTTTACTTTGGAAAGAAAATACTTCCTACAGATTTGAAAGCAGTTTGGTAGAGTTTTGCATCGTAAACAAAGGAAAAGGTTGGCATAAGAAAACAGTGTCCCTTTAAACGTCCAGATTTGTGCAATATATATATATATATATATATATATATATATATATATATATATATATATATATATATATATATATATATATATTACATCAGTTTCTGTTCTTCACGATACCAAGTGAAGCTCTGATCAGGCATACATGCTAGTTTATACTAAAAATACCGCAAAGTATAATAGTCACGCCGACGGACGGACAAAAATTATTTTACATTTTTACTTCTAATAACCTATTCGTATTGCCTCGTTAAATATCATTGTCAAAAGTTTAGATGTCATTTTTCTTGCAACATTTTCATGTCAAGGGATGTAAGTATGACCCTTTCGACAAAAGACTGTAGGTGTCATCCCTTGGGACCATAATGAAGACACGTACCTACAAACCTTTTCAGAATAAGATTTGACGTGTCATCTACCTGGACTACAGTCAAAACACTTTAATTAACAAAAGGAACTTATTCATATGCTTCTATTTAAAAAAAGTAACACCAACACGAGAATAATGAAATTTTTCTACTCCTTGACAGGTTAACTAAAAGATCTGTTGAAAGCAAATATTCGTGCAGTTTATGCTGGCTCGAAATAAACTAGATACATACTAGGGTCATGATCTGAAAATGGGCATATCTACAAATATGTGCTCCTGTGTTGTAGATATTGCCTTTCCCTGCATGGAACTGAAGTTAGTTTTTTTTAGGAACCCTTGAACTCAACAAGTCTGGAAGATATCAATGAATGGATGTAATTTTTTTTACACATTATGATCATCAATAGACAATGCGCATGTCAACAAGACATCGAATTCATTGCCCTGATTGACTTCCAGCTGGATGTTGCGTAGGACAAAATCAATCGGAATATATCTACACTTGTCGTTGTCATGGCAATGAAACTTAATGCCTGTTATGGTTGTCAGTAGAAGAAACGCATGTCGACCAAACAATGTACTCCCTCGATTTCTGGAGGAGTTACTGTCACCGATGGATGCAGTATGTAAGATAATCGTGTTAACTTATCCTGCAATAATTAATGGATTTCATGTTCAGACCACTTCGGCTATTTCTACGACGCAAATATGATGTAGATATATTTCGGAGCAGTAATTTACAGAAAACTGTACATTTCGTACCTTGGAAATTTTTTTACCGAAAGAGGAAACGGCAATCCAATGTAACCACCTCGACTATTCTTGCAAATGGATTTATCGTAGGATTTGCTAAACAAAAATAGTTCGATGCATTAGCAACTTCTGGTCAATCCTTTGTTTCGTAAAAAGTCTAGGTGGTTCGAATGGGAACCATCGACATACATTCGAGGTACAGAGGCATTGACCTCGAAGTTGTGAATGATGGATTTCAGTGACACGTGATATACATGTCATTGTCATCAAATAAAGATACGTATAATGTAATACATGTCATGGTCATCAAATAAAGATACGTATAATGTAATACATGTCATGGTCAACACATAAAGTCCAATCACTTACATTATTTTCGTCAAGAGTTGTTCTCACTATTTGACTTGCCGCCGGAGGCAACCCGTCTAACAATTGTTTTCAATTAAGAGTGTACTTAGTTTCCTATAGCGGTAGTTTGTAATGCGGAAGAAGAAGAGGCACATTTACCTGAATAAATCGCACACCGTTCATATAGTCCGGCTCATATTACATTTCTTATAAAATACACTGAGTGCATGGCATATAATTTAGTATATATTTGATAAGAATCGGTTATCAGGTTTTCAATATGATACTCATTGTGTAGGGAGGTAACAAAACAGTCGTCATATACAATAACTCTCTTCGCCATAATTAAAGAAACATACATAATCTGATTTGATAAGCAGCCAGGGTCTGCATAAGCTACTTAATTCAGTTAACCGAAGAGTAACACTAATTCCGACCCAAGAATGTGACTTTGTGGGGAAGAAACTGCAATGAGACTTTTAAAGCTTGATTTGTTTCATATCAGAACAGGTATAGAATACGTATGATGCTTGTACAGCGAATGCTTCACTGTAAGGGGAATCAATATACAGCCATTGTGTCATGTATAATACAAAGCAAATATATTTCTGACAGATCTCGGTATGATCGGGGCCGGAAAACCATGTGCTGTATTCAGACCATCCTATCCTTTTATGCACAATAAAACATTAAATGCTGTCCTGATATATTTTAGATACAGGACAAAATGTCATGTATTCATATTTTGGAAGGCTGTGCAATAAAGATATGTTATGTGAAAAAACAAGGTCATTGTACTGATCTAGACATTTGAAAGACAAACTATTTTCTTTTCAATTAAATGGAATTCTGCTACATACAAATCGATGTGTCTTTCGTCTATAGTATCATTTTATTCACATTAATTAAAACAGAGTAAATCTTGATACGGAAAACGTTCTTGTAAAGACAGTTTTGCAGAAAACAAACGCATACGGCAAACACATAATACTAACAGTAGGAGAATAAAATGATGCCTTCAGTATACAACGAAAGAATTACTTATCTATCTAGCTATCAGAAGTCACGCCTATCTCTAGTAACTACATTCAGGAATTGATACAGTTAGCATCTAAAATCACGTATTTGCTCAGGAGAGGTTCATTAGCACCGTAATTTGATTTATGGGACCTTTAAATAGTGTGCGTTTTTAAGATAAGCTACATCTTAAAATAGGTCTTTGATGTTTTGTGGATAACTGCAATTGCATTAGTTGGAGAATGTAACGAGGATTTATGTTGGTCAGAATTTAACAACGTGATAAGGTTGAGCAGCATTTATTTCTATATGAATTATGCGCATAACTATTTTTTACTTAAATTAGTATTCATATGGTGAATGGGGGCCCTTAAAATTGTGCGTGATATTAAATTTAAAGCAAAAGGTTAAAGAAAAGAATAAAATTAATAAAAATCCAATTACAAGAGCCTAATGATTTCTTTATTCAGAATGTGTCGTGGTTTAAACAAGTTGCCGAATCACACAGGAAATAACGCTTGCTGTGTGATTCGGAAACTTAAAGTTTGAACACGATACACTCGGAACCGTATCATTAAACTCTTAACTAGTGGTTTAATACGCGTGGAGTTTGAGACATGTGGGTAAGTTTTACTATTAGCTATAATTAGTTACAATGATAACAAGAACAGTCCTGATGTGATGCAGCTTATGAAGTCGGCTTGCCGTGGCACCAGACTAATGACCTCCTTCCGGTGTGTTATGACTGCGCATCTCTGCCAAGGCGTATGTTTCAGAAAAACACATTCATCTAGCATATGTACGTTTTAATGAGGTTTCCTGAAATCAAAGCTAACCGACATGCAGTCGTGTATCTTTGTTCTCTTTTTCCAAATAATATTCACTCTCGTTAATGTAGCATGCCTCAAGTTCTTGTTTCTTTCGCGCAACAAACAAACAAGCCGATAGATAAACTTTAAAACGTCGCCTTAAAAATAAGGTATATAACTAAAATCAATTGCTTGACGGTTAGGTATTCATTAGATATATAAATTAAGCCTTCCAATAAAAGATAACAACTAAAAATTCGTTTCGTCCATGCGTCTTATGCACTGAAGTGAGTTCAATACTTGACAGAGTATTATATAGGTTTCATATCACAACACTGTATATTTTATGGAACCGACAGTCCCACAATTAATGCAAGATATCAATTTTACTGTGTTTCGGATAATGGAAATGGTTAGTAATTGAGTTATTTCCTTATATTTTCTCATCGTTTGATTATTTAGTTATTTGTTTAAACACAGAAGGCCGCTGGCCATAACAATTATACCTTCTTTCACTCCAGAAGCAATAAATAAAATCCTAAAAAAGACCCAAACAACATCAAACAAAAAACACTACAGAAAACAAACACAATAAAATGTCGATTATGTGCCGGTTGATCCGTTTATAAGTTTTTAAAACAGGTGTGGAATAGGTGCGTAATTATTTAGTCAAGCATTAGTTTTTGTATTTCTCTTTCATTATCCTCATAGATGTGACGAAAATGAACCTTGGTTAATGGTGAAGATAAGACATTTGGGGAAGACATTATGGCATCATAGCAGATGGATTTAACTAAAATAAGGGGGATGAAAGAGGAGTGCTGAATGCTGCAAGAGTGTGTTTGAATGAAAAAAAAGCGTACAAAAAATTTACGTACTGAAAGCGAGCAAACATAAAATAAACTCACGTTTGCCTTCCGGTACTTTTGTAACATATGTCCATATAAATGGAAATGAAAAAAAAAATGACTAAGGTGCAAGATTCGCTTTCAGACGACTATTCTGTCAACATTACATAAATACCTTATTGTTATTTTGTTAATGAATTTTTTAAATATGTCTTTTTTGTTGTTAACAATTAGTCTTTAAATTGCTGTAAAATCTGGTATTGGCTTAATATTCGTGTCCTGCTTGTACCGTGTTGCATTTCGCTGTAAACGACCGCGCATAAAAATAATCGAATACAATATCCACAGATTAATGGGGAAAAACCCACAGTATTATAAATACTTTACAGAATCATATGCAGTCTGACCTGTGAAATCAGGCACTTAAGGAGAAATGAAATAATCAGTCCGAGTGGTCAGTAAGCAAGAATAATTAGGATCACATATAATGAAAAAGAAAATATAATCTCTTATAGCCTGCGACAACTGGCAAATAAGCTGTCTGTATGAACATCTGTAATTCTGATACGTAAAAGGGCAATTGGTCAGACCTAGTTTGTCCGTTAATGTCCCTAGTATACTTGTTATTATTTTGAATAATTATGCTGTTTTGGGAGTTAGTTTTGTTTTGTTTTCTTTTGCAAGTTTTAAAACTAAGAGCTGTGTCTCGTTCTTTAAACTATTTATAAAGTTTGACAAAAGAAAGTCATATTTTCTTCAGAAATATATTTAGAAATATATTTTAAAATGTCAATTTTGGGAGATATTTCAAGAAATTCAGTTAAATCGTGGCAAAAATCGTAAACGCAAAGGCAAAGTTAAAAAAGCTGAACTGTACAAAAGTGTTTCATCCGAATTATAACTATAATCCAGTATTTGTTGTTTGATGGCGCATGTCTGGCCTTTCAGTAGGACAATACAGCAGGATCTACCATGCACAGTTTTAATTTCAAACAATAATGTTATATTTCCTAAACTTTAACATCTGGACGATCGTCTGAACTTTTAATACATGCAATCTTTATTGAATCAGTCATACAACGGTGCCAGGTGAATATTTAAAAATATGACACACGCTCAACTTCCTTTATTCACATAATAACTACTAAATGAGCTTACTGGGTGATTGATCTAATAAAATATAATTCTTTTGAACCTGTTGTAACATACTTATAAATCGTGATACCAAGAAAAAAAAAACATTTTTTAAACTGAAATGATGAAATTGCAAAATACACATAACAAGGCACATTACTGAAATTTAACTCGAATGAGCATCCAAATTAGATTTGTATCAAGCTGAATGCTCGTTCAGTTTTATGGTCAGTCAGGGTAAATGACCATAGTTGTTCCTCAAAAATATGTTTCATGCTGTAGGAGGTGTAGACCTGTTACGGATATTGCAAGACGTAACGAAAAGCATGAAATGTATAAAGTATTTTAAGGGCTGCTATGTCTAAGAAGCAGACCGAAGCAGGAGATTCAGAAGTCATCTTTCAGTACGTGACGTAGTTCATAGTGACATGGTCTTCATAGGTTGACTGCTCCTCAAGATTTATTAGCAAACAAGCAACTAATGTGTAGAAATATGGAATCGAACAAAAATCTACACATATTTTTCCTATTACAGACAGAGGACGCAGAAGACGTTTCAATAAGTGTGGCGTGCTCTTTTAAATGGGGGAATAGTAATCAGATACGGGTAAAAATAAATGATTATTTTTGGCTGGACATATTAAAACCGATATTGATAACGTGTTTTTATTGGAGTGATGTGATTTACTTTACTTAATCAAATGAAATATTCTAGACAGTGATTCACCCAACTATCCATCCACCCACTAAGTCCGTTTGTCCTTTCATCAATCCATCTAATCAAAGAAAACAAGACCACTTATATTGTACATATATTCGTACTGAGTATCAAACTGAATCGAAACCAAAAATAAAATCAATTGTTTATTAAGATTGTTAATAAAAAACAACAATCATGTGGAACTTTTGCAGAAGAGTGATTTTCAGACATTTAGAGGAAGAAAAAATATAAAAGAATAAATACGATAAAATCTTTAGTATCACAAATGGATGGTTGCAATTACCAAATGTAACGTTTAGAGTACCAAACCCAACACAAATCAATATCAACCAATATAAATCAAGCACATATCTCTGCTGAGTACACTATTTTGAGAAACTTTTATCAGACCGGGTGTATTTGTAAATTTTATCACGGAAAGAATGAGGAATACAAATTTCTCAGACCTTCATTCTCCGCTTTGGTTAACCTTCATCTGCATAAGTGAACAGCGATGACAGAAAACACTAGAAGAAGAAGATTAATGAACGAACTGGTGGAAAACATTTTCTTTGGATACGAACATACCCTATCTAAACAAACTACAAAAATGTAAGATTTCTCAAACGAATCCTGGGGGTGTGGATGTGGGTGTTGTGGAACTTTACCACGTAAACGTAGTTAAAGATTAAAATAAAATCAATCTGTTCAATTACAACTTAAAACAGTAATTGTATTAAATAAAATAGTTACATTGAACACATATTCTTAAAGACACGACCTTTACTTGCAGAGACTGTTAAAGTTATTTAGCAGTCTGACAATGTGACAAACATTGAATGAATGAATAAGTCCGTTTTAATAAAATCCATACACTGCCGCGATCAAATCGTTACTTGCCCTAACATATTTGCCTTGACATATTTGCCCTAACATATTTGATCAGATCTTACTGATAAACTGAAGATAAATATGTGTAAATAAATATTAAATTTAATGGCAATAGTTTTGGTAAGTGAATGAGATTAATAAAAATTTTAGATCAGCACATTTTATTCCAGATATACATGGCGTCGTCAATGTTTGCTATCAATTGTGTAGAACCAGATTTTTGGGATGAAAAGTCCTAAATCACCAAAGCATTCTATCGAATTTTGCAAATTAGTTCAGTCATGTGACAACTGATGGTTATCGATTGCCAAGAATAAGTACGGAGCAAGAACAATGGAAGTGTCAGGCGAATGTGTCTCACTGACCCAAGTGTCCCATGTTTCAAGATGGCGATCACTGGGGCAAACACTTCAGTTTTCTCGCAGATATTAGCGGACAATATGGATCCTCTTTACTAGATTGGAGATATCTGGCACAGATATTTATAGGCAGTTTTTATTTCTCCAAGCCAAGGCGTATTTCCTTATTGTACTGCTTTTCCCAGCTTCATGCAAGAACGGTTAACCATAAATAAGATTCTGGTATACCAAGCTCGCATAATGTAATTATATTAGTGTGTCCTACAATATTGAACTGTCTTTGCAAAATGATTAAAGAGAGAGATTCACTAATATAGGAGACTGGTGTTGATAGCACGCACTATGTAAATGAAGTAGTGCTCGACAATATTGGACTGTCTTTGTAATATGATTGAAGAGGAATGTTCACTATAATGGATTCAATGTGTACTCGGCAAGTACGATGTGAAGTGGATAGTGTACCGAACAAGGATGTAATTTTATCTACGATAGTGGGTATGTTAATATACAACAATGAATGCCCTTGTCAGCTAACTTTGCATGCTTATTTTATTTTTACTTTTAGGGGGGTTAAGGGTGGTCAATCGAATTATGAAGACAACATTTTGAAAATAATTCATATCTTAAAAGAACGAACAATAATTTCCCTCCAAAAAAAAATCATTATTTCTACTCTTAGACCGTGTCAATACAGATATGAAGTTGGGTGAGGGGTCGGGGTGAAGGTTGGGCTTTACTTAAAAGATGAAGACAGAATCGCTGCAGTACCAAAATGTAACATCTTTTGTATTGATGCCTTGCATAACAGCCGTTATATCGCAGCAATAACCCTGCATAGGATACATTGTACTGTTGCAACCCATTCTGACCACGGCATTAGTTTTGTTTATCAACAGCTCAAATGTTTTATTAGCGTTATATCGTCATAGTTTAAGGTATCACTTCGCAACGTTAAATTCAACGTCATCAAGTAATGCAAAGCCATTAGTGTTAGGTATTAATCAGAAACTGAAATCTGTTCAGATGACATGAAATTTATGACGTTTGCTGAAACTGAAATCTGTTCAGACGACATGAAAATTTATGACATGTGGTGAATAACAAGTACTCCAAGAGCTGCAAGAGGCATGCCTCATGTAATGTTATTCAACTCGTGTAATAAAATTAATATCAAAAGAACACCCGTCTACGAACATATCATGCAATTAGTTCTTGGAGGACAATCATATTACCATCTGAGTTTTTCTTCTGTTCCTATATGTGCAATTCTTTGATACAATGTTGTAATAATTGTGCAATGTTATAAAAGCTATTGGTATATTCTGTTCACAACTGAATAGTGAAATTGACATATATGCTATAGTTATATTCTATACACAACTGATTAGTCAAATGGACAGATGTACTTTGTTATATGTTGTACACAACTGAATAGTCATCAAGGTGAAAATTGAATAAATTTTATTATTACGACATAGATTCAAATTATTTCTGACTACACATAAGAGACTGTTCTTGGAAAACAAATAATTATCGAAACATTAAAAAAATCGATACTATAGCTAGGGAAAAGACAATAACAATTATGGGTGTTTAATGCCATGTAGTGGATCAAGAATTTAAGATTCCAGGAAAGAGGGGTATACTTGGAACTTGCACACGCAGTTTAGAAAATATTAGAATGCTATACACATTAGTGACATTTTCAAGATATATATTTCCTAAGTATAATTTCAGTTACATATTTCTCTTGCACTAGAACTACTGTAGTCCCAATTTAACAACATGCGCAGTTTAGTAGTTTTACCTGAACATGAAGGGCTTTTGTGTAGCACTTCAGAGATTTTACGTGCTTGACTTTACTTAACTCGTGACATTTCCAAGTACCTTCCTCCTACTTCACCTATCATAATGTGGAAGAACTGAAGAGGAGGTGGAAATGCCCGAGGCACTAAGAAAGGAGCATTTTGGTGGTCCCGAAAGACGCATTTGTTTGAATCAAACTCCGTTGGCCATGATAGACTCATTTGTTAGAATCCACTCTGCTGGCCATGTTAGACTCATTTGCATGAATCCACCTTGGTGGCCCCGATATACACATTTGATGAAGTCTACTCTGGTGGCCACGCAGACACATTTGTTTTTCTAATACAGGACAAAAAAGTAAAGCATTGTGATCGTACTGGTTCTAACAACATACAGAAAGAAATTTCGATGACTTAGATGCTAGCTCAATATGTTTGAATCGTATAAATTCAAAGAAACCGTATGAAGCCACAGACCTCGAATAAAAGATCTGGTGAGCTAAACCTTCGTTTCTTGTTCACACATATTTCTACACGAGAACCCTAACTGATGCCACTATCGATTCCCTGGGATATGTTTAAATCCCGATAAGAACGAGAGAACACGAGACATTCAAGATGTGCTGACTAGAGAGTATTCTGTTGTAATGTTATTGTTTATTATGACATTTACTAGTGTATTCCCTTATAAGATTATTGGCTTTGTGTTCCATCATCTTAAGGAAAGAATTGAAAGGTTTTTATTTTCATCGAACTAATTATAAAATCGTTACATGCTGCACCAAATTCAACACCACATAGATAAAATGACAGTAAATACATTTTAAAACACGTATAACAAAGTTATCAAACAATATTGTTTTTCTCTAAGTGACACTTTTACATAAACTTTAAAGCGTTATGGCAGTGTCATTGTTCCTACAAACAGGAGGTAAGCCGTTATGAGGATTATGACAAAAATAATTTAATTTTTATTAATAATCAAGTGCACAGGAAGGTTGTGAACTGAACATAAAAATAACGACGTAAAAGTCTAAAGCTGAATGGTAAAAAACAACAACAAAAACACCAACAAAGAAACAAAACAATTAACCCACATCAAATAGTCAAAAAGTGCTGGAAAATTATTAATATTATAAGTTTTGCAAAGCAGGGATAGTTTGGTAAACTCACAAATACACACACACACACACACAAACACACATATATATTTATATTTAATGACTGATGTAAATAAAGAAAACTGCCTCAGGTTGATAATTTGATACTCATTTGCAAAACTTCAAGTTATATATATATATATATATATATATATAAATATATATATATATATATATATATATATATATATATATATATATATATATATATATATATGCAGAGAGATAATTACCAGCGACTCTACGGTGAAACGTATGTTAGGGCTGAAAAAATGTAAGAGGACGTGACATTTCGTCTTAGTAAACGAAACAGGTTACCAAATACTAGGATTTTTGATAAAAACAAAATCCATTATATGTGTCTTGTGAAATTATTGCAGAGTGAACATCAAGCAAAGGCCTGACCGGGCAAAAGGTCCTTTCGTCTGGACTTTGAACACTCTAGGGTATCATGTAATACAGAATGAAAGGTCCTTTCTTTTGGACATTGAATACTCTTGGTTATTACAGAATAGGTCGTTTCGTCTGGACATTGAACACTCTTGGTTATTACAGAATAGGTCGTTTCGTCTAAACTTTGAACACTCTAGGTTATTACAGAATAGGTTCTTTCGTCTGGACGTTGAACACTCTAGGTTATTACAGAATAGAGACTGAAATTTGTTTCATGTTTTGGACACTTAAGAAAATGATCTGGCCCAGTTGGAAATCTGATATTAGCGGTGAATATTTTTAATGCCACCGGACTTATGCGATCAAAGGGACAATTAAATTTTTGCTGATCAGCCTCCTGATATTGAATACTTATAGTAAGCTAGAACGTGTGATTGTGTATTTAATAGAAACAGCTAACATTTATTGTGTGCACATTTATAATATATGCTAGACAGAACAGAATACTCAAGGAACATTCTTTGCACTAAATTGAAATATTTCAGGATGATCAAAAAACCCTGTATTTCGCTGCATTCACGATCGATTTTGTAGCTAGAGTGGACGCCGTTCTTATCTTAAGATTGTTTGAAGCATGATTTCAGAATGTAAATTTTCTTGACCTTCAAAGAATGGTATTTATTTTACATTGTTTAAGTTCTTATTTTTAGCCAACAGTGTGTGTGCGTGATTCGGATTTTTAAAGTGGCTTTAACAATTTGCAGTCAAATCGCAACGATGTCTGCAGAGTGACAGTTTATAGTGATGTCTAGTACTGGGGCATCAAGCCGCAAAACATGTAGCATGATGTCCCACCCAGTCACACTAATCTCTTAATGCTGAGCGCCTAGCGAGGCCGCTGTTAGTACCATATTAAAAGTCTTTGGTATGACTCGGCCGGGGTTCGAACCCACGACCTCCCGCATCCGAGGTCGACGCTCAAACAACTAGGCCACTCCAGCGGTCCTTTAGCCAATAGCAACTGCCAGTAAGTTAGTGAATGGATAGTTTTTCAAAATGGCTGAAAACGGGAATGAGCACTATAAATCTTTGAAAATTTCTTTGACAAAATGAGAAATCTGCGTTTCTTCATAAAATGTAAGTGAGTGTTGTGATTCCACATTTCCTAGTGCTGAATACTTTCAGTGCAAGAGAGAGAGAGAGAGAGAGAGAGAGAGAGAGAGAGAGAGAGAGAGAATTAGATCCGATGTGCTATAAAGAAAATATCCCACAGCACAATTAATTTACAGTTAAGTTAAAACTGAGGTGTCTCAACTTGGACATGTACATGCATTAAGTGCGAAGATCAGGGCCTACTGATATTTCATTTTTCCCCCTACTTTAAACGTTTACTGCATTGCTTGACTTTTTGCACATGAAACATTTACGACAAAAATTTACCTTTTATTTTCAAACATTATTGCAGGTATTTTCCGAACTTTTTGAAAAGTCAGGTTAGTATGATGATAGAATCAATAACAACAATAATCCGAGGTAGGTCCGACTGATGACTGCCGTGAAAAAGTACCACGTCCACTGATGTGCATGCATCAGTCCGTGCACGAATTTTGATTGATTCAACAAAGTTAACTGCGGACTAATGAGACTGTCTATAAGACCTTGACAACAAGAGGTTTTTCCAGTGCTATATTTTTGACCCAATTAGGCTAACTGCATAAAAATAATTAACTACTAGCGGAAAACGTAATTGTTTTATAACTCATTAAATTTCTTCTCAATCCAAAATGCACCTGAGGATATGACCTCCAGATGGTGATTAAATATTTATTATTACTAATTCGCTTCAAGGAAAATAAGGTACATCATGCGTGCCATAACAAATATCTATGGAAATTAATAAAACATATATATATATGTGAAAAAAGACTTTTGACATGAGATTAGAGACTTGACCTTTTAAAAGTAATCTATTTTACACGTTAATACATCTGAAAAATCTCCATTTTATGGTGATCTATTTCAGTTTGTAACACTTTGATATATCTGCTAACTGGTAGGTATATCATTTCAGAATTTAATTTATTTATGCATATTTCGGGGCTTTCAAATCCAAAACAATAAATCAACCGGAAATTCTTTACAAACCACATGCTACTCTTCAAAATGCATGATTTTTTTTTTCTTTGTATATCACAAATCTTCTGTGGACAACTTCACTAAACTTCTGCATGTACAACACCAATTATTTCTGACTCGAAATAAGAAACTCATTTTATCTCAATTTTTCTCTTCCAAACGCTTAAAATAATTGTTTCAGCCTCTTGTGACCAGAATGTAATAGCAAACTCGAACTTTTGCATGTAACAATATTAGAATCAGGTCTGTACGTTTTACCTATGTTTAGAACCTATTATGAATAGTTGTTGACCGTTTTACAGTCGTTGGAGAACTCCCATGAAGACATGTTGTACCAATCGATCGTGTGTTGTATATGTTTCCTAGACTTGTTTGAGTTAGAAAGACTCCTTTGATCACGCCATAACATTCCGCAATGAATGCTGTACGATTATGTTATGACAAACCGTGAAACATGTATCAACAATTGTTGCTGAATTTACACAGCGTTATTGATCAAGATACGCAATGTATAGTTATCGCGTTTTTCAGAATACAACATGAAATATCAGAAATACGGAATTGTTGGTCGGTGTTGACTAGGGTCGTTGAACTTGTCGAACACATTATAGTGTTTTGTTCTCAGTTACTTTGCTTTGTGAACAAATTCAAACAAGCAAATTTCCGCAAACGTAAACTCCATAAAATGATGTCTTAATATTATGTCGAAAATTGCAATGATGCTAAAAGCAACAACATCCGTGGTCATAATTTGATCATCATGTGATCAATAAAAACAAACAAAGCGGTCTCTAAAATTACCTTGAAATATTTAATCTTTCTCTAATTAAAATTAGTTTTAATGATTGTGAACTAAAGATTCAAGCCAATTAACATGTGTCATTAGTATTCCTTTAAATGAGCAACAAAAAATAGCACAAACATTAGGGGATACAAACTTTATTTCAAGATTTGAGGACATTAATGGTTGTTTTACCATTGCAGCTTGAGCTTTGCCTGCGATTCTTCGGCGGAGCTGGTAAAGAATGCATTTGCGGCAGTAAAACCGGATATTTTTTCGATGTTCAACCAAACAAAAATAGTATTACCTATCCTGGTGTGGTAATATATAAGAACATGTTAAGGACATGACGAACATGACCTAGCATATTCAGTTAAACTATATAAATGTGTAATGAATCGATGTTAAAAGACATTCGAATGGCCTTAAGAAATGTTGTATCTTGTATATGATATGCAGGGGATCATATACAAGTATTTGAGGGTTTGCGAACGTTAATTACGGTTTTACCATCGCCAATTAAGTTTGTCCAGCAACAGAACTGTGGAGCTAGTAAACAGAGGTTTGCGACAGTAAAGTAACCATTAGCGTTATCAAAAGTGTTGTCGAAAAAGAGCAAACTTTTATTCTCCGTGACACGAAGTCACAGGGATATTCAATATATCACATTTTCGTCAGTTGACACCAAATCACAGGAATATTCATCATGTCAGATTTGCATCAATGACACAAAATCATAGGGAAAGACATAATGTTAAATTAGCGTCCATGGCATAATATCACATTTTACACTAAGTCACAGCGATATTCATAATGTCACACAAGCCAAAGGGTGAGTCATACTGTTACATTTGTGTCCATGGCAACAAGTTACATCGTTAGTAATAATGTCACATTTGCATTAATGTCACCGAATCCAAGGGATAGTCATATTATCATATCTGTATCTGCGGCACTAAGTCAAATGAGAAAGTTATCAGATCACATTTGTTTCTACATTTCCCCGTTGATTTTAAAGCATCGATTTTTTTATGTTCGTCTAACCCGAAATCTCGTTATATGCGACGGTGTGTTATAATGGATTATGGACGTATAAATAAACTTTCTGAGTAGATCTTTGATTTAACAGTGCAGATGATACACTCGCCGAGCGACCTTTTTTCAGAAAGACATTTGCTTATAGAATATAAGAATGTGAATGATATTGTAATAGGCCTAGGATATGTGCAATTTGTATTTACGTCTCCTTTATTAGATTAGTTAATCTCCTTGTTAGATTTTAGCAAGTATTTATTGAATAAGGGGAGCCATTGTTGGAAAGAGATTTATCAACCCCAGTAATTAGCCAGTTTCAAGGAGCGGACATCATAATGCACATCATTTGTGAGACTTTATGACAGCATTGATTAGTCTCCTAAAATGGACTCTCTCGATAATTTCTAAATATAGGGGATTCTCTGGATATTTCTAGGTATACGAATTTAGCAAAGTGAGATAGGATTTCTTCTTTGTGTTAGTTGTTTGGGCCGTGTTTTGTATTGCATGGCGTAAAGTCCTATAACTCGGCTCGAAAGCCTTACTCCGGAATCGTACAAATGTAAAACAGGGACAACCATTAGGAATTAGAATTTTGTGATGTGTTGCCATTAGGTGGTTACAGACCATGCTGTGTTGTGATACAAGTCTATGTTCTAAAAGTAAGTAACAGAAAAGAGTGAAAGACAACAAACTTTGTAAAATTTAACAAATAATTTATTTCCCTAGTAAAAATTAGAAGAAAAAATACTTACGATATTGCGGACTAAATCCCAAAATAAACTAAGAATTACAGACACAAGTCTTAATAATTTAAAGTCTTGAATAAAACTCAGTTCAAGTCCCGAAGAAATCCAAAAGCTGAAGGCGATGACGTGTCTGTTATGGCTTATATAGTGTTGATGAGTCAGCAATCTTTTGTTGAATCACAGTAGTATATTTCCAGGTTTGAATTCAATGTAAATTCCAGTGAATGTCTCTATCCAAGAATTTTATCAGAACACTTTTGTATTTCCAGAGAAATTAATCACTTGAACTCAATAATTTGAACAAAATAAAATTCAACCCAACTGGCCACAACCTAATACAAATTGAAAGTGCTAGATGTTAAAGTACGAATGACCAAATCCTCACAATCACAAGATAATATCGTTCTCTACTTGACCTCAGGTAACAATCAGCATTTTCTAAAAAAAATACATTACATTTAAAATAACCGTCTATAATGATCATGATGTTTACAAAACAATAACCTGGATTATGTATAATTCACTTAGGAAACTCCAAACCTTTGACCTAAATAAACATATGTACCTCTTTTATTAATAATTAGTATGATATTAAGCCCATACACAGAGATAATAATTTAGCTATGTATTAGTTGTTACAATGAATACAATAAGAAAGTAAATCAGGTCAAGCATAAATGAACTCAGTTTTAGACAAAGTCAAGTCCAGCATACATTGTTACATTATTATAGCATGTACTTAAATATTTTTTTAAAAAAAAGAAATGACAAACATACGAACAATTCAAGTAAATATTCATACCAATAGTGTTTGCGTTTTTTTTAGAATCTTTCAGTTGAGAACGACTGGTGTCTCGAGTTCTTTGGAAATCAAGGAAAACATAGACTATCAGTATATCCCCTATAGGTGCAAGACTGAGAGTAAAAAATCTCCTTGGTGTCAGACTGAATAAAAGACAAACTTTGGTATCAATACTGGGGGTCAAATTAAAATTTGGTGGTCGTTGAAGCGCTAATGTGGGTAAAGGGAAACACTGACTATCAAGGCACGCGCATGCAAGTGTTTGATTCGCTCGGTAGTGAGACCCCTTGCGTGTAACAATACGTACACGGAGAATTTAAAAGAGAAAATATGTGATAAACCTACCGGCAATTTTAATCTCTATTGTAGCAAATTTATAAAAGAAAGAGAAGAAATAATATATTTATAATGTACTCCAATTATTCGTTATATTTGTATTAGTCGATATTAATTTTTCAAACTTGTTGGTTGTTTGTCTTTTCTTTTACAGAGTTTAAGAAATAGACTCGTAATACAAGGCTAGTATTAGACACGATATGGTAGGTTTACTCCGAGGATACACTGAAGTCCTCAAACAAGCAGACATCACCAGCGTTGAAGCAACGCGCATGAAGATACAGCACGTGTCCAGGATGGAGGATCATCGCCTGTCAAAGATCGCACTGTATGGTGAGCTGTCCGCTAGCCACCGTGATAGAGGGGCACCTCGAAAGAGATATAAAGACTCCTTAAAAAAGAGCCTCAATACCTGTGGCATCGACCACCGCCAATGGGCATCACAAGCTGCTGACCGTCAAAGCTGGCGACGTACAGTTCACCGGGCCAACTGTCACTTCTGAACAAAACAGATGGGCAAGCTTGGAGGAAAAAAATGGCGAAGAAAGAACTGGGAACCATCGACAGCACCCACCACAACCCAGACATTCCCCTGCAGCCTCTGTGGACAGACGTGCCTGTCACGGATTGGGCTCGTCAGCCACTAGCGCGCCTGCAATAGACGTGGACATCCCCATACTTTAATCTTCGCAAGCGAAGTCAAGCCAACATCAGTTTAATATGCTGTGATGTGTTTGTGCATGGCATAGATTACGGTATCTACTTGATTAGTCTGGTTTCCTGCTTCTCATGCTATCTGCGTTGCACTCTGCTATACGTATATGGGGAGTGCAACGCAAGGAGCATACGAAGCAGGGAACCAGACTACTACTTTATTCATTTAGATCATTGACCTAATCCACGAAATGTACCACTCCAAATTCGTTACTCATTCATTGGAAGAGAATATCCTTTAAGCTAGAATCCTGATAATCTCAATAATCATCCACGATAAATATGATCCCTAAAGAGTGCTACTTTGTTGACATGACTTGACATGACTTGGTAAGATTATACCTCGATTTTTGTATCGCCTTCGAGGAAAAAAACCCAGCACAATTACAGACCGCATCGATGTTGGACTATAAAAAATGCTTTTTCTAATGCCCCGCACGCGCCATGATGTATTTTGGTCACGCCACCCACATAGACAAACACTGTAACTCTCTGAAATGGCAGCTCTTTTGGTGCCGCAATCCATGCAAAATCTCGTAAACCCTACTAATTGATACTAATTATGGATATAATAACAGTCATTGTATTGGAATATACTCCAATCAACAATTAATACAATTTGTATTCAAGCCAAAATTATGGTTGCCGATCAAATAAAATAGAAAATAAAAACCCGATGTTAAATCATCAACCAAGTTTTTTAGAAGCAAGGCTCTAAGCCGTATG